>KZ807214.1:129920-149294 GCA_000696205.2 Oncopeltus fasciatus | reverse complement strand
GCCCTTAGAAATAAATAAATAAATAAATAAATAAATATATATATATATACATACAGAGAGACAAATATAAATGTTTTTGCATTTTATTAAGTATAGAAAAAGTAATCTTCATAACTTCATCTTAAAGATTGATAAAATTAGATAAATATAAAATGTGACGGAACTTAATAGCAATATTCATCCTTAAGAGACTAGAAAATATAAAGGGTTAATTTTGATTTTCATGTTGATTAGAAAATATTTGATCAGTAAACACCATTAATTGTATTAAAAGCATTAGTTAATATTAATTAATTAACACTTTAAATAGATCCAAATGAAAATATCCATGAACTGTAATAAAAAAACCTAAATATAAATAAAATAATAGTTTAATATTGCTACCGGTGAACATGGATTGGCTAACACCATAAGCTGCAGCACCCAGGGCAGCCACAAGTTTTAATCCTAGGCCCAATCCTTTAGGATTCTGACTAAAACGTCCTGCTAGATCATTAAATTTGCTTTGGGCCATACTAGAAATACAAGTTTAATGAAAAGAATAACGGGAACCTTTACTTTAAATTTTCTAGTAGATAACCTGACAAAGTACGGAGTGGGATGTGATATAACAGTGTTACCATTGAAGTTTAAATGCATTGAAATTTTCTTTGTATTTCTAAAGATTAAAAAAAAAAAAACTACATACAATTATTTAAAAAATATAAAATATACACATAAATAAATTTTTGAGTTCTTTATTCACAAATTACTTTCAATAATAATAATAATTGAGAGGGAGGAAATATGTGATCAAATATATTTTCATAAAAAATAAAAATAATTAGCCAAATTATTTCAGTTATTGATTCTGTATCAAATATAAAGAAGAAAGAAAAAATATAGTTTACGAGATAATTTAGAACCACCTTTCCGACCAAACTATCAGCTTTTATCATTCAATAAATAATTGGGAGATCATGTGTCATTTGAATTTTATTTCAATTATTCTATATGTCATGTTCATTCATAATTATTCTTAAGAAGCCAAATTTCAACCTATACTGAGGGTAACTCAAATAGAGTATATCGTTGAAATTTAATTCTAGTACAATAAATTAAAAACTTAGATTCTTGATTCCCTAAGAGTCTTTTCATGAATAACACAGAAAAATTGGTAAGCCAATATGCCAATTCATCGAACTTCCAATTCGACATTGAAGAGATGGAAATGTATAATGGCTAGCTTGGACAAACCAGTCATTGTGGAGATCCCTTTCATTTCTTCTGTTTCTTCCGTAAAATCTCCAAATAAGATTGATATTATTTTCCAAACATCATATGTTGTAAAGTCCCTTGACATTCACAGGTAATTTCAGTTTTCCATGGATTAAAAAAAAAATCTGAATTGAGCTTTCGTTTACCAATGTCGAATTTCTTTATTTGACGACTTCTGTGGTTTTATCGTAGATTTTTCAGTATGGTGTAGTGAAAATACAAAGAAATTATTTGTGTCTACGTTTTTCCAACGGTTTATAGGGAAATAATGAGATTTGGACCTTAAAAATGGTTAACCTG
Organism: Oncopeltus fasciatus; assembly: GCA_000696205.2. Classification (NCBI taxonomy): domain Eukaryota; kingdom Metazoa; phylum Arthropoda; class Insecta; order Hemiptera; family Lygaeidae; genus Oncopeltus; species Oncopeltus fasciatus. The sequence continues at coordinate 147,737 of KZ807214.1, read as the reverse complement.
GATCTCAGTTATTCCATCTGTCTTCTTTGTAATTTCATTACTGCTTTAGTTGGAAAATATGTTTCTGCCTTTGATTATGTCTTGTGAGACAGTATAATTAACAATATGGCCTAATTGTAAACCCCCTACATCCTGTTAAGGTTTCCCTATATCATATATTTCTGACATTGTTCCTTGGGTTATTATGCGTTTTCACAGCTTTTAAAACATACTTTGGTTGTTTTTTTTTTGTATACATTATCGTTAACGGGGGTTAAATGGGCGGGCCAAAGGGTAACTGAAGTCAGCGTACTGGTTTGGGAGTCGCCTGACTTCTTATGGGAGCTCTGCTAAACCAGAGTGCCCAAGTTTAGCATCTCCTAGTATTTCCCATTCCCGTCAAATCCTACTTGCTGACCTCGTGGTAACCTTCGGGCAACGGACTTGTGGCCATAAGGACGGCGGATACCAAAGGCGGGGGTTTGTGGTGATGTAGGGACACCTTCCTTACTGAGCAAATCCTACTTGCTGACCTCCTCGTGGTAACCTTCGGGCAACGGACTTGTGGCCATAAGGACGGCGGATACCAAAGGCGGGGGTTTGTGGTGATGTAGGGACACCTTCCTTACTGAGCAAATCCTACTTGCTGACCTCCTCGTGGTAACCTTCGGGCAACGGACTTGTGGCCATAAGGACGGCGGATACCAAAGGCGGGGGTTTGTGGTGATGTAGGGACACCTTCCTTACTGAGCAAATCCTACTTGCTGACCTCCTCGTGGTAACCTTCGGGCAACGGACTTGTGGCCATAAGGACGGCGGATACCAGAGGCGGGGGTTTGTGGTGATGTAGGGGCGCAATCCCTACTGAGCAAATCCTCTTCTATCGCAGAGGGAACTAGTGTCGGTCTGCCCGCCAGAGTTGGCAGTCCCACCAGCAGAATCGGTAGCAAGGGTTAAAGGCCCTTGCTACCTAAAATCCATCTCTACGTCTTCTTACAAAAAATTAGCCGGACTGTCACTTTTGGACTCCGAGGGTTTGCTGGGCCTCTGTGTGACACATGCATGGACCTGGATCATAATTTGGAATGAAAAAAATGTATTGCTACTCGTTAGTGGCAAAACCTGTGACAAAGTGGTGAAGATGGACGGGCATGATGATATTAGTATCATTCAAGAGCCCTTTGTTTCCAAAATTCAACCACCGTCCACAAAGAAAAGCAGAAAGTTGAACAAAAATAAAGGCGTGTATATCCCCAGAAAACTGACTCGCGGCCACACTTTTTTGTCGTAACACGAGAAGAGGATAAAACTTTTCTAACCGTTTCCACTTTTATTATTAGCAAAAGTTTGACACAATAATTTGGGCCACTGAAATCCATTAAGAAACTGATGCCTGCTTCACTTCTTATCGAGTGTGTAAAAAAGACACAGTCAGACAGTGCACGCAATTGTAATTCTTTATGTGGATTTAATGTAAAAAATTGAAAAACTTAAGTTCCTAAATTCTTCGAGAGGAGTTATTACTTTCCCTGACCTGGTCTATGCAACAGATGAGGAAATTAATGATGGAATGGAAAGTAAAGGTGTTACAGGAGTTAAGCGGTTTGTGAGAAGGAAAGGAGAAAAATTAGTTCAGACCGGAATGTTCCTTCTAACCTTCAATCGCCCCGAACTTCCCGAAAATGTAAATGCCGAATATCATACTCTAAGAGTTCGTCCATATTATCCCTCTCCACTGAGATGCTTCAAATGCCAAAAATTTGGACATCATCAAAGAGATGTACGTACGCAGGCTGTTGATACGATTCCCAGCCTTGCCCAAAACTAAAGAAATGTCCTAACTACGGATTCGATCATGACGCAAGATCAAAAGAATGTCAGGTTTTAAAAAGAGTAAAGGAAATACAGATTATCCGATCTAAAAATAAGGATATGACCTACCGTCAGGCGTATGGCCTGGTTACCTCCACTTCATACGTCGGGCGTGGACCATATGATAATATAGCTGATACGATGAGAAAAGAAGTTAGTTTTGAGAACAAAACCGACAAAAATAGCACAATAAAATTTATTGAGACATTGACTTCCGTCACTTCTCCTTTATCAATTACAGCCCCTAAACCCAACCTTTACCTACCCCCCAATCCTTACCAAAATTCCTAAACTCCAACCACCATCCCTAAAACACAATCCTCTCCTCCTACCCCACAAACATCCCATAAAACAGAGAATATAAATAAATAAGCGATGTCACCGCCGTCTGGCTCATAATTTACCATTGAAAAACAAGGCCATTGTAAGCCAAGCAGATAAGTTAGATGATTAACAATAATGCCTTCTTGCAGTGGAACGTACGAGGATTATCGCGACGAAGCGATGAGTCCCGATACCTTGTAAATAAATATCAACCTGTAGTTTTTGCTATGCAAGAAACGAAGTTTCGCCAAGGAAATTGCCACATATTATTGGTTACACATGCTTGCATAAAGAACCCCGGATTGAAAATAATGAATTAAGCCATGGTCGTGCAGCAATTTACATTAAAAAACATCACCTTTTAAGAAAGGAATATAGCGACGAACTTGCAGGCAGTAGCTGCTAGAATAAGAGTACCTCTATGGTAGAAATAACAGTCTCTGTCTGTATCTCTGTTAAAGTAAATCTATAAGGGCTATAACATAGAAATAAACACTGAAAACAAAGTTACAATAACTCCTTTATTCCTCACAACAAACTTGACACACTACAACAACCCCTTTTTACAAAAGTAAGGTTACAATCTACAATCGAGTATGATAAATCGAACTTACAGAACCATACGCCACAGTTAGGGAGTTACGCAGCAAATTGGCTCCCTAAAACCCCTTCTAGCTATTAAAGCTCAACCAATACAAATAGAAAATCAAACCAGAAACCCAACATTGGCATAAATATTCTCTAAACCCATCAAGAAACTTTCACATAATTACAAAGCCTTTATATTGTATCTAAATGCAAGAAACTTAGTTTTTCCTAATGACTTGGTAAATAAATCTGCCAAATTATCAGTACTGGATACCTTATTCACTGTAATTATTAGATGATTTTGTTAGGGTTCGGTCAAGGTAGTTAAATAAAAAAAAATACAAATTTAAAAAATGTATTTTTTTAAAGGTAATCGGCCAACGTTTCGGCTTACATTGCAAGCCATCTTCAGGGCTATCATGAAGACGAGAGAGGACGTCCTGTCCCTAAGTTCACATTTCCATGACTCTGGAATGGACTTGCCAGTCATGGAAATGACTCTTTAATTTTGAAAACAAAATAAAATTTCTTCTCCATTGATCATAGTGTATATCCTTAGTAAGTTCTGTAGTGTGCCATGAAATCTTAATATTTATTTTCCCCTTGGGCCTGTTGCGGGGCTATTTATTTTTTTAATTAAATAATTAAATATCGTAATCACTCATGGAGCTACTCCCCTATATTCTGTTATTTAGTTAATAGGGTTATTCTAAACATCCATGGCAAGCTTTATTCGTCATTTTAAAAAAAATTCTCTGTCCCCTAGAATTGGTCATATTGTAGATTGTAACTCAGGAAGTGCGTCAATAGGCGAACTTCGTAAAAAATATTTAGATTTGATATTTTCATATTATTTTATATAGATGAAGAAATGATTATTTCAAATTTCGGACTTATTTCACGGCTTAATTTGATTTCGTGCATGTAAAATGAATGTAGGTGTATGTATATCTCCCATCCTGTAATTATGTGTTAAGGATTATCTTTTCCCCTTTAACTCCAAGAATATTTTATTTTAATTCAATATTTTAACTCCCCTCTCCTCTGTTATTATGTTTTGGTCCTTTTGACCTTTGTTTCCTAGAATAGGACATATTGCAGAAAGTAACTTAAGGGGTGCGTCAAGGGGCTAACTTCATAAAAAAATGTCAGTACTTTTTATTTTATTTTAAATACTTATCTTCTACGAGGGAATAATGCGATAAGGAGAAATTTCCCCAAATTGAGGACTTTGTACCTTTTTTTATTTATTTACGTTTTAACCTTTGACCTTTGATCCCTAGGCAGGACATGTCTTAACATGAATTATGATAGGGGCTTGAATGGAATCGAGGGATGAGTTATTTAGCATATTTCGTCTAAAAGGACTGTTATGACGCAAGTGGTGCGTCATGGGGCGAACTTCAATTTTAAAAATGTCAGTACTTTTTATTTTATTTTAAATACTTATCTTTTACGAGGGAATAATGCGATAAGGAGAAATTTCCCCAAATTGAGGACCTTTTTTTTATTTACGTTTTAACCGTTGACCTTTGATCCCTAGGTAGGACATGTAACATGAATTATGATAATGGAATCGAGGGACGTGATAATTAGCAAATTTCATCTAAAAGGACTATGCTATGACAGTATGACGCAAGGGGTGCGTCAACGAGCGAACTTCTTTAGAATGTATGTTGCAGGTTTAGTCTTTTTGATATTTTTCTATCTTATAGGTCTCATGTGGGATTTTAATTTCAATAAAATATTCAAAAATACTAAAATACATTTTTTGGGGAAATCCGCTCGTTTACGTATCCTCTACATCTTACGTCGATGAAGTACAAAATTACACATAAATCCTACATGGGACCTATAAGACTAAGAAAAATATCAAAAATACTAAACCCGCAAAGCATATTTTAAGGAAATCTGCTCATTTACGTATTCTCTACATCATACGTCGATGAAGTACAAAATTACAGAAAAACTCTATATTTCACTAAAATATTCAAAAATACTAAACCCGCAAAGCATATTTTGGGGGAATCCGCTCATTTACGTATCCTCTACACCATACGTCAAATAATTACATAAACACACACAAATCCCACATGGGACCTATAAGACTAAGAAAAATATAAAAATACTAAACCCGAACTTTTTAGACGAAATATGCTAAATAACTCATCCCTCGATTCCATTCAAGCCCTATCATAATTCATGTTAAGACGTGTCCTGCCTAGGGATCAAAGGTCAAAGGTTAAAACGTAAATAAATAAAAAAAGGTACAAAGTCCTCAATTTGGGGAAATTTCTCCTTATCGCATTATTCCCTCGTAGAAGATAAGTATTTAAAATAAAATAAAAAGTACTGACTTTTTTTTATGAAGTTAGCCCCTTGACGCACCCCTTAAGTTACTTTCTGCAATATGTCCTATTCTAGGAAACAAAGGTCAAAAGGACCAAAACATAATAACAGAGGAGAGGGGAGTTAAAATATTGAATTAAAATAAAATATTCTTGGAGTTAAAGGGGAAAAGATAATCCTTAACACATAATTACAGGATGGGAGATATACATACACCTACATTCATTTTACATGCACGAAATCAAATTAAGCCGTGAAATAAGTCCGAAATTTGAAATAATCATTTCTTCATCTATATAAAATAATATGAAAATATCAAATCTAAATATTTTTTACGAAGTTCGCCTATTGACGCACTTCCTGAGTTACAATCTACAATATGACCAATTCTAGGGGACAGAGAATTTTTTTTAAAATGACGAATAAAGCTTGCCATGGATGTTTAGAATAGGGTGGTAAATAACAGAATATTGGGGAGTAGCTCCATGAGTGATTACGATATTTAATTATTTAATTAAAAAAATAAATAGCCCCGCAACAGGCCCAAGGGGAAAATAAATATTAAGATCTCATGGCAGAATAGAGAAGGTGTGGTCAGCACACCGTTCTCAATTTTCAATTCAATGGTAAGGCTAGGTGTTCCCCAAGAGCACACTAGGAATTACAAACATAAGCGCAGAAAGAAAAAAATTGTGCGCTGTGGGACTGGAACCTGAGACTCAGATGTCTAGTACCAAGGGGATGATGGGTCAAAGGTCAAATAGAAGACTAAACTCATCATAACATGGGAGGGAGGATTAACTTCATAAGTCTCGTGACCCCCCGAAAATACATCTAAAAATCTCTGGAGGGGGCGGGATCAAGGATAAGCCAATAACAGAGGAGGGGATTAGCCCCCTACGTCGTGGTAACTAGTTCATAAGGTAAAAGTAACTTTGTTTTAATTCAAATAGAATAAAAAAGGTAAAATTTTCAAAATGCAACTTGTCTACATTAATTAGCAAGTCATGTTCGGCTACAATCAGAACTAACAGATAAGAAAGGTTACATTCTACAAACGATTTAGTTCAGATATTAGTTGGCTTATTCTCACTTACTTGCTCAATCTGTGTTTGGTTACACTTTTTTTAATCTGAAATCAATTGATGATTTAAAGTTGTAGGATTTGAGAAAACATATTTTTTAATTGGTAGCCTTCAAGGAAAATTAAGATAATCCAGGAGTACATGAAAAAGTGCTTTTGGCCTGAGCATGAGTGTCCTCAAGTGTTTGTTCCAATAAAAATGTAATTCAGTGTAATTTATGGTATTGGTATCAAATACAACTTGCCCCGCTCTAAATAATTGCATTTTTTTCTAGTTTTGAAAGACACCCCTCAATTATACACTCATAGAAAAGGGGGCAAAACAACAAATTAAGAAGTTATTGTATTTATGACCACATGTTTATAGGTTAGTTTTGACTAAGGGAGAAGCTGGAGTTTGATGAGCCAGAGCTAGTTGGGTGATGTAACTCCTACAAGAAAGTAATTCCGGAAAGACCCAACTACCGAATTTCCAAGTTATAAATATGTGTGTGTGTGAGTGTATGCGCATAAGTTAAGGCTCCACACAACTAGCTTCCATGTAATTTTCATATATATATATAGTAAATAAGAACAGGTGGGAGAAAGAAGGTAGCAAACACACACACTATATATATGTGTATATATATATATATATATATATATATATATATATATATAATATACATAAATACAAACACACATATATACACGTACATATATACATTTATGCATAATAACATCGCAATACATTAATCAATAACATTATATACATANGCCCTTAGAAATAAATAAATAAATAAATAAATAAATATATATATATATACATACAGAGAGACAAATATAAATGTTTTTGCATTTTATTAAGTATAGAAAAAGTAATCTTCATAACTTCATCTTAAAGATTGATAAAATTAGATAAATATAAAATGTGACGGAACTTAATAGCAATATTCATCCTTAAGAGACTAGAAAATATAAAGGGTTAATATTGATTTTCATGTTGATTAGATAATATTTTATCAGTAAACACCATTAATTGTATTAAAAGCATTAGTTAATAATAATTAATAAACACTTTAAATAGAACCAAATGAAAAAATCCATGAACTGTAATCAAAACACCTAAATATAAATAAAATAATAGTTTAATATTGCTTTGGCCTTTGGCCAAATTTATCGCTCCCGGTTTTAGCTTAGCTTTGAGAGCATAAGAAAGATCATCAGTGTTAACGTCTCTTATAGTATGCACTTCTGTTTGAAATTTTAACATAAATTTTTTCGAATAAACTCGGATGTTCTGTTTGCTTCTGGTAGAAGATCGATCATATCAATATGTCTGCAAAAAGCTGGGAGACACATTATTAAGTAGCTCAATTTAAGTTGCCTACTGACGTCCCCTCTGGCCACTTTTAATTCATTTATTGTTCTTTTAAAACTTTCAAAAAATTGTTCAGGATTGTCTCTTTCTTTTAATTTCAAACCATGAAGTTGTTGTTCAATCAAGAGTAGTATTGTTTCTGACTTTTACATGAATAAGGAATCTAACTTATCTATTACTTGTTTCGGAGTGTCACAATCTGACATGTAATCCGATGGTACTGCAACGAAAAATAGTACATCAAGCAGTCCACCATTTCTGTCCACTTCTCCGCAGTCACGTCCTCGGGTTTTACATCAGTATTTAAAGCCGATTCACATTTTTTTAATTCTGAAAACAGAATAAAGTTTCTTCTCCATTGATCATAGTGTATATACTTAGTAAGTTTTTCGATGGGGCTAACAAGTTTGTCTACCATGCTTTTACTTCACAATAATTTTTTAACACAATAGATTTAAATAAACCACTGACCTGCTACCATGTTAAAGTAAATCTACATGGACTATAACAAATAAATAAACACTGAAAATACATTTATAATGACTCCTTTATTTCTCACAATAAACTTAACACACAACAACAACTTTATACAAAAGTAAGAGTACAATCTACAATCCAGTATGATAAATCGTCAAAGTTAAGGAGTTACGCAGAAAATAGTCTCCCTAACAATCTCCCATATGAAAGATACAATATTAGTGACATGCAAGTCCTGATAAGTCTAAATTTGCATGGGCATATCTCAGGTGATTTCAACATCCATCATAGATCCTGGGGCTCAGCGAGCACCTCCAGCAAAGGCAGAGAGTTAATCTCATTCCTTCAAGAAAATGTCCTATTTCTGTCGAATGACGGAAGCCCAACTCACTCCACTGTCCAAAGTGGCAAGTATAGTGCTATTGACCTTAGTATGGTTTCAACACCTGCAGCACCACAGTTTCTCTGGTCTGTGTTGGAAGATTTACACGAGTCAGACCATTTTCCCATAATAATCAGGCATACAATTACGAATTCAAGAGTGTACCCAGATGGAGGACAGACCGAGCTAATTTGCTTCTATACAGAGAAAACTTCAAAACTCCAGACTTCAATTCTAATATACAAAACAATCTCAATGAGCTGAAAGATTCTATTAATGAAGCCTTCATATTAGCCATCCCAATGACAAGCATAAACCACCGCAGAAATCCAGTACCTTGGTGGATTACTAACGAGAATAAAAAGAAGGCTCTGAACAGATGCAAAAGATATCCCATTCTAGAAAAACCTAATATATTTAAAAAAATGTAGAGCGGAAGAAAGAAGGGCAAAAATATATGCTAAAACCAATTTATGGGAGAATTATGTCTCATAAATATCAAAAAATGCATCATCAAAAGAAGTATGGAGAAAAGTTAAAGCGATCTGTGGCAAAAATATTGTCAATCAGATTTCACTGTTAAAACAAGGGGACATAAGTTCTACTGACCCTAAAGAAGTAGTAGAAATGTTTGCAGACTACTATCAGTGATTCATACAGTGAAAACTTAAAAAAAAAAAAATAAATAAATAAATAAATAAAAACTTCTGAAAATAGTCCTCTATCTTTTGCAATGAAGGAGAGCAAAGATNTCACCTTCTCTCCTCATGTGATTGACATTGAATGTCATTTTTACTTTATTGTGATCAAATTACAAAATGTTTTTATTTAACAGAATGTAATAAATAAATAAAAACTTCTGAAAATAGTCCTCTATCTTTTGCAATGAAGGAGAGCAAAGATTTTGATTACAACCAACTATTCACGATGGAGAAATTGGACAGGTCACTTAGAAGTGTTAAGAAGTGTGGGGATAGATGGCATTCCCTATGACCTTATGACTCACCTCTTGATATCAGGAAAAACAAAGTTACTGCAAGGGTATAACCACTTGTGGAAATTGGAATCCGGATGAATGGAAAGATACATTGATAATACCAATTTTGAAACCAGGAAAGGACCAATACGAACCAAGCAGCTATCGACATATACCCCTGTCGTGCTGCATTAGCAAAATAATGGAAAATATGATAATTATTTAAAGGTTGTTACACATATAAGAAAAAGAAAAGCTCATATTTCCAAATCAAGCTGGTTTCAGAAGTGGATACTCCTGCATTGACCAACTAGCGGCTGTTGAAAATGTTATTCAGAATGCTTTTCTCGACCGAAAGCATTTCACTCTGTTTCTTTAAAAATTTAAAACAAGCCTACGACCGAACCTGGAGATAAGGTATCCTCTGTCAACTAGAATCCCGGGGATTTCGAGAGCGTCTGCCAATATTTCTCCAAAACTTTCTGAAAAAACAGGTTCTTTCGAATACGATTGTCAAGCGCCACACCTACAAGGCAAAAACAGAAAAATGGAATACCTCGAGGGTTTTAATTGAGTGTTACATTGTTCCTGATAGCTATAAACAAAATTCCAAAGGGACTAAAGGAAAATATAAATTGTTCTGTATTTGCAGATGATTTCACTACTAAGATGGAAGAGCCACATTCAATACTTGATAACTAAGAGCAGCAATTCGTTAAAAATGATCCGAATATTTGTTGCACTTATTGTTTCAAGACTTGATTGTGGATGCCCTGTTTATGGGTCATCGAGGCGAGTTTGGCTGCTTCAGTTGGATAGGCTTTACAATCTCGGCCTTCGCTTAGCGATTGGTGCTTTTCGGCCAAGTCCAACTGAATCAGTATACGTTGAATCAGGACATCTTTCCCCTGATCTAAGGCGAGAATTGGTTACTCTCAATTATGTTGCTAGTATTAGAGCTAAAAGAGAACATTTCCTCACTCCCCGCCTTGATAAACAGAAGGTCATTTAAAAAATTCAAGATATGAGAACTCGTACAAGACCTCTAGCAGTACGAGATAGTGAAATTTATCAAAAATACAAAGAAAATTAGGGTAAAATAATGCCGCTCATACAAACATTATAAGCCCATGGAGCCTAAAAACACCATGCATTGATTATACTTTGAACATTAAAGCGAGATCCACTTTGGGAAATACATTGAAAACTGTTTCAAGAAAAACTGGAAATCTATAATAATTTGAAACCAATATTTAAGGACGGCCCAAAAAAGAAAATGGGGTGTTTTCCATGAAAAATTAACGGTCATTATAGATGCTCTAATATTCAGTAACTCGGACCGCTCTCTTCATGCGATCCTAAATAAGTTCACGAGGGATCCATTATTGTGCGAAATTCAAAATTTAATGGAAGATCTCAACACACGAAAAATGAATATAAAACTTCTGTGGAAAAAAATCCCCAGCCTCGTTGGGATAATGGGAAACGAAGAAGTTGCAAAGGAAGCTACATGCACATACCTCAAAGACGAAAAACGCCATATGAAAAGAATAATTTGGAATCAGTGGCAACAAAGATGGGACAGAAGTTCGACATGACTGCGATCTATATCACCATAAGTCCGGACTTCGGTCTCATATGAAAAATTGCCAAGAATAGATGCAGTTGTCATCACGAGGATACGTATAGGACATACACGTCTAACCCACGGTTACCATCTAGTTGGTAGGCGACGACCCACATGTGGCCTGTGTGGAGATCTTCTCACGGCGGACCACATTATTTGCGAGTGTTCCCAACTACAAACAACAAAGCAAATGTTTGGCTTAAAAGGGGATCCAAAGGAGATGTTGCGAGAAAATAAAAATTTCAACAAGATAATTAAATATCCGAAATACATAAAATCGTACCGAAATATATGAATCTATATACAAATCTTATTTGTCTGTTATAAATTTTTATAGATAGTTTTAAACATAAGTGATACTTTACTATTATATGAACTTAACTATTTTACTTTTATCGAATTTTATATTTACTATTAGATTATTGTTTATTTATTTATTATTATTAGCTGTTTAGTGGATTATTATTACAAGTTTGTTTAAAGACAAAGGATAACAATTATTACAATACAAGTTAAGCGCGAATGACCTCCAGCAGTCAATGCGCAATATATTAAAAAAAAAAAAAAATATCGTTATAGATAACGCCATAAGCATGAGTTTAAACAAAGGACCTAAGTGATAGAGAAATTAAATCATTTCAAATTCTTAATTGAGCTTCTTTCAGCTGAGAATTGAATAAGTTTGTTTAAATTGTGTTGAATGTAAAAGCCGTTTAAATTTTCATCATTATTATTATTATTGCAATAAAAAGGTGAAATTTTTAGATTTTTATGTGTTCACAAATCAATTAATAACCACGATTTAACTCTTGCTGTAAATAGCTAACACACACACATCCTCTCTATTTTATTGTATACTTCTTGTTATTCTTTGAATTTTTCTATAATCTGTCTAAGTTGTAGGTTTCTTGTGACATTAAAAACCTTCTTGCTACAGTCTACAACTGTATTTTTGCCTTCCAAAATTGGATGCTCGAATTCGGGAGAAGGCGATCGCAGTAGGGAATAATACCTTACCGAAATGACGACACACAAGAAGAATGCTCGGGGAAGGTTATGTTTTCATATATATCTGTATCTCACTAGATCCCTACTTTCGGTTACTTTCTTCTAGTGTATTTTTGAAGGAGGAGTTAACTTGTATCAAGATACCGGGCTGTGAATAATTAATTATGCTTTTGATATTTAGAATTTGATTTTTATCAAGCTTTTGGTTTTATCTTTTTGATGCATACTGATTTGTCACCTCATCTACACTCTGATGAGTGTAATATTTTTATCCAGCAACTGCACGACTGTCATGAAACTGTAATTTCAGATTTGCATTTTGAAATATGTTTTTTTTATTAACGTTGGGTTTTATTAAGGTTCTTATTTACTTTTAATTATTCCAGAACAAATTCATGAAATTTCTTGGTGCCTGCAATGATGCTCATAGACAAGTTTATAAATGTATCATGAAGGAGGTAAGAATATAAATTTATATACAAAAGAATAATATGTAAAAAAAAGTCTTAGATTATCACTGAGAAATGTCTTCTATGCCAAGATTCAATGAGGAATATTTCATTTACTTTTTAAATGTACTTTTAGCAGGGCAATTAATCATTTCCTGATGATATGTCTATTTATATTATTTCATTTATTTTTTATAAGCTTTACATTCTACACACTTCAACTTAATAATCAATTAATTTACAGACTAATGAAAGCATTCAATATGGGTGTCCTTTTTTCTCACAAAATTCTAATCTAGCTAATAACTGTCAGCACTAATGCTGTCACTGTTACACTCTGTTACTTTAAACAGCTCATCCCTTGTACAAGCATGTACAATTTATTACTGTAGCTTATGTAATGAGGATGATTTTAACTTGAAGTCTAATAGGATTGATATATGATGCGAAACTTTGGTTAATCACGATAAGAGAAATTTTAACTACATTTTTGTATTATTAAACTTAAAACAGAAAAAGAGGATCAATAAAGCAAAAAAATCCCATTTTATTTTAAGATATTAATGATTAAAATCCTATTTTATTTTAAGATATTAAAGATTAAAATCCTATTTTATTTTAAGATGTTAATGATTAAAATCCTATTTTATTTTAAGATTAAAATCATTATTAAGACAGTTATTATATTTACAATCTTATTCATTATAACACTTTTCAGCTACTTCCTCACTTTATCATTGTACACTCCTTATTACTTCATTCTTGAATTTTTGCTCTAAAATGTTTGAGAAGAAATGAATCACTGAAAATTAAAATACCCAAATTTATAGTGCTTTATAACACAATATTTTTTTTTATGTTAACTTCATTTCTTATAAAAAGAAAAATAATTTACCATAGAAACTGCATAATGTAAGCGAGAATTCCTCAGCATAGTAGTTATGTGATATTTATCTTTTTTCTTTCAATGTCATAAATACCCTTCTCAAGTATTATTTTTCTGGATAACAAAAATATTTTTTTTTTTTTTTTTTTTTGTAATTCACAACTCTTTTGTTGTTTTATATCATAGGGTATAACCGTACTGGCTAATTCCTCTCAAATAATAAAGTGTATAATAAACATTCAAAAGAACTGCGGTCGTCCTACCCCCTTTTGCATAACTCAAGATAGAGCTCCTCTTTTCGTACACAGAAGTAGTGTTATTGGAAGATTTTTTTTTTCTTTGACGTGAACTGTGAAAACCTACTATAGNTTTTTTTTTTTTTTTTTTTTTTTTTTTTTTTTTTTTTTTTTTTTTGTAATTCACATAGGTATGAAAATTGGGTTTAATGTTTAACTTTTTATCCTGTAAAAAAAAAAAAAATAGATCATTGCGGGCACCAATAAATTTTATGAATTTATTCTGGAATAATTAAAAGTAAATAAGAACCTTTATATAACCGAAAATTAATAAAAACATATTTATAAATGCAGACTAAATCTGAAATTACAGTTTCACGACAGTCATACAGTTGCTGGATACAAATACTACACTCATCAGAGTGTAGATGAGTTGACAAATCAGTATGCATGAAAAAGATAAAACCAAAAGCTTGATAAAAATCAAATTCTAAATATCAGAAGCATATAATTATGCTAAACTAATGTTTTTCATGGCCCGACTTCTTGCTAAAAGTTCAAAAATACACTATGAGAAAGTTCCGAAGTCATCATCTGGGCTGAAATACAACACACACCATTAGACATATAAAATTATAGATTATTCAAGGTTATTACTATATTTATAAAATCAGAAAATAATTTTTTTAATTTCTCTGGTGATTGATGTTAAAAAGATACTACTTACACAATTATTTTTTATGATATTAAGTTATGACAGGTTTTAGATTATTGTCACTGGATTCCTTTGTGGAAGTGAAGCTTTTTTTTTTTTTCATTTTCACTTCCAGGCATTGCAACCATAGAGGGTCATTGTTGCCTCAAGTTCAATAACCATGCCATGTTAGAAATACTAAGTTTTCCATCATGCTATAATTAACTGCAGCTTAACATAAGGTATAGTGATATTTGTTTTTTCTTGTCTGTTTTTTTTTTTTTTAGAGAGAAACTAATAGACAAAAAAATGCTGAACTTCGTTGGGGAAGAGTTAAGAAACAGAAAGAGCTTGATGAAAAGGTTATTTGAAATGTTAAATAGTTCTTTAAAATGTAAATTTTTCTAATAAAGTAATTAGTTTTAATTATGTGTATTTATTCTAAGCTTCTTCAATTTCCTTTATTCCAAGAGTTCTGGAGTAGTTTTAGTGAGTAATATCAGTATATAATTATTGAATATTATCTGAGTAATTTTTAAAACAGATAAAAAAGTAGCACCTTTTATCTTAACATTATCACATTCATCAGTCAATGTCAATTTAAAATACAAAAATTGCCTCAATTCGACCTAATTAGAGTATGGATGCACCAAAAATCAATTATAGATAGAACCTTGGTGACGGGAGTACTGCAGCTGCAAATTCTTCCATAGGTTTTATTGTCATAATCTTCAAAAAATTATAAATAAATGTATTTTTTATGCAAAAACTTTATAAAACAATCAAACGAATTAAAGCTAATTTACTAGTGACTGAAACTAAAAAATCGATCACTTTCATGGTGACCTCTAGATTTTGGGTAATTTTCCTGGTCTCCTCGAATAAGGAAAATACCACTTATTAAGAGCTTAAAAGAAAATGTTATGATTCAAAATAGTCCACTTAAAGCTTTGTTATTTTGGATCTGGGTGTTGTCAGTAGACTCCTCCCCAGGGTTCCAAGGACAGACAAAAAATTAATCAGAAAAAAGTATGACCAAACAGAAAGAATGAAGAAACAAATAATATAAAATCGAAGTTAAAATGAAAATAAAAAAATGTATAGTTATATTAATTCTATAAGTCAAAATCAATCTCAGCACAAAGTTATCTCCTTTGTTTTATTGGTGTCAAGACGAACTAGTTTTATAATGAGTCATTTAAAGGTACTGTGTAAATAAAGTAGGGAATGAAGAAAAAAATTCTATTTAATTAGGCATTTAATTACTATAATTTTGTTTAAATTTGATTTTTAGCATGCTTAGGAGTTTTTATGGTTGACATCAACTTCTCATTTTTCTATTTTTAATATCATATTGTTTTCATAGAGCACAGTTAAAGAATAAAACCCCCATTAATAAAGAACAATGCCAACTTCAAAATCATTGGAGTTATTTTGTATTATTCTGAAATTTTACATTTTTTAAACTTGTATTTTATTTTATAAAGTATGTGCCGAATGAGAGTGACTTTTCAATTTGGTAGAACCCTTTATGAGGAGTGCCTAATACTCTTGACACAATCTCTATTAGTGGTGAACGATGAGAAGTTAAATATCAAAAGAAAACCTGAACGACGCCATTTTACATTTAAAACCTTATTCATAACAGACCCATCAGCAGCGAACTGAGGGAATAATGTCTTAGTGGCCCATTTAGCTGACTGCCATGCTTTTATGGGAAAAATCCAGCACTGTAGGCTCGTTTGAAGTAGGCTACGTTTACCTACTTCTTGGGTAACTCCTCTTCAGGTAATGTTCCAAAGAGCGGGGATCCATATAAATTTATGAAGCAGGGGTTTATTGTGACTAGGTGGACGGGAATGATTTAGTTGAATGATTGCACGCGTAATTATTGAATGTTCATATAGAAACATAGATTTGACACACATGGGCCAGTTACATGGCTGAAGACCGAGACTCGAATCATATATGGTGGTGGGGTAGGAACTACTCAGCAGATTGAACAGTTCACATATATAATATATTCTCCCATGCTTAATTGAGAAAATTTTACTTTTTTTTTTTAATTATTCAACAACAGAGTTTTTTTTTTTTTTTTTAATAATTTTGAAGTGGACGAGACAACCTGTGCGGGTCTGCTGATAGGCAAATGGTGGAGATAATGGCGCAGGCTGTTGAAGACAACTCGTCAGCTGCCTTTTGTTGGTATGGAACCCCTTGTGTTGGATCCTACCATGGATGAATCTTGGCTTTCTGTGGGTTATGTCGGACGAGAGCACAAGATTCACAGTTTTTAACAAGTTGTTCTATGTATTTTTCCAACGAACACGCACGATCATACAAACGAAATGGACAGGCCTCCAACTACGCAAACCATCTACAAGACAACGGACACGACCTCACCGACATACAAACATCCACGACGTTGCTACATAAACAACAGAAGGGGCGGAAGATGGACATTTTAGAAAATATGGAAATTTACAAAACAAGGACCACTGACAATAACATTATTAACGAACAACTTAGCACACGATCTGACACCATATTTAGACCGCTACTGTTACCAGTAATCATCAAGCTCATCGTTAACTTGCGAAGACACGGAGGAACCAAAGGATTCCTCTGAGTTCACTCTGTATATCTAATACCAGAATATTTATTAAGCCTTCATCACTTAATCCTGAATCCTTAAAAATGTCCACCCAAACTAAAGTATCAAAAGCCATCTCCTATGATATCCTCAAATATATTCCAAATATGATGGAACCAGCAAAAGACTTCCCCAACTCATAGTAACTTATGAGGAGTTCTTACAAAATTAATGTACTACTGACATTAGAGAACACCAATTTAACCACTGGTTAATTTTTAAGGCCGCTATGAATCATCTGGAAGGTCCGGCAGAAGCCGTGGCTTATAATAATAATTGTAATAACGTGAATAAACTCGTGGAAGCCCTGAGAAAAAAACTTTTGCCGAACCCGGACCTTATCGCAAAGCTCACAACTCTGAGATCATTCCCTAGGGAGCACCCGGTAGAATTCTTGAACAGCTTAGACGAGAAACGAACTACAGTTATTACTAGATTTAAGTAAGATAATTTAGAAGGTTCACTTTTAGACAGTTCAATTTACAATTGGACGCCACACTAGTTAGAACATTTATTTATGGTGTTCACCCAATATTAGGTGCACACTTGCAAGTACTACAAATACAGGTTTTAAATGATGCTCGCAATAAATTTATAAATGATTGTAGCATAATACTTATACAATTAAAATTGTTGAAGTCATTCAACATTTATTTTTATTTTTATCCTGAAATTATCTTCCTTTTATTATTTTTATTTTAATTATGAAAAATTAAGTATTATTTTAATTTAATACATTTTAGTTCCATAAATCATTTTTTAATTATGATTATAATTGTAAATAATAAGTTTTGAGTTTTATTTTGATTTTTGGTATTTTGATTTCTTATTGAACTATAATTTTACGAATATAAACAAGGAGAGAGAGAGAGG
>KZ807214.1:113727-125789 GCA_000696205.2 Oncopeltus fasciatus | reverse complement strand
CACTAGACACATTTAGTAAAATTATAGTTCAATAAGAAATCAAAATATCAAAAATCAAAATAAAACTCAAAACTTATTATTTACAATTATAATCATAATTAAAAAATGATTTATGGAACTAAAATGTATGAAATTAAAATATCTAATTTTTCATTTTAAAAAATAAAAATAATAAAAGGAAGATAATTTCAGGATAAAAATAAAAATAAATGTTGAATGACTTCAACAATTTTAATTGTATAAGTATTATGCTACAATCATTTATAAATTTATTGCGAGCATCATTTAAAACCTGTATTTGTAGTACTTGCAAGTGTGCACCTAATATTGGGTGAACACCATAAATAAATGTTCTAACTAGTGTGGCGTCCAATTGTAAATTGAACTGTCTAAAAGTGAACCTTCTAAATTATCTTACTTAAATCTAGTAATAACTGTAGTTCGTTTCTCGTCTAAGCTGTTCAAGAATTCTACCGGGTGCTCCCTAGGGAATGATCTCAGAGTTGTGAGCTTTGCGATAAGGTCCGGGTTCGGCAAAAGTTTTTTTCTCAGGGCTTCCACGAGTTTATTCACGTTATTACAATTATTATTATAAGCCACGGCTTCTGCCGGACCTTCCAGATGATTCATAGCGGCCTTAAAAATTAACCAGTGGTTAAATTGGTGTTCTCTAATGTCAGTAGTACATTAATTTTGTAAGAACTCCAAAAAAAATTTTTATTTTTTTTAATTTTTTTAATTTGTGTTTTTTTGGATCTACCTCGACCGAACCCCAACTAAAATCATCTTAGGATTATTGCATACACTACTACAACCAGACCCGGCATTTTATTGAGTGTATGAGGATTTCTACCCCTGGTTCAGCCTCCGCACGCAACAGATATACAAAGGCCTATAGAAGTTACTAATAAATAGAACGCGACAAACATGAAAAATCCAAATCATACGCAATTTACATATAATAAATAACATCCAAACATTAATCAACAAATTTTACCTTACTCTAATTATTTTAATCGACCAGCAAATTTTGTGCGCCATCAAAATATTCGGCCTACAATGCAATCACGTTTTCAACAACAATTTAAACAACCTCATTTCCAGACGAAAAATTTCCGAAGTCCTAATTCCCAAAACACTGTTTCGATGAAGACGGTAGTCTGTGTACGAATGTACCATTCGAGGAATTCTCGAAATCATTTTGGCTTACAAATATTATTTATTTTGTGGTCTTTAATCCCACGTAAATTTAGATAATTTTTAGTGCAATTAAGAAGAGTCATTTAAACAGCTTGACAATGTCAGCTCCTCCGAGCATGAGCGATATATTCGTCGGCCTCGGAGGTTGGACTCTCGACACTAGTGCGGGGAATTTAATAACTTATCGGACTGGTCCCGGTAGCATAAGTGGTAAATGCACCGGCCCGGATAGCAGGGGATCCAGGTTCGAGTCCTGGCTGGGACAGTTAGATTTTTTATTCTGTTCCCTTGCACTAAAAATTATTTTGGCTTACCATGTGAAATGACTCACGTTGACCCACAAAAAATATAAAAATTCAGAACAAAGACGGAAATGTACACATATAGACAGTACATTAAAATTGCAAGAACAAATAAATGTTCTAACCCAATCAGTATCTAAACTAACAGACTATTTTTTAGAATCAGGTCACAGTCCCCATGCCCCGCCAAACATATATCTTTAGAGTTAAATACTTTAGAAAAATGTCTTCCATATTTTATAGATTATATTAACCCTGAGATTGTTCCATCTTTATGCCCTCGTTATAAGGAGAAATTTTTTGTGAGAGCACCTAATGGTGATTCAGAAGGTTCTAAAAATATACTGCTAATCTAATGAAGTTTTTCCTAAAACAAAATTATATTAAGATGTATACATTCAAATTTTCTAAAAGGTATGATATTTTGTTAGGACATGAAACTATGAGATCAGTAGATGCTAATATTAATTTCAAGACAAGTAAGCTAGAATATAATAATGAAATAAAACGTTTACTATTTGAAATATAAAATAAAGAAGAAAATGAAAATAATAATAAGATTAATGTAGTAAATTATAAGAATATTAAAATAACTTTAAAACCTGGTTTTAACATTATATCTGTCCCATTGAAAAATAAATCAGAGGGAACAGGCATACTAAAACCAATAAATATAGATAATAAAGCTTTTATTGTCGAAGGGTTAGTTAAGGTAGAAAATAATAAAGCAACTNGTTTACTATTTGAAATAGAAAATAAAGAAGAAAATGAAAATAATAATAAGATTAATGTAGTAAATTATAAGAATATTAAAATAACTTTAAAACCTGGTTTTAACATTATCACTATCTCAGTGAAAAATAAATCAGAGGGAACAGGCATACTAAAACCAATAAATATAGATAATAAAGCTTTTATTGAAGAAGGGTTAGTTAAAGTAAAAAATAATAAACCAACTTACTTCGCTTATTCTAATGATGACCATTGTCCTCAACCGATGAATATAGATGAAGTTGAGTCAATTTATACACCAAGTCCAGTGACCAATTGTCCCTTGGAACTTGATGAAATTCTTAGAGAAAATCCTAACATACTCCCTTCAAATCATATGAATCTTGAAGGAAATGAAAAAATAATAAATTTAATTAAACAATATCCCGAAATTTTAAAAAGGGAAAATGATAAATTAAGTAGTTCTAATTTGTTAAAACATAGAATAACAACTAAGGATGGCAATCCTGTTTATACTAAAAATTATAGATATCCCCTTTGTTTTAGAAAGGATATTCAATTAGAAATAGATTAACTTTTAGAAATAATTAGGCCAAGTAATTCTCCATATAATTCGCCCATTTGGGTTGTTCCAAAAAAATTAGATGCCTCTGGCATACGCAAAGTCCGCAACTACCGTAAAATAAGCGACAAAACAATTAAAGATACTCGTAAGTACCCTCTCCGTAATATAGAGGACTTACTTGGAAAAATAGGACGAGCAACATAAATATGTTATATACAACTTAAATAAGTTGTATCGACCTCGCTTCGGGCTTTCATCATCTTGAAATGGACCCCGATTCAATCCACAAAACTGCCTTCAGCACTGAAAATGGTCGTTACGAATTTCTTCGTTTACCATTTGGACTTCGTAATGCTCCGCCAACCTTTCTAAGGGCAATGAATATGTATTTTCAAAACTGAATAATGTACTTGTCTACATGGATGACATAATCATAAAGATTGAAGCTATAAAGTAATTCCCAATTCCACAAAATCAAAAAGAAATAAAACAATTTTTAGGTCTAATGGGTTATTACAGATAAGTGATAAACGATTATGCCAAATATCCAAGCCTCTATCTTCAGCTTTAAAAAAGAATGCAAAAATAAACCTAAATGATAAAGAATATGTACCTTAAAGAAACTCTTACAAAATAATCCTATTCAACAACATCCAGAATTTTCTAAACAATTTATCTTAACAACCAATGCATCTAACTTCGCTTTAGGAGCAGTGCTCTCTCACAATTTTGATGGCAAAGATTTACCCATATCCTTCGCCTCTCGTACATTAAACAAACATGAGATTAAATTAGGTACCATTGAGAAGGGACTATTAAGCATCATATGGGCTTACCAAACATTTCGGCCATACTTACATGGGGCAAATTTTTTAATTCAAACAGATCACAAACCTTTGCAATGGCTAAATAGCAAAAAAAAAACCGAATTCGAAGTTATTACGTTGGAAATGTCTATTATCTTATTTTGATTTCGAACAATTTTTTTTTTGTTTATAGAGGACGACATAAATCCTGATCTGAACGAACTCATTCGAGTATGCCCCTGAGTCAAAATAAATTCCTGATGACACAAGCATTGCAACTGTGCATTCCCAAGAAAGCTCTAGTAGTCATTTGTGATGAAGATAAAATATTAAATGTAAAACAAAATCAATTAATTTTAGAACGAGGAGCATCTAAGCCTTTAGTTCAAAAACTGTTTAATAAAACTCGTTTAATATTTTATTTCCAAGATAAATCTGACCTAAGTAGAATCAATTTTTGAATTCAGTATTTGATACCACATACTACATATGAGATTTATTGTAAACTCAGGCTCATTAAAAAATGAGTATGATGCTATGTTTGAAATATGTAAGAATTTTGTAACAAGTAACTTTTATACAATAAAATTCAGTTACAGCTAACTAAATCTAGACGTTACCACTCCTACAGAGCAACAAGACGTCACATCAAACTATCACACAGGCAAGGCATACCGTAGAGGCATTAACGAATCGTACCAACAAATAAGTCGACATTAATCAATATTGATGGCCAATGCCTGTTATGTTGAAAGATGTGTCACACCATATCAATGAGTGCACTAAATGCCAACAAGTTAAATACGACAGAAACCCTATATAAAATCATTACAAACATTCACCCACTCCAGACAGACCTTTTGAAAGAATACAAATAGATACTCCATTATAATAATCGTCAATTTTTGACTTTGATTGACTGTTTCTTTTTTTTAAAAACTCATAATATATCCTTTAACCAGCCTTCATCATGTCGAAATACAAGATCATATTTTGCACTCTTACCAATTCCAAAAATTTTACAAATGAACAATTGAAGAAAATTTAATAATATTAGCTTAAAAAATTTGTTAAAAGTACAATATGACGTAGAACCGCATTACACTATCCCAGGACATTCAGACACACAATGTCTTAATGAAAGATCTCATTCCACACTAATTGAACTATTAAATACTATTCAGTTAGAACACAAAGACATGCCAACAGAGAAATGTATTAAATTAGTGACCATAGTTTTCAACAATACATTAAATTAACACCTAAGAAAATTACTTTCGGCACATCTAAAAATCGTTATATGAAGTGAACTGCAAGACACCTTAGTGACTGAGGAACTTGCTAATGAGTACTTGAAAAATCTAGAAATTGTTCACAAATTAGTAAAAGGCAAACTGAACACTGAAAAACAAAAACGAACTGAACAATTAAATTTAACTAGAGAATCTGAACCCTCTATACCAGACGAACCGTATTTAAAAACTACATTTCACAAGAAATACTAACCAAAATACTTATAACTAAATACAATAAATATAATAAAATGATAACATATAGTTGAGGGAAAATTAAAACATTTCACCCAAATAGAAATGAAACGTCCCAGAAATAACATTAAAGCTTCATCTGCTACAGGTCTTGCATCATATCCTCATCAAAACTAATATTACATGCAAAACTGAATACATAACCACTACAATTTTTTCTTTGAAAACCTCATCTAATATAATAAAATTAATGATATTGATACAAGTCTAGAATTTTGTAAACTAAATGTCATTTATTTTGGCATTTTGTCTCTCTCAGAAGTAACTGAAATCATTCAAAATACTCAGATAAAGTTTATATAAACTCTTCCTGAAGTACTATAGCAATTGGGTAAGGTGCACTGTTCCTTACATAAGAATCATGTATCATATTTTGTTCAGATCCCTCTTTCCTCTACTTCCTATGAAACTATTTTCCTTTTATCATATCCTGTAATGAGAAATAACAAATGTGTTACAGCACATGTCTACCCATCTTTGGTATTAAGATATAACGAGTTACTAACAGGTTAATATGAACTCATCAATAATAATTATTATTGTAAAAATGTTTTAAAATATCGAACACATGTATTAATAATCTGATAGATGATAAAAATTAGATTGTTGTACATCATTAGTTATTAGTACCCCAGCTTCCTTTGTAAAATATATTCCCTTAATTAATAAATATATTGTATTTAATAGAAAGAAATTAGATATTGTATCAGGTGATCATATACTAACTGTTCATCCTAAGGAAACAGTTGTATTGTCCCTAGAAGACAATGAATCATTACTTAATTATTATACATTCTTTGAAAGTACAATATGTTTATCATATCAATTACCTGATATTCAATTAAATGTTAACTTTTATTTTGAAGATATTCATTTAGCGAATATAAATGTAGAATCTTTAGATATTGTAAATGACTGGCAAGTTGATCATACTATTATTATGTATTGTAAACTATTTATAATTATAATCTTATTGTTTGTTTTCCTTTCCTACTTACACAAAGAATATTGTAAGAAAATTGTCAGCTATATATTCAAGCAGAATTCTTCGGTAACAGAGACTGCGCCTTCAGAGGTACAACCTTACCCCGGACGGCTTCAGCTTAGGGTGGGAGGAGTTACATCCAACTTTCCCACGGATACTGCTAACTGCCTACATCTGCACTTTTCTACAATATAAACCCTGCCATCTTCTGTAACATTGTCTTTCGCTCTCTGATGTTATGCCCGTGTTTGTAATAAAGTTACTTTTAAAAAAGCCGAATTAGTGTTCATTATATTTAACTAGGGATTGTTTCTTCGGCAACGGTTTGATGGGTCATGGCTGAGTTAGAGACAAATTAGAGTTTCAGCATAGAGAGCGTTGCTACCTTTTTCATTGTTGTTTCATTGATTCATTGGAGCACGAAAAAGACAAAATATTATCATAAATATGAATTTTGTTGTGGTTTATTATTCCACTTAAATTTTAAGCAGGAGATCCAGGATCGAGTCCCGGCTTGGACAGATAGATTTTTTATTCTATTTCCTCTCATTAATTGTTTAAAATTTACGTGGGATAATAAACCACAACTAAATTAATATTTATAAATGAAAATAAAAAGTAAATAACGAGATTAGNTATTAAATAAAAAATATTAAAGTACAATTAATAGTAACAAATCAGCTAAACTTTAAAAAATAAAAAAAACTCATAAAAGGTTGAAGATATAATTAGATTTCTATCAAGAAAAACAAGATATTTTCACTGTTTAGAAGACACGCACCAAACACTATTAATTTAACTCAATGAAAATATGTAAAAATTAAATAAATTAAAATTTAAAAAAGTGAAACATTAAAAAACAAGATATTTTCACTGTTTAGAAGACACGCACCAAACACTATTAATTTAACTCAATGAAAATATGTAAAAATTTTATAAATTAAAATTTAAAAAAGTAAATAACGAGAGTCGATAAATAGCTAGACATGTCAGCTCCTTCGAGCATAAGACGATGTATTCGTCTTTCTCGTGGGTTTCTAGTGTGTTGGGAATTTAATAAGTTATCCAGCTCGTCCAGGCGGTATAATGGAAGCATACCGGCCCGGAAAGCAGGAGATTCAGGTTCGAGTCCTGGCTGGAACAGATAGATTTTCTTATTCTATTCCCTCTAATTAATTGTACAAAATATTATCGTTGTATTTTCCCTTTTTGCCGAGTACAGTGAAGTCCAATCCACTTAGAAAGGAGACATAGCGTAAAAGGCGGGCAGATGACATCTGAGGTAGCGCATGATGCTAAAAAATGCGCAGAATCATTTTTTGAAGAATAATGCGTGACAATGTTTCATTGTCGGTGACAAAAGTGCAGTCTTTGGCATAAACATAGTTGTAGAAGTGCATGGCAGCATAGATGATAGCTAAGGCTTCTCTATCAAGCTATAATTGCATTCGTCTTGGGTCGGAGCTAGAGAGGCGTAAACAATGGGTCTTCCGTGGCCTTCCACTTCATGACAGAGTACAGCAGTAAAAACTATCAGGCGCCAGATGCCAATCTGTTGCCAAGATCTGGGAAGAATTTTGCATGATATGTCACCATGCCCAAAAAGCATCTCAATTCTTCTACGTTTATAGGATGTGACATACTCAAGAAGGCTTGAAATTTCTTTGGTGACTTTTGTATTTAATGAAAGAGACCCAAAAAAATTGATGCTTTCTTTGAAGATGAAATACTTTTCTTTGTTTAAGTGAAAGTTCTTGAAGCGTTCAAAGCTTGCAATCAGGTTTCTTTGCATTCTTCTATTGATGAACCATGGCAGACAATGTTATCAAAATGTTCTTCAAATTTTACTAGTCCTTTGAGAATTAGTGACTACATTCAATGGAATTCAAATGGTTCTCATTTTTATACCAAAACTGAGGCGGTTCATTTGAAATGTGTGGTGATAATTTAAATTAATCGTCCTTCCTCATCCACTCTGAGATGCAAATCGCCTTTATGTAAGTGATTGCTTTGAAGGTCTAGTTTTGAATTTCTGAGGCTATCAAGTACTTTGCGTTGACTCCGCTTTGGCAGTCAACACAAAGACGAGTCCCTCCCTCCAGTTTAGTCAAGTTTAGTTGGTGAATCCCAGTCACTTGTGTCTTTTTCGTAAGCTATTAATAATTATTTGAAGTTTTCTTGTAATTGAATAATAAGGAATAAGTTTTATAGAAGGAAGAGTTTTCTTTTTTTGTTGAAAATTGGGTTTTTGATATAAGATGATTTTAGTTGGTGTTTGGTCAAGGTAGATCAAAAANATTGACTGGGACGCCGGTCATCAGTGCAGCTGATTCCGCACTTTTCTGCCTAACATATTCACCATATGATTTACCTTCCCGAAATGAGTCAACAAATATTAACAAATGAGGCTGTAATTAAGAGCCCGGTGGCCATGGATAATCAGGACTCATTATCCACTGTAATTGTCCGAGGTAATTTTTCTTACCTTTTATTTTTCTCGTGTAGATGTGTGTCTGAGGGTAGGAGAATTAATAAGAAGACTTCTCCCGAGGCGGAAGGAGACAGTGACGAATGTAGTCTTGTCCAACCACTGAGTAGTTCATTCAGCCATGTATGGTGGAATAATTGAGAAAAAGAAATAAAAAATGTGGTTTTCCATCAGGCAAAATACCCTTTTTGAGACCCACTGAACCCATTCTTCTAATTAGTAGAGAATTTTTTGAGGCTCGGTCAACGATGCTCCAAAAAAATGCAATTTAAATAAATGTTATTAAATGATTTTAGTTAGGGTTCGGTCAAGGTATATCCCCCAAAAAAATACAAATTTAAAAAAAGTGTATTTTTTTAAAAGACTATCTGCCAACGTTTCGGCTTATGAGCCATCTTCAGGGCTGTAGAAATACAATGTCATGAGAATGCAATAATAATTGACAATATTGTATTCTCCTGACATTGTATTTCTGCAGCCCTGAAGATGTCTTAAGCCGAAACGTTGGCATATAGTCTTTTTAAAAAATACACTTTTTTTTTGGATCTACCTTGACCGAACCCTAACTAAAATCATCTAATAATAATTTCTACGGTCAAAAAACTCTCTATTTGAACATATAATTGGGTTTTTGAGATTCCCTGATATTATGAGGGGGGGGGTTGAATATATCCTAATTACATTAATTTTGAACACTTAATGGTAATTTAAATGCATGAGACGTTTTAATACTTTAAATTTTATTTCTGAAACCTGAATTACTGTTTCAATCGAATTAGAAAACTGTCATAAAGAAGGTTATTTGTAGGTTTTAGTTATGACAATTGGTGGTTGTTCTAGTCTTTAGTTATGTTAGTTTTTAGTTGTTATGATAAATAAAAGTAATTAATGTGTAGAAATTTCTTTACTTTCATTGCCATTATTTCTTCTATTTTATGTTCCTCGAAAGAAATTTTACACTTTAGTTCCTTTAGCAAAAACAAACTTCTGCCTTAATGTTTAGTCAGCTGTTGATTTTCGTACTTTTTCCTTTATTTTTTAAAATAAAATCTATTCAATTATAATGTGGGAATTTTTATACCCTGTTAGATTAAATTGTATTCTAATATTTTTGTTGATAAGTATATCAGTTTCTTAGCAATGAACAACTTTTTTTTTCGATTGTTATTCTTTTTCTAAAATGAAGCTTTAATATTCGGGTATATCTGTGATAAAGACCTTAGAATTCCTGATGGAGGTTGGGGTTGTCAGAGTAGCTGAAGACAAAGATTTTTTTAATTTAAAAGAACTGTTAGATAGCCATAATGATTGGAAATTAGATTTTAGTAAAGGATCTCTTAAAGTCTGGACTAAAATGCTTCAGAATACTAATTTTAAAATGATTAAGGTAATAATTTTAAGGTTTATAACATAAACTAAATAAAATAAAGTTATATTTTGTAAACAGAATCTTTAAGAAAATCTCTTTGTTTATTGAGGGTTTCTCTTTGTCAAAGGTTCTGGCTTTATTTCCTGATATATCTCCTGAGATTATGTACGATGTTCTCCATGATCCTGAATACCGTAAAGTATGGGATCAACATATGCTCGAGTCACATGACATAGGTTTTCTAAACCCAAACAATGATGTCGGCTACTATTCAAGTAATAATTTATCTAACCATAGTCTAAGCATTTGGTTTTTAGTTTCATTACTTTATTAACACTGTTGTTTTACATCTCACAAAATTAAAGCTCCAAGCTTCTTTCCTCAAAGTGTTCCAAAGCTTAGCCCAAAAAGAAAAAAAAAAAAATTAAAGCAAGTCTGCCTTGTTTATGATATTAGGGGCAGAAACTGAAATGTTGGTGGAAAAGATTGAGCTTCCTGTAACTGCTTTTTCGAGCAGTCCCATACCATATATCATAAAACATTTGCAAAATTTCATATAAAAAGCAATGGTGTTACTTGTCTTATGAGAATCATGTATGTGAATAAACTACAAAAAGATATAGTTGTGCTTTTTATAGTCTATTCTCTGATATGATTATATATTATATATCAACTTCTATGTATTTTTATATCACACACATATTTACATTTATATATGTATAATATCAATTTTTTATCCACTTCTGAAATATTTTCATTTAGCTTTATTTCAACTTTTAGTGTCATGTCCGAGCCCACTTGCTAACAGGGATTTTGTTCTGCAAAGGTCATGGCTTGATCTTGGGAATGAAAAATACATTTTGAATCATTCTGTTTACCATATAAATTATCCTCCCAAAAAAGGTTTCATTCGAGCCACATCTCATCTTACAGGTACTATTAACCTTTTTTGTTAGTAGAATTCATTTTATGATTTATTAGCAATGTGGTTCCATTCTAAATTCCTTGTAGCTAGTGAAGAAATTTAATAAATTATGAAAATTTTAATGTTTGAAGTCAAAGAAGACAACAGAAGTCAGCTTTTGCTCAAAGCAGGTTTAGACAATTCAATAATAGACTAATTAGACTCTCTTATTCTCTATCGAAATTAAATTATCCATAAGACCTGTAGTGTTTTAGTAATGAAGAATTCCTTCTCTTTTCTCTTGAGTGCTATAATTTTTGTTTTCATAATTTATAGAACCTCTTTTTATACTGTAGAAAAGCCATCTCAAAAATAGGGTTACAGTCATATGTGTATATATAGTTCCCTCTCATCCAGGTTGACATTGAACTGTGATTCATTTATTTATTTATTTTAGTTATTGGTCAATTTTGTTATTTAAAAAACTGGTAAATTTATTTGTTTGCTCTAAGTCCTTCCTATATGTAACATCATTCTCAATTGATCAACTGAGTGAGATATAGGAGTTCAGTTTTTGGTCTCTGCAGGAATTTTTAGGCCATATTGTTGCCTTGGGCTTTTCTAGGGTGACTACATATAGCAGAAGGGGGGAAGGGGGAGGGTTGAATATATAAAAATATTTAAAAAAGGATACCTGCTGTATAGTTTTGTCTATCAACTCTCCTTATAGAGATTTTTCTTTTACTTCTTTCTTAGAGGAGACTCAGATCTTGATGATTAAAAAGAAGGAAAAAATGCCTTCTGGTGTCTGAGTAAGGAAGTGAGGGACAGTAGATGATTAACATGCAGCATAAGTATACTACCAAATATTGGTTTGCAAACATCTTCTAACCTGAAGATTCTGATTTTAGTTCCCAAAGAAATGAATTGAGGTTTTTTCTTGTTATATTTTCTCACATTCTACCTTCTTGACACGTAAAATATTAGTCACTAAAATTTAAATATATCTTCATGTTTTTGTCTTTCCAGTCCTCAGATTTTTTTTATTATTTTTTTTTTTTATCTTGACCAAACCCCTACAAAAAAAATCTAATAATAATATCAATGCTATAAAAAAAAAAAAAAAAAAAAAAAAAAAAAAAAAAAAAAAAAAAAAAAAAAAAA
>KZ807214.1:96153-113714 GCA_000696205.2 Oncopeltus fasciatus | reverse complement strand
TCAAGACTCCAAAGAAATTGCGAGCCAGTTGTAAATATATTCATTATAAAATATATACACCTGTTTTTCTACTGTGCTAAATAAGGTTTAAATAAAATTATTTGCTAATCTGACATGTTTGATGTCAGGAACTGCCAAATTCCTGAGTATTTGGATTATATAGACCTTTCTGTAAAATGCCTTTTATTAATGAACTGCATAAACTAAGGGAGTGTTATTTTTTTTTTTTTTTTCATCATTTTAGTTTTATTATAGAATTAATATTTCAGGCCTTGATTCGGCTCTATATGAAAAAGAAACATACCAAAATAATACAGAAACATGTCTTATGTATAATCTAACAAAGAATAAGTAAATGAAAATATAAAACTGTGTGTAATCGGCTATATAAAATGCATAAAAAACTGGATACTGAACACATTAAAAAGAAAAAAAAAAGATTCATAATAGTCTGAGAATAACATACCAAATACAGATTGGGAGAAAGAGACTCATGCTCAACAGTGTTTACATCATGACTGATCTGTTTTTTAAAGAATTTTATTTGACCATTGTGGAAGGGAACAGGAAAGAATGTAGGAGTGAGGTAAGGATAAGAGGGATTAGAAGGCAGAAGGTTGGTGGAAATATTACTGTAGGGGAGGGAGAGAGAGGAAAAAAATGCTATGAGTTGGTCTTATGGTGATTTTTGTTTTAAGATTTAAAAAATATTACTGTTTGGAAGAAATATAGTCTTTGTCTTAATTTTATAAATATTATTTTTATTGTTGTATTTTATCCTACGCAAATTTTAAACAATTAAATGCAAGGGAATAGAATAAAAAATCTAACTATCTCAGCCAGGGCACGAACCTAGATCTTCTGCTAGTGCTGGGAATTTAATAATTTATAGTCTTTGTCTGTTTAGTCATTGAGGGGGTTTCGTTCTAAACAAAACAGACTAAGCCTACATTTCTTCCACATACAGTAACATTTTTCACATCTTATAACAAAAATCACCATAAGACCAACTCATAGCATTTTTTTTTCTGAAGATTTCTTCAATAAATTTGGGATTACATGACATGGAAAGTTAAAATACAAATATACATCAACTATAATACTGAGAAATTCACTTAGTTTATACAGCACCTCCATGAACTTTTTCAACATATACATATGATATGTATCCAAATTTTATTATTGTTTTGATTTATAGAAATGAATTTTCTATTCTATTGCTAATTACAAACAACTATTATATTATTATTATTGGCCTTAAATTTGTATGGTGAAATGATCAGATGAAGTGTCTTTAGTTTAAAAAAGAATTAAGTAATATCAAACAGAGTATTTATTTATTATCTTTTAGTGTTCACGATTTTGTATCACTATTCATTTTTTTAAGGATTTTTAGTGAGAGGACATGAAGGGGGAGGTTGCAATTTAGGATATATATCTCAGACTGATCCCAAAGGCACATTGCCTCCTTGGCTTGTAAACAGAGTGACTCAAATTTTTGGACCAAAGGTACTTATTTTACAACTTTTTAAAAATTATTTTTTTCATATTTATTTTTATTTCTTATTATTTTTCTTCTGTTACCTATAACAGCTTAGAGAGCTATGTATATAAGATTTTTCATTCATATTTCATTTTTTTAGAGGTTTTTAAAATAAAATAATGAAATTATTGTGAATATTTATTTATTTCAAATAATTTGTTTTGTGGCTCTGCTTCATACAAATGGAGTGCATGCTTATCAGTCACATCACGTGAATTATAAAATGCTTATTCATAATTTTAAAATAACAGAACATGATAAAATTAAATAATAATTATTAAAGGACTAACTTTATAATCAATATAAATCAACAAATTTTATACAAAATTGTAAAAAAAAAATTTCATTTGTCAAAACATTAAAACTTAGTTTAAAAAATAAAATAAAAGAATTTTGTTAAACAGATAAAATAAANTATTAATAATATATATATAATGAAATAATTTATACAATATATAATATTAATATTGAATCTACTATTAACTGCTTTTATAATAAAATCTTGCAAATCGGGGCGACTGAAATTAGCTATGGAGGTACATAACACTTTGCCCTGATGGATTGGACAAGTGATATAATAAACTCCTCGCCAGGACTATATATATCATGTATATATAGGTTTATATAATTACACGTGTACAAATACTCTTATTAATTAAACATTCACACTTAAGCCATGATATAAATAATATTATATTTCATGCACAATTTTTTTTTTTTTTTAATTTCACCAATATTGAGTACAGTAATAGTGATATACCAAAAAAAAGGTTAACACCATTGTTGATCGGCTAAGAGTATTTAAATTTTTAAACAAAAGCTAACAATTAAGTACATAGATATTAGTTTCAGTTGAGCTGTAGGTTCTCTTGAATAGATACAAGTACAATAAGAAATATTTTGTTGAAATGTCATTGAAATGTAGGAAACAGGGACTGAATATTTCATATTTTGTTCTTATTCAGAGGAGCACAATAAAACTTATAACGGTGTAACATAACAATATCATATGTGCTGTTAGAAGAGTAAACTCTATTAAAATTATTTCAGTATTCTAAGCATATATTAAAAGGGATATTAAAAGAACAAAGAAAAATTGATTCTAGAGCTAAATTGCATTTTAAAATAACAAACAATCAAGACTCCAAAGAAATTGCGAGTGAGAAAAGCTTCCCTGTTTTAAGCTGTGATAGACGAGGGTTCTAATAAATAAATAGAGAAGAATAATCTTCAGAACTACAAATAAATAATTAAACAAAAATTAAGTTTCCACAAAGCTGCATTGAAAATTGTTTATTTATCTATATGATAGGGGAAAGAAAAAGAAAAGAGAAAGGGTAAGCTTATAACAGGTTTAGGAAATTTAAAACCAGATACCTATTAGTCAAATTGGCTTATTTATTTCTCCTTACCCTCATACATAGAAATACACAAACCCACATTTCCATTCATACACTAATCCCATTAATCCACATTTATTTTACAATCATTCAACTATTCAAGGTCGAATACTCTGCTAGTTGCTAAGCCNCTTCATTTAATTATATTGAAGAAAATATTAAGTATTACAAACAAAATTTTAAATATACTTATTAGTTATTAGGAACTCTTTGAATGAAGAGTCATAAAAAGAAATAGTCTTCAAATTTAAAAATAACTGGTAACTCATGTTGGTCAGATAATAATTTCTACCATATAGGACAAATAAAACACCCAGAACACTTAAAAAAAGCTATTCACAAGAAGTATTCCAATTCCAAGAATGCCCCTCCAACCTATTTGAATCTCACTTAGCATTCCAGTATGACTTATGTATGACTATGTTAAATATATTTTCTTTATTTTTTTCCACCAAATTTAGCATTACAGTAAACTTATACATTTGAAAAAAAAGAAGGTTTTTTCAGATGGTCAAGAGCCTCCAAAAAGCTACACTTGGCTACTTGGACTGGAAGAGCAAAAATCAACCTTTCCTAAAACCTTGGCATTTCCCTGAACAAATGAGGTCTGGAAGATTAAAAATTGAAGAGGTATAATTATTAAACTGTTAACTGTTTTTGTTACATAAATCTTTTAATAATTAAGAGTTTCAATTACTCTAATATTATAATATAATTATAGTATAATTTGGTGATCATAAAGCTAATCCTAAAAACCTATGGAAGTTAAAAGTTGAAGTGAGGAAACTGGAAAAGCTTAATTTCTTTTAGCTTCGGCTAAAGTTGTGCCATTGCAGGACTTGAGTAAGGAAGTCCTCTAAAATTTAGTATTAAGATAGCTGCAGTCATTGTGGGGTTGGAGGTTATTACTCTCAATATGATGTAAGTGGTTGTGAGTAAGAATTAGCAGATCCTGGAGTGAATATTCATGGAAGACCAGAGTTCTTATCAGTTACATCTAAATTTCTTGAATTTTGTTTCTTTTGGAATTTTCTTTTCTTTCGGAATGCTTTTCAGATCCAAAGAATTATCCCTCACACTTCAGATATGTCATTAGAATATCTGTCTGGCCTATACTGTACTGTGACGAAGGAAAGGTTTCAGGTGAAAACAGAATATGGAGGTGGTCCACAATAACCTTGAATTAAATCCAAAATATAACAAAAAAAAGTTTAACTGTCAAGCCTAGAGGCTCTTGACAGAAGACAGTCTGTGGCGGTGTGATAAGGCACTGGAGAGACCCATGACATCATATCATATAGGGTAGTTGCAAGAGATCAAGACGAAAAAAAAAATATTGATGGCTACGAAGCTGAAGGGTTTTTGAAGCCAATAGGGTTTGTTACCTCTTTAATTATTTTAATAGAATTATAATAAAGCTGAGTGCTTTTAAGATCTCTGATACACACACATAGGAATCTAGTTCTGGATTCGGATTGAGCTATTTGATACACACTGTCTCTGAAAATGAAATTATGGGTTTTAATTGTGCTAAGGTTCAATGAATAAAGAAATTTTAGAAAGCTAACAGTTGCCAATTTAAAAAAAAAAGAAAGAAAAGATTGATTAATATTGATTGAGTTTTGTCATCAAAAATTATGATTTTAAGTATTATTTTTAAGAATTAAGGGTGTAATTAAAATAATTTTCTGTCATAATTCATTTTTGGCTTGGTATTAGCAAATTTTTAATTGGTTTGGAGTAAAAACTTCAAAATTCATTCTTTCCATTTCAGAGTTGTCAATTAATCCAATATTCATAAAGCCTTGATCTAATTAAGTAGACAGATTTTATAGACATGAATTGTATGATCCCTAGATATTTTTTATTATTATTGAGATATTCTGTTAAAATATTTATTAATAAGTTTTAAATCTAACAGAAATTATTTTTTGATAACTTTTTCAGTATTTAAATTCATAATGTAAATGATCTTTTTAGTGTGTGATGTCGCAAGCAGAAAAAAAATACAAGTACAATGAAGAAGAAGACACTACAAAAATTAGTGAATCTCCATCACGTGGGAAAAAATCATTAAAACTTTTTAAATCGCCAAAACATTGAGGCACTACATATTAATTCTTATTACATAATCCTTTCAAGCTTGGCTACTATAAAACATCTCTGACATACCTGATTTCCTGCTCATTGTTATGTATCCAGAGGTTAAGCTTTAAAATTTAAAATCATATTGTGAGTCTTGTATTCTTATGAAAGAGAGCTTATGTCTACTGTATGATTATAGCAGAATGTTTATTACATATTTGTTAAAACAATATTAAAATCATTTTGTTTTTGTGAACTTCATTTATTTTTATTTGATTGTATGAAAAATAATATAACAATTCTTTAAGTACCTGATAAGCTCCTAGAATAATTAGTTGGCAATTTTTTTTTTTTTTTCACATTTGGTTACTTGACTAATAATTAATTTTATTCTTTATACTTAAAATAAATTATTAGCAATAAAAATAGAATGCCTTATGTAAGAACATTGTGCTAGTCAAACTTTTGAAATAGTTTAACTTGTTAAGAATATTAAGCTTTTGAAATAATTTAACTTGTTAAGAATATTAAGCTAGTCAAATAAATGTAATATGTAAAAATATGTTTTATGTTTTAAAATATTAGGATTTATTATTTGTTAAATTTACTGAGTAGCTAAATGTTCTGAAAAAATAAAGAACATTCTAGTTACATTTAAAAGGTTTTTTGATTTTGAAACTCAAAAAATGAAATAGTTTTATTGTTTATCTCTTTATCCTGGAAAATATTTGGTGATATTGAAGTTGAATAGTGGTGATAGTGGGGGTATGATGGTCATTTTATCATCTAGAAAAAAATAGGGAAAAAAATAAACTATGAAATTTAGTATTTACCGTTTCTTCTTCCGTATTGGACCGTGTCAAGTTGTTGATAGTTGCCGAGCTTTCGCACATCATGTGATGGCTTCTTCAGGGCTGAGTAGAGAATGAGAATGTATGAATAACCTGTACGGGGAGAATGTTGTTCAGAGAACGGTCCAACCCGGAAGAAGAAACGGTAAATACATCTGACGACCGTCAAAGCCTACGTGAACATATGAAATTTAGTGTTTCATTTCGTTCCTTAGTGAAATTACTTGAAAATAAGGCAATTGAAAAACTTCTGATGTTATTTTTTTAATATTTATTTTTGCTTCAATTCTCAAATCCCAGTATCCCCAGCAAGTAATCTAAAAAAACTTTTTTCATTTTATTCATGAAAGTATACATAATTTTACCTCAAAATTGTGTTGCTTATAAACATGTGGCAATTGTGGGCAAGCCTAGGCCTAGAGTTTGTTGATAACCTCCGATATTAGACATTTTAGAGTCTGCTTCTCACATACCTATCCCATCTTAGGCTGCCATTATGGTATCAAAATAATGGCCCTATTTTTCTAAGGGAAACCTTAAAAAACATCTCACCTTTTATTATTAATAAGACTCTCATGGCTTGCACCAGTCATTCTAAATGCTGAGTCTAAGTCTACCCTGCAGGCAAAGTATTCTCAGAAATAATTTATGATATGAATAATTTTTACAAATTATTTATGAATGGCTTAAAAATTTCAGTTATCTACTTCCTATATCTACTTCCATTTTATTTTATATAAGACTCCAGATAATGGCAGAAAACTTTAAAATAAACAACAGTGTAACAAAATGTGTTACTTATGACTTACCTTTGTAGGACACTATCCTGACCAAGCCACATAAAATACATTAGAAAAAATTTATGTAAATGTAAATGTATGCATTCATTCTACAACTATCCTGAATTGCTTGTACAGGGGGTTTGGATAGGACTACTATGTTGCTCTTCTATTAATCTTTAATATGATTTAGAATCGAATATGGTCAATACATACTAAATCCTTCCAACTACTATCTAGTTCAGATAAACGACATAGATCTTCGGTCCTCAATAATTATTAGGTTTATACTTAATAAACTTAACCTTTAACTTCCCATTCTACTGTTTTTTCAACATTCAATAATAGACCTCTGGGCTATTATTATTAATATGAAACACAAAACCTCTCCTGCTCTATACTCAATTGAGTTATAAAACATTCTACAAAACTACACTCATGAACACAAGCATAAATGGATGGATCAAAGTAGGTGATAAAACTTGCACAGTATTTATGGGTGGTACTTCAGCATACTGATTCACACTTCATGGCTATGGATCACTTCACACTTCTGTTGCATATACACTATGGCCAGTATATATGCAAAAGAATTTTTAGCAATTGACAAAATAAAAAACTAAGCATACTATTCCCACAAAAACACCTTTTAGTAATTAAGTGTTGACTCATTATCGCCATCTTTATTTTAAAAAATATTATTTAAATCCTATTGTTTATGATATCTGTAATATTCAAAAATTATACTGAGATGAGATATAACTTAATTTTCTTTTGGCACTTAGCCATTGTAGGCTACATGAAAATGAAATATCTGAATACTGATTAGAGACCGCACATTTTTCTTCCTTAAAGCTTGATAAGTATATTAAGGAACATACAGTCTAATGTCCAGGATTGTTTTCTTATAGATGCTAACTTATGCAATCTTATTTCCTAGTGATAAGGTATTAAACAAAATCTTTCTATTACTGAATAGTTAGCAGTTAGTTTTCTGTTAGTACTCAAGCTTTGATTTCTTGATTGGTGCTGGCCCACATTGTTGGATCTAACCTCGGCATTTCATTTTACTGACAATGTGGAGGGTTTGGATGGCCTGTTTCCACTGTCACTAAATTTGGCCAGTACACATGGGGAAATAGGGACATTTCCCATGCCATATCATCTCTCCGACTAATAATAATTTCAGTCCCAAAATTTCGATTCAATCTCTTTACCAAATATGTCCTAGTTGTTAAATGAAAATTCACCTAACTTGCTAAGATGTGTTCAAAACTTTTGGACACATAAGGAACCTTCTCAAGTTAAATCCATTTTTAATGTTTAAGTTATGGCCTTAAATCAATATCTCTTCAACTCTGAGGTTAAAGTAATGCAATTATGTTGCTACTCTTGTGCAATGCCACTGAGAAAGGCTGTAATTTAAGTTTAAATAGAGAGTTTTTGACCTTGGAGATTGTTGGTAGAGAATTTGTTGGGGTTAGGTCTAGGTTAGACAATGTCCAGCACTTCACATCACTCACCAGACTCCAGGCCCGCACCATTACCTCCCAGGTCTCCTCTTCAGTTATACCACCACATAACTGCACCAACTCACATCACATCACATGATCAACATACTTAGTGGATACCACTAACAAGAATGACAACAAATCATCATCAAGGGTAGATAGTTTCTTTCCATATTTCAAAACCAAATACCCATCACTAAAAACTCGTCAGCAGACTCATCCAATTACACTAGGCACTAGTAGTCACCAATAACCAACATCTAATTTTTTTTTTTAATGCAGGGCAGAAAAAGCCCTACCAAATTTATTATTAATTACTGCAAAAATATCACTACACCTTTCCACAAACAAAAAACAATTTTGACTGAACCCAAAAAAGTTCTCTGCTATAATGGAAGGACATAAAGTAGAAAAACAGAAGTGTCCTCATATTTCAGCTTCTATAGCTAGAAAAATGAACTTGTTTACTGCTAGTTACTCCAGGCTCTGCCACAGTTCTGTCAGATTCTGTTACTACTTTTCCACTCCCAACTGAATCCACAGATGGATGATTCAGTACTTATGTTAGATACCTACATAAAAACTGGGGGATATATTTCCTTTCTTTCTTGAAACTTGTGTCTTTCCATCATAGTACAGCTTCCGTTTTAGACTGCTATCGGCTTTTAACCTCCATTCTTATATCCCTCATCTCTTAATGGCCCATGTATCCTGCATAAGATCTTTCTCTTGAAGATAAGGAAATTACATCGGCCCTCACTGGTTAGGGTCCATGTTTGGGAAACATATTTTAGAATAGGTCTTATTAGTGTTTTGTAAAAGTGGTCCTTTGCCTTCTACTTATGAGCTTGCTCCTTAAGTGTTTCAACAGACGAAAATCACAGTTAGCAGAAGTGATCCAATGCTAAATTTCAACATTTACATTATTTGTGGCTGTGATCTGAGATCCAAGGTATGTGAACTCCACTCTCTTAAAAGTACACAAGAGTGTACACGAGAGTCCAGACTCTCGACACTAGTGCGGGAATTTAATAACTTATCAGACTTGTCCTGGTAGCATAATTGGTAAATGCACTGGCTCGGATAGCAGGAGATCCAGGTTCGAGTCCTAGCTGGGACAGTTAGATTTTTTTATTCTGTTCCCTTGCACTAAAAATCGTTAAAATTAATTATTATGATTCAATTTGTGTAGATTTTAGAGCCAGAACAGGCTTAATATAAAAGATACATTATGTTATTCAAGGGGACTCTGATTGTCCCAGAATAAAGTCTAGCCAAAACCCAAAAATAAATTCAATTCTTGCTAGTAAAGAACCTAATCAGCAGGAAAATCCTGATAAGAAAATGTACCTAACCGTTTTGTGTACAATTGCATTGGACAATTACCTCATTCCTTGTTTCACAACACCCTCTGTAGGCCATAACCTGGTTTTCAGAATTGAGTCCAAGAAAAGATTCCTTAGCAATGGAGAAAATCAGTCATATGCCCCCTTTTATAAGAAAGGAGAGCAGTTGTAATGTCTCAATTATAGAGGTATATCTCTGCTCTGGAATGTGCAAATAATGTAAATGTTGAAATTTAGCATTGGATCACTTCTGCTACTGATGTGATTTTCGTCTGTTGAAACACTTATGGTATGGAGCAAGCTCATAAGTAGAAAGCAAAGGGCCACCTTTTCAAAACACTAATAAGACCTATTCTAAAATATGTTTCCAAAAAATGGACCCTAACCAGTGAGGGCTGATGTAATTTCCTTATCTTCAAGAGAAAGATCTTATGCAGGATACATGGGCCATTAAGAGATGAGGGAGGATGGAGAAGAAGAAAGAACAGGGAGTTTTATGAGCTCATCAATGATATATATGTGGCAATATTTATTAAGCTGGGGTGCCTCTGGAGGCCATATGAAGAAATGCCAAGAAGAATCCTGGAAGAAAAAATTCATCCCCCTAGAAGAGTTGGACGGCCAAACTTCGCTGGATGGATGATATTAGTCTTAAACATTGAAGAAGTCAATGATGAAACTAATGAAGAAGAAAAAAAATTATTCTGTATAAAATCATTTTAAGAATGAACTCAGACAAATATGACTAGTCTCGTAGAGGATTTGTATAAGAATGGAGGTTAAAAGTCGATAACAGTCTAAAACGGAAGCTGTACTATGGTGGAAAGACTCAAGTTTCAAGAAAAAAAGGAATTATAGCAGAGAACTTTTTTGGGTTCAGTCAAAATTGTTTTTTGTTTGTGGAAAGGTGTAGTGATATTTTTAGTCTAGACTCTCGACACTAGAGCGGGGAATTTAATAACTTATCAGGCTTGTCCTAGTAGCATAATTGGTAAATGAACCGGCCCAGATAGCAGGAGATCCAGGTTCGAGTCCTGGCTGGGACAGTTAGATTTTTTATTCTGTTCCCTTGCAGTAAAAATTGTTAAAATTTACGTGGGATTAAATACCACCAAAAAATAATATTTACATAATAATTAATTAATCATAATAAATAAATTTGTGGTATAAGTATTAATAAATAAATAGAGAAGAATAATCTTCAGAACTACAAATAAATAATTAAACAAAAATTAAGTTTCCACAAAGCTGCATTGAAAATTGTTTATTTATCTATATGATAGGGGAAAGAAAAAGAAAAGAGAAAGGGTAAGCTTATAACAGGTTTAGGAAATTTAAAACCAGATACCTATTAGTCAAATTGGCTTATTTATTTCTCCTTACCCTCATACATAGAAATACACAAACCCACATTTCCATTCATACACTAATCCCATTAATCCACATTTATTTTACAATCATTCAACTATTCAAGGTCGAATACTCTGCTAGTTGCTAAGCCACGGCTATGAAGATACAGTTTGAATGGATAGGAGATACTAAAAAAGTAAAGACTTGAATGTTAAAGTAATGAATTCATAAATGTAAGGATGAGAATGATTGGAGACTGTATTATAAAGGAAAGAAGCAAAGTCTGGGGTAGGAAGGAAACAACCACTTTAAATCTTTACACAAGCCACTTACCTAGAAGTTCCTAGGCGAGCTGAAGACAAACCCAACTTAAGAGATGTTTCAATCTATCATTCATATTAAGTATATAAATATATATATATATGCTCAACAACCTTTAAAGACAAATGTGTTATCCATCCATTCATTTCATATTGGTATTTATAAGGGTTAAAAAATCTCAATCAAATTAAAACTTTTTTATTTTTATGTGTTTTATAGTTGCACTCATTTTAGAATAAAGTTTATTAACAAACATTAATACAATAAAATATGTAAAATATTGTTTTGAACTGAAAAATTCATTTTAAGCAAAGAACTCTTTAAGTAAATAAGATGGGAGGAGGGGATAGAGCAATTTTCAATATCTGATTAATTACCTAGCAAATAGTGTTTTTGACTAAATGTTGGCATATAGAGCCGTAACTTAGAAACAATCATAATTGCATATGAATTTTGTTATTATCAGAATTACTTATATGAATATTATTAGAAATAAACATAACAAAATGTCTACAAAAAATTTAACTTTTAAATCATTATTACTTTAGTAGAAATCAAATAAATGTTTCAACAAT
Source organism: Oncopeltus fasciatus (assembly GCA_000696205.2). Lineage (NCBI taxonomy): Eukaryota > Metazoa > Arthropoda > Insecta > Hemiptera > Lygaeidae > Oncopeltus > Oncopeltus fasciatus. The sequence continues at coordinate 101,953 of KZ807214.1, read as the reverse complement.
TTTTTTATCAGACCTGTAAAACTCTATTTAAAAACATTACTTGTTATGTCAACAGAAAACATTGAAAGCAAATCCTTTGTTTCACTATTATTTTCAAAAATATGATGCGTAACTAATTTAGAACCAGAAAAATTCTGAATTTTAACAACTGAAAAATAAATGTATTACTTATTTATTGAATAAAGTTGAAATTAAGCTATAAATTGTTTGGTAAAAATTGCTATAAATAAAAATAATAATAGCTTCTGAATACATTTTTTTTTCCACAATTGTAAAATAATGGTTTTTAATTGGAATATGATGAAAAATGTACCTAAACAAAGAGAAGGGGCATAAAAATGTGGCCATATTCGATTCATTATTTTTACTAGAAGGAGACTTAGTCTAGAAACTTATTCAGAAAAATTCAAATGCTTTTAAACAAAACTATTTTATATAATTCTGTGTTAAAATGTTAACTGTTGAGTACAAAAAATATTCAAGGCAAATCATTAAATCAGAATTGTATTAATGTTGTTTTATATTTAATTAGCATTAGTTTATAATAATACTAAAATATGATAGTTCTATCATATTTGGAATTGATTTTCTTGTTAATGTTTATTGTGACATAACAGGACAAAATTTATCACTACTGACACTCTATTACTGTTTTCTTAAGAACTGAAGATCTCAAAAATTACATTCATGTTTTTTAGAACTAGTAAATGGTTACTAGACTGAAACCATTCCTATTTTATGGATTATAAAATAAAAAAATAAAATCTTAACACTGTACGAATATATTTATTGCATCATTTTCATGTACATTAGTAATTATATGAATCAAATTAATAAAACATATTTTGAAAGCCGTACAACATAATAATAAGTATAACATAAGTAATATCTTCGGCTGAAATACTCACTAATCTTTATTTAAAAGTACAATTAAATATTTCACTTAGGATTGACTTCATCAGTATTTAATTTAATTTTATTGGTTTTTTTTTTCTTATGGTCAAATAAGTAGAACTAATGTTTAGATTAATTTTTTTTTCATCGAAACTATACTAAGGAAGCCTTAGCTACTATTATGTATGTAAGTGTGTGAGCGTATAGTATGTGTATATATATATATATATAATTATCATATGAGTAAAATAAACAGGTCAAGGACTTCCACTATCTGCTGGTATATGAGCTTGGCACATCAAATGTGAGAAAATTCAAATTTTGAGAAACTTAACAGTGTAACTAAAAGCTCTATTTGTAAAAATGCACTTGAAGCATGTCATTGCTTCAAGATCATATTTTTTAATTAATGCTTTTTAGGAATAAAAATTAACTAAAATATGTATATAATGTTTTTACAAAAATAATAGTGGAGGTTCTTGCCCATTTCACCTATCTGATAATATACTTCATTTTCATATTAAATGTCTATATAAATAAAAGTGATATTTTGTGATAATAGTTCAGTATAAAATTTTGAATTTTACTATGGTGCCAATTTTCTTTTTTATTAATTTCACCTTTTGTATAAATGGGTGTATTTGTACTTTACATTTGGATTTTAATTTCAGTCATTCAAAAATATTAATTATAACTATATAATTTTTAATAATTCAATTTTAGAAATAAACTGCAAGTTTTGAAAAGGAATTAACAAAACCTCTGATGAAAAGATATTATACATATAGTAAATATTTAATAAAATGTCACCTACAATAGTATTATAAAAATAACTTGTTTTCTTAGAATGGCATAAAAAGAATAATGATTGACTGACCTTGTTTGTTTTATTTTGAACCTAAATACCTACTTTTTACTTTTTTTTTATGCAGCAATTTTGATTAAAAAGGAAAAATATATTTTCAGCTAATAAAGTGAGATATTTTCTACTACTATATTTACTGAACATAACACAGATCCAATTTTTGGGATTTATTATTTTTTTCTCCCTGGTTAAATTGATTTTTCATATGCTAATTGTGTATTTGAGGTTTTAAAATATAAAATATTGACTGAAAATTTAAAAATATAAATCACCTTGCCATATTGAGCAACTAACTTATTTGACATTATAAGTTTGGCCACAAAATAGACACATACCTGAAAATTTAAAAAATGTATTATCATAAGTTATATATTTTTAAAAAATAGGGTTTTTAACATCCATTTGGATTGACATTAGGTCAGGCTTATCTTCCTTTCAGTGTGTATCTTAAGCATCTCTCATTTTATTTTTTAGATCTCTACTGGACCTTTAGCTAATTTAGATAATTCTTCTGTTGTACCAATTCACAAATACCTGGAGCTCTGATGAAAGTCACAGATTTTCCATGTTTTATATTATAACACGCTTTTAACATTTGTGTTAAAAATTCTTATTTTTGTTTAAATGTGGATGTCTTTAGAATGCTAGAATATCCATCTCCTCTACTCCAACAAAAAGTGTTTTCTTCTCTAGCATTGATCCTCAACTCTTTAGTTTTGACAGGGCTCTTGAGCCCCACATATTTGGCTACTTCCATATACCTGGCTTTCTTTTGTACATCCATAAATCGGTTGGCCATCAGCCATAGTTCAGGTCCTTCAGTTGTTTTGTCAGCAACCAATGTATTTATTTTTTTCTTCCTCTCTTGTTATACAATTATCATGAAAAGGAGTAGTAACAAAAGACACCCTTGATTTAACCCTGTCTGGGAGAAATAGGGGTGAAAATGTGCCCCTGTGCTTAGCCCTGCAGAAGACAGCTGCACACATATTCTTGTCCTAGAAATTATTTTTCCAAAGTTGATGAACACAAAATACAGGGAAGGTACCCCAGTGACTATTCCAAGATGAGGAAATACCTCATGGTATTTATAAGAAAAGTGCAAGACCTATTTCTTCTGATGCAACTGTTTCTCCAGATCATAGTTTCAATCAGGTCTTTAAATCAGTTCATGTTCAACTCTCGTATACATCTTACATAACACAAGAGAGTCCTGTCTAATTTTTCACTCTTTTTCAGATCTCTTTTCTTGGAGAACTGTATTCCAGCCATCCAGAAAGCTTTATTTTCTCCATGTTTTCCATAATTCTGTAGTAAAGGCAGGACATGATTTTAAGAGTTCAGCTCGTATATTACCATAGTCCAGAGACTTGTTATTCAGTTTGTTCATACATTTTCTGAAACAGTTACGTTCATTGATACAATATTTTGCTGTCCTGACATTTGGCAGCTTTTTCAGCCTCATCCACAAGTTAACTCTCTCAGGTTTCCCAGTTGCTCCACCTCAGAGGAATTTATTAGCACATCAAAGCTTCTCTCTAACTTTCTTTAACCTGGTAAAGGAATCTATGCTCAATCTCTTATGTTAAACTATTTCACAATTCTTTTAGCAAGAAGCTATTTTATTAACGAGGGCAATTTTATTTATGAGATGGTCATTTTACTCATCTGCACCACTTTTGTTCCAGATATTCAATAATAATGACTACTACTTCCAGCATTGCCATGTGCCCTGTCTGAGTTTGGTATCACATATCAAGATACACATGAGGCCTTGTAACAGTCCCTGTGGAGGAATAGTTATCAACCAATTTTTGTTGATGGTTTTGCAGAATGTACAGCTTCCCAATATCAATGGGTTCTCACAATTCTTTCTATATCTACAAGTGCTCACAACTCTTTCTACATCTTTGTTTCTAATCTGGGCACAAATGCCACTAAGTCAATCTTATTTCAACATAGAAATAATTTTTCAAGAAATTCATATTGTGGCCATAAAGTCAATAAATTTAGTTTAACTATTTATTCATAGTTCTTATTTTATATAGATTATATATTATAGATTTTACTAATCTAATAGAAATGTATAAGTATATCAAATTCAAGTCTGTCTTACAGAAGCTGTGTAATCTAAACAGATTACATTAAAGATGGATGTAAGTAAGAGTAAATCACGAAATTTGATTTCAAAGTCATTGAGAACAATAAGTGTAAAAGGTATTTCCTCTAAAATTTGCTGTAGACTGACTGGAAGATTGAGTGGAAGAAGCTATCACCCATCATGGCTATAATCAAAAATGTCTTCCTAATTATGTGTTTTTTGTAAAATTTTATAGAACATAAATGGAAAATTATATTTTACTCCTATTATTTAAATTTTCTTTGGCTTCAAAAGATATTATGATTACAAATTTTGGTCTCTCTTTCTCCCTCCTCACCTGATTCAAATAAAAAAAGTTTTATTTTTATAAATCTTTACTTATTACTTTCCGCATAAAACGTTGTGTACTTTGATGGCTTAATAATATGCATTTATAAATTTAAAAAAATAGTATATAAAATGTCACTTTGGAGGGATAAGGGGCCCATTGACCCCACTCCCAGTAAATTTAGGAGTCCTTAGGCCCAAGAGGTCACGAGGCCATCTTCATTTTAGTTGTCGGGGAGGTTTGTAAGGATTGGAGTATGATGACAGGAATATGGCATATATGTTAGGGTAATATAAAAGGTTGCTGTGGAAGAGTATGAAGCGGGTGAAGATAAGATCTTGACTCTGGATCGTATTAGTTATATGTTTGAAGGTTTAGCGGCACCCCAGAGTTCTGCATGTATACCCAGATCGTTTTGAGCTTAAACTTCTGCTTAAAAGTCTGTAGCGTCTGTTGAGTTCTTGTCGCTTAAGTTTAATATGTTCGCCCCAGATTAGTGGAGAGTCAAGATCCAAGGTAATCCAAGGTAATGGATTGAATCAGAGAGAGATTTAGGGATGTTATTATATGTGACAATATTAGGAGAATCCTTTCTCAGCTGAAAACTTACTTGTGCACATTTTGACTCATTTATTTTAATTCTCCATTTGCTGCAACACTGCGGAATAGTGGGAAGTTCAAAGGATACAATTATAGAGGTAGGTCTAGACCTAATTGTTTTCTAGAAAACAATTGCTTTTGGGGGGAGATTACGAAGTATTTGCTCTATGATTAAGTCATTGCCGCGTGCTTTGTGCTTAGGAAGATGGTTGATAATATTCTTGACCTGTGAAATTCTGCGAGTGGCAGTGCAAAGGGATTTGTCCGCTGCTGAGACTTGACAAGTAGGCATTAAAAGCCTTATTTCATAAAACACAAGTTTTAGTTTTACGAGAAGGGATAGTTTGTTAAACTTTCTACAATCTGAGGGATGCCTGTGTTTCTGGAACATGGCTTTAACTTGACACTTAGTCCGTATGAGTTTTTTAATTGAATCTGGTAGGGACTTGCCTGAATTTGTACAGTAAAGAAATGTATATCATCCAACTCTTCTGCGGTCTTCAAGGAGATTGCGAGTTCAAAGGACTCTTCTAGTAGTTCTGAATAATGGCCAGTATACGGGACCATTTATATATATATATATAAATGTTATTTATTATAAATTTTATAATATGTAATTTCATAACATTAAAAAAACTCATTATAAGCTAGATATTTAATTTTTTTTATTTTTTATTTTTGATCGATTCTTCAGGGTCCGACAAGGATTAGATTACTCCGAATATTACCAAGTGGAGGCGGGAGTTCCACAAGGTAGTGTGCTCGGGCCCATCCTTTACATCCTGTATACTGCCGATATACCCTCCCATCCTAACACACTTCTTGCAACCTTTGCTGATGACCAAGCAATCCTTTCTTCCGATGTTGACGCACATACTGCCAGGAGAAATCTCCAACGACATCTTATGGACATACAGCGATGGTGCCAGCTCTGGCGCATTAAGGTTAACGAAAGCAAATGCTGTCATGTTACGTTCACACTAAGGAAGAAGCAGCCTGGCAGAATTTACTT
>KZ807214.1:60249-80011 GCA_000696205.2 Oncopeltus fasciatus | reverse complement strand
TATATATAATTGGCTATGAGGTATATTGGGTGGAGACATAAGAGAGAAATTCTTATGACCAAAGTAGTAGATCTTGGATAATGCATAGATTCTAGTGCCATCTGTTTTATCGATCCAACCTTATCCAAAAATCAAAGTCCTAAATAGCACATCTGAACACTCTATTTTCTTAATCCCCCATTCAGGGGCATTAGAACAAGAATTTAAAAGCTTTTTCATCTAATTTACCTGAATCAACTTTCAAGAGACAAATTCTAGAAGTTTGTCAGAATTTGTATAAGTCTGTGATCTACACTTCTGTGTGTGTGTGTGTGTGTTAATTATTAATATGTGTAATAACAATATAATTAATATATGTAATACACGTATGTGTATACATTGATAACTTCATAATCAGCATTTTGGAAGTGTACTAGTTTTTCTAAGTAATGAAAATAGAATGCTTCAGTTTTAATTTTTTTTCTTTTACTTATAAAAGTTCAGTTACTTAAAGCATGTTTTATTTTAGGTCGCTAAAGTTTCCAGGAAGGAAGGAAACTATGAATTTGCAGATAAAACTTTAAAAGAACATTTATTATTACTTGGGCTTCATGAAAGAAATAACCCTCTTTCTCTAATAGATTTAGCAAATGAGTATATGAGCACTTGGGGCATCAGTGGAAGACAATGGACTTTAGAAAACACAAATGCTTTGAAAGAAATGACTAAGCTTTTCATGTGGTAAGAGGTGATTTACTAAACCTTATAATAAATAACAGTCTGTTTGATAAAATGACTCAATATCTTTCCTGAAGATTATTTCCCAAAATTAAGATATGGTTTCAAATTCAAATAAATAATGTTTCAAATGTAATCAGTTTATTAATTATTTTAAGGAATCAAAACAAGTTTCCTAAAATTTATTGATGGTTTAAAAAAAAAAAAAAAAAGTATTATGTCAAAAAACCTAGTTTTCCTCAACCAACTTTATAGAGTATAGTTTCTAGGCTAAAAGCTAAAATATCAGCATCAATTCTGAATAAAGTGAGAATTAGACAAATAAAATTTGAATATAATAAAAAAAGTTAAGCTTAAATACAAAAACAATGTAAAAATATTTAATATGTGGGATACATTAATACACAGGAAATACAGTGTGAATATTTACACAAAGGAAATAGAGGAGAGGAAGCAGCAGATTAAAAGCACAATGCACTATACAAAGAAGAAAAAAAATCATTGCTTCTTGAAGGCCAATAATATAAGGAAAATATATAATTGATAAACAAAAAAAAAATTAAATAGGATTGTATGAAGCAAAATAATTAAATTAGAATAAAATTTTACTGCTAAATTATTAAGAGATTATTAATGGAAATAAACAATGCAAAAATAGCAAACAACATCCTAATGCAATGATAACTAAAAATTATTTAAATTTTAAATTAATAATATAGTTATGCTAATGTGATAATTATTTAGTGTGATAACTATCTTGTGAATAGTTGTAATTTTCTTTCAAACATAAAGAGTCAAGAATATAGATATGGACCAAATAAAATCTGTTATTACTAAACATACTAACAATATTAATATTGTAAGGTTTTCAGTAAGTATTTGTCATAAAATTCTAACATAATACAAATTTTAGACAAATTTGAATGAATTGTAGACACAATAGTAGTTTTTTTTTTTTTTTTTAAATCAAGGCTATAAGAGAAATATTTAAGGTAAACTCCACTCTTTGAATAATTCTAATTGACAACTGTAACACTATTATCAGTATAAGTGCACATGCCTAAGAACTGGAACATGACTGATTTATCCTACTTTTAAGAAAAGTGAGAATTTAGCAACTATAGTAGGATATTTCAGTAGAACTGATCATATACAAAGCAGGTTTAAGAAAGAATAAGTTCATAGTTGAACAAATATTTATCATTCGAGTTATCTTGCAAAAATATTAGAGAATTCGAGATGCAAACACATTTCCTTTTCATTAATGGCTAACAACCTAATCCTCACTTGTTTTCTATGTCAAAAAGAAAGTGTAAGAACATACAGTGTGATAAGGATGAAAATACAGGGTGTATATTGTGTGATTCGGGTATATAGAGACCTATCAGGTTTCCCTAATGGGAAGAGCGAGGGCCCAATAAGGTTTGGCACATGTTTTAACCAAGCCTACGACACAATGATTCGCAGCTGAGGGATTAATGGTAACAGTGGAGATAGGGATAATGTGCCTAATTTACAAAGCTAGAGAGATCTGTTTGTGATTTAGAGCTCAAGGTAAATTAAGATCAAACTAAATAGGCGTACTAACACTGGACAAATATTTCAATAGCGGGTAAACCACCTTATACTAATAGAATAAGTTTGAGTACCTTGAAAATCAAATACCACAATAATGACACGAAACAAGGGATTTAAAAAAGGATTGTTGTAGCAAGAAGTACCTTTTTGGTCTACAAAAACACTAGAGAAGTTAATTTATATTATGCGTATAAAATAAGAATTGATAAAATTTTCATTGGCCTTGTTTTATGTACTCCTTGGAATGCAGGAGAGTAACAAGCGACAAGGTAATACTGCAGCAATTTTATAGAAGGTCGCTTGGAAATATTTTTGGACCTATGACCGTTCTTTGGAGGGCAGATATGGAGAAAATATATTCAAGAGGTAAACTAACTGATTAATGAAATTGATAAGGTCTGAGAAAAAAGGATTGACAAACTTAGATGGGTTAGCCAGATTAAAATAGAATGAGAGAAGCTAAGATTCTGAGGAAACTGCACGATGAACAGATGTGTAGTAGAAGAAGAGTGGGCAGGCACAAGATGTGTATCGAAAGTGTTTGCAGTGACAGCAGTAAAAAGTCAGGGACTTGAGGATGACAAAAGAGGTGACTGGCATACTATAATACTTAGAGGACACACAAAGGTTGTATCTCTAAGCAGGTAAGGTGAGTGTGTGTGTATATGTGTATATATATACACACATTTAAGAAAAAAAGTTATTCAGTAATTTACCAAGATGAAATGATAATATAAAAAGGAAAAACAAAATAAAACTATTCCTCAATCAAATCTCAAAATATTACACTGTTTTTAGCACTCTAACCCTAACGGTTGCCATAATACCTCAGAGCTTAGGGATCATTCTAGCCCAATGGTTATAGTCCTAAACATATGAACTAAATCAAAGGTCAATAGTCATAGGACCAGATAGATTTTTTTTCAGCTTTTCCATTAGTAGTGAACCTGTGGATTCCTAGAGTACTCAAGGTAATTACAGGGCAAATTATTAATAAATTGAATTTATCTTCTTGATTGAACTAATTCCAGGAGCATATTATTCCATGTGCACATTTGTTGGTGCAAATTATGAGCATCATATCCAGAAGAGAAAATATTTTGATTCTGATAGAACATGACAACTATAATAACATAATTTTTAGTCATAGTTAATTTTTTTTTCTACCTTGAAGGAGCCATACTGTGCCTTTAAGAAGCAAACTGGAAAATTATGTTACTTACCTTTATTGCCTGAGGAGACTGGGAAGTCTGGTGGATGGATTCAGGCTGGCTCTCTTCAACCATGGACCGGTGGTTGTCCTCTTCCTCCAACTTCTGCATTTCCTCCTCCTCACCCCCACCTCCACCTCCATTTGTTACAAACGGGTTCCCCCCAGTTGAAAGGAATGGGTTTGTATGGCTGAGAAAAGGGTTAGTAGTAAGGAGTGTCCGCTGTTCTATCTGTCCAGTATCACCCCATGAAAAGTGGGTGACAGTCACAGGAGTTGGAGAGCCAGCAGATGGAGTGGGAACTAGGTGTGCAGGAGAAGGTGAGAGCACGGGGGAGGTGGGGGCAGAGGGGCCCTTGGTCGGGATCGGGCTGAGGGAGAGAGTCAGCTTGTCACCTCCCTGCTCACAATACATACGTACCCTTTGTCAAACAGGTAACACTCCAAATCATTGCCACATTATATTAACTAATCCATATGCAATGAAAAAAAGCCTTTCAACCAAAAAGCTTTTAAAATCTTACATTGAAATCCACAAATATTGACTAGGGAGAGAAAGCGAACATAAGTGCAAATTAAGAAGTTTCAGTATAATAAAATAAGCTTCCAAATAATAAACTAATGTAAGCCGTGGGGAAGAATGGCATCAATGTCTTTGTTGTCTTGAAATGGGGATGGCCCAAGTGGAAATTATGTGATTGGTATAAGTAGTGCCTCATCCATTCCAGAGCTTTTTCAAACATGATAAACAGTGAAAAGAAGGATGAGGATGCAGTGATTCAGGGGATATAGTGGGGGTGGCATTTTCAGATGCCTAACTAATTTAGTGATTAATCTAAGCTATTATGAATTATCAGGAGAATTAAAAACAAATCATAGAACTGGAGGATTGACATTACACTAAAACGGGTGAAATGTGCCATGGGAGTTATTGAGTATTCTTTTAGCAGAACAGGCATCATAGCAAAAGCTTAATTGCAATGAACCTATAATTTAGATGGGAAGAGAACAGTATCAATTGATGATAGCTAGTGCATAATGCTTTAAATTTTTTGCCATTTGTTGAATTATTTGCTTATGAAGACATCAGAAAAAAGGAATAACGATCTCACTAGCAAACTGATTCACATGTCATGCTTCCCCTCGAGCCTTTGTATCATTCTTAGTATTACTGAATAATTGCTTAATTTTTAAGAAGAAAAAGTATTTTAAGTTTTTCACATTAAGTTAAAAAGTAAAAGTTTTTCACAGATAAAATAAACCTTTATACTTATTACACATATTAACCATAAATATCCTTCTTATCAGCACTCATCTTCTATACACCAAAACTGGTAGACATAAATAAATAAATAAACACATACGCACGCACACACACACAGGTTTTTGTTAACACTAAAGGCCCGAGTTTTCATTTTTTTTTTCTTAACGAAATTTTGCATGTAGCTCTTCAGACAAAATCGGACCAATAGGAATGAGGGATTATCTGCTATGTGAAGTGCGAATGAAAAATATTTCTTCGATATAGCGAGCATAATTTTAAATTTAGAACAATGAACAAAACAGATTTGTTAGTTAATAAAATACATAATTTAGGAGTAAACAGCAAAATAAAATAAAAAATAGGGGAGGGAATTTATCTGAAACATAAATATTTAACTTTATGGCCTAGAAGCCACAATTATTTGTTTTTCTTCAAAAAAATTTGGCATATCGTTTTTAAATTTAAAGACTAAATTCATTACAGAGTGAAGTCTTGTTTGATTTTCATTTGAATTTTTCTTCTCACACTTGGCATTTACGGTAATCTTATTTGTTTATGAGATTACCGGAAATTTCAAGTTTTGAGAAGAAAAATGTTTTGATATAGCGGGCGCAATATTTAATTTAGAGTAATAAAACTGAACCCAAATTTGTTTAATGATGAAGATATACTCTGTAAGTGTAGAGTAATACCTGAGGTATAAAGTTCAAATACAAATATTCATCAACCATAATACTGAGTAATTTGCTTAGTTCAATCAGCTTCTGTGATACGGATATTTTATTCATTATTTTTTGCTTGTGTTGTAGCAGCTGAATATAAACTTGTATACTCATAATTAACGGATGGCTCATTTGAGATATATTTTATGTTCTTTGCTATTTGTAGCCAATGTCAATTGGAGAGCTACAAAAAGTGCTTTATGCCTCAATGTACAAATACTCAAGTCAGTCGACTGGATAAAATGGTTTTTAAAATGTCCCACAAATGAATCTGCCAGAAAAAGCAGTTATTTACAATGAGGAGAGATATTAACGTGGATGTATTTATCAACACTAAGTTTGGTTTTTGAAGGCCATTATGAGATGATCATTATAAAATCATTGCTTTATGAGAAGTAAGTCATTTACAAGTAAATTCTTGTTACTCTTTGAATCAGGTGCCAAACCTATTAAATTTGTAGATGCTTTAAAGGCTGATAATTACAAAACAAATTCAAAAAGAGTTGCTATTTTTATATTCGAAGGGCCACTTTTACTTAATTAACAATAATTTTAATGTTATTGTTTTTAAAGTACGATATTAACTATGAAAAATATTAAATATTTGAAGATTACTTATTGCTTTTCAATTAATAAAACTAAGATTTTATTTGGAAGTATTTAAGATATACCACAAAGATTTTTCCTAATGACTAAACTAAAAAAATTTGATTTTTGTAATTTTAGAGTAATCTAAAAAATTGGGATACATAACGAAGAACTGAGTGGTTGTTCAGACATGTTTTATTAAAATTATAAATTATGTGGAACTTGTAAATTTTATCATTGTTCAAGCCCAATTTTTGAAGCCTGCTAATGAGGTCCAATAGTCACAATTATAAAATGGCAGCTTTAAGAACTTATCATGTTAATACTTAATTTAGTAAATATCAATTTAGCCAGTGTTCAAAGTTGAGTTATTGATAAACCTGAGAAAAGTTAGTCATAATTTTCTCAGATTAAAAAGACTAAACTCTAATGCTGCTCGGCACGAGCAACATCCCATCTATTGTGGAAATCCGAAATTGCAAAATCAATTTCTTGGTATAAAACTTCAATTCCAATCATTTATCATAAATTCTGACATTAACAGAAACAAAAATTTTAAAGACAAGTTTTAAGATTTTTGTTTCTTTTTCACAAATATATTCAAAAAACAATACTTGGGGAGAGTCAATAAATAAAAATTAAATAATTAAGGAATCAATAAGATATTGACAAGAAGATAAAGAAAATTATGACTTCCATTAAACATAAGTGTGAAATAAAATTCTGTTTGATGAGAAAGGACTGGTCAGGGATTCAGTCATGATCATGTCTCAAGATTTAGTTACTCTAAAGCAGAGGACTCACTCCCTACATCACCCCCATTGCAATAATAAATTTTTTTTTTTTTTAAATTAGTTTTGATTTAATCAAATCCCTCCTTAAAAAGTTTGACGGTTAACTATCTCCAAATTAAAATTCTATGTTCTTGATTGTGTTAACAAAGTAGAAGTAATGAGTTACTTATGATGTGGTTATTCTTAGAATAACCATCGCACGTGTGTGTCTAAGCCATTTTTTAATTTCAATCTTATTCCCCTCCTATTTTTTCAATTCACACAATATAGCAAGTAATGTCCCACTCTTTTTGTTTTGCATTTAAAAGCTGCATGCCAAATTTCATAAATAAAAACATAAACTGTAGCCGGTAGAACACTGACAAACTTACACACACACACAAATCAATTTAAGTGAATATCATTTTTGGCTGGTAAAGCACAATATAGTTAATTTTAAATAAAATATGAGCAAAAGAATACTTTCTTAGAATATTTGTATCACATATCAAGTTATGGATTTGTCTCATATTATACATGATTATGTATTAAAACTTTTCTATTGAAATTTGAGGTTAGTCCTATCTATCTCAAATAGTTCAACTAACTAAATTTTGAACAGCATACTGCATGCATTTTATTAAAATAATTTGTTTTTAATTAAGTGCTAGCTTATCTTTCAACCACTTAGGGTCATGAAGGGAGGGGCTATCTACAAGTTACAATCCTATTCTAAATGTTCATGGCTCAGGACAAGCTTTTATGTATCAATAAAAGTTTGACCCGAACAGGTATTGAACCCGAGCACTTGGATTGTGAGACCCAAACAGATCCCATGAGCGACCCAGGCGCCCATAAAATAAAATTATCTCCTTCAAAAATCTTAAAAACTTAATCAAATTTTTAGTTTAATTTAACCAGTGGGCTAAAGGATTGCTGGGCTAAGTACAGTGGTGGAGAAGTGAAGATGGGCAGGTGTCAAGGGTCATGCATATGCTTTGCCATAGACCCAAACATGAGAATGGGACAAGACCTTGCTCAAAGACAATTACTTTAATTAAGATCGGTTGTCGATATAGCCACGCATTAATTAGCAGTTTTAAAATTGATTTATTAGTTATCGTTTGGTTTACTGGTTATTAATTCTAGAATGAACCTATTTGATTTTTATATCCCAGCTAATAAGATTTGGCATTGTCCAAAACTAAACATTAAATAAGTTAATAACTCCTTGCTGACATATTTTTCACAGCGAAATGGCTATCAAATTCAGGTCAATTTTGAAAACAATTGATATAATCTAAAGATTTGACAGAATTAACAGGAAGCTCTTAATTTACATCTATAAGACTAAATGAACACAGTAAACAATATGCATATGATCATAAGTTTATGTAAAAAAGAAACAATAAACATGAGGTAATTAACATATTATGTTAAATAGAAGAATTTAAATACTCTATCATACATATTCCTTAAGAATAGCAAACTTGATAATAACATTTCTATAAAAGAATTAGAGAAAAAAAAATTAATTTATTAAAATGGGACTAAGCTGAAATGGAATGTTGAAATAAGTGGCAAATATCTATCAAGTAATTTAGAAGGGGAGGGTTAACTGTTTTGATTTTTCAGGTTGATTACAATAGTTTATATTTTAAAACAATAATCAAAGCAAAATATCAATCATAATTATATACAGTACGGTCACCAAGAAATATCATGCAAATACCAAAACCATCATTGCCTGAAAAAGACAAAAGCACAGCCATAGAAAGTATTATCATGACTTTTAAAAAGAAAAGTACTATCAGGAATATACAAAAAAACAATTGAAATAATAAGGAATATTATGTAGTAAAACAAAGATATCTTGATGTAATATAGATAAAATATTTACATACATACATACATAAATATAATATTATTACTTACAACTGAAACAAATGTTGCTTGCTCCAAGCTATTAAGCTGTGCTTGCTTTACCTCACCAGGCAAATCCCTGGGGAAAAAAATTAATAAATAAAATAAAATAATGTAAAGGCAACAAGTTTTTATGAAAAACAATACTTATTTTATGGAAGGTCTTGGGATTTGAAAAAATAAGAACTAATTTTTAGGAATGAAAGAGATGTAGTCTTTCCTGTTGATGTCAATACATCATCTTCAGGCACTAGGAACAGAATTATATCACAGACAAATTAGGATCAACAACAAATAATTCTAAAATACTCAATAAATTAAGATTTAAATTAAATTAAATTCAATAAATAAATTATATTTTTACAATTACATAAATAAATTATGTTAATAAATATAATAGGGACCAGGCTCCGTCACTCCTTGCATATTATTTTCTTTTAATTTCCTATGCTGCTACGAATTCCAGGAGTTCAGATTGAAATTCTGTCTGGACATTGGAAAATGTGTCTAAGATGAGGGACCTAGACTAAACTGCCTATAAAAAGTTGGAGATAGTTAAATGTAAAAAAGAAATTGGAAACTTTTGTCAAATCGTCTAGACAGAATTTCTATCCGAACTCCTGGAATTCGTGGTAGCACAGGATATTAAAAGAAGACGAGGTGCGAGAAGTGATGGAGGGGAGGTACAAAATCTGGGGACTCAATCAAATTAATAGACATTGCTCATTGGGATACTGAGGGGAGAAACATACCTTGTGACACACTGTAGGTGAGTTTGGTCCCGTAATATTTATTGACATAATTTATTTTATTGCAAAAATTAAATTTATTATTTGTAAAAAATAATTAATTTANTTTATTTATTAATTAGGTATATATTTTTTAAATTGAATTTGTTAATTTAAATAATTATTTGTTTATAATTATTCGTTGTTGATTCGAATTTGTCTGTGATATAATTATGTTCCAAGTGCCTGAAGATTGGTGTATTGGCACCGAAACTGGCTGCTAATACAATTAATTGAAACAGGAGAGACTACATTTTTTTTCATCACTATTATTTTACATCAGTGATCACTACTAATCAAAAGCATAAATAGCCGAGAAAAATAATTCACAGTTTCATACAAATTCTCAAAATCAACTAATAATAGCTATATTAAATATTTTAATTCTATTTAATAATTGAACATAAATTATGATTAGGCCACTATTTTGTTAATGCTTTCCAGGTCGCATCATTTAATGTATCACAATTAAATTTTTAAAAACAACAAGCTATACTTAAAAGAAGAGCTGAGTTTTATGGTATAAACATGAGTGTTATTAATTATTCAAAATACAACCTTCTGTAGAATACTTCTGATAGAAAACAAAAGGTGAAAAATAAATTACAATATATATTTTTTTTTTTTAAACCTTTCACCTTGCGTCAAGAAGAAAATATTAATTATATTTTAGCTATCCATGAGTCTTATTTTATGGTTAACACATTAATAGTATGTCACAATTAAAAAAAGACCTTGTTTGGCTAAAATAGACTTTTAAAAAGACACTATGAATTCTAATAACAGATATTAAGAACAGAAAAACTCACTCAATGCTGAGGTCTAATAAAGATGTAGGTTGTTCTTGTGTAGGAGTTTCTATCACAGTTGGTAGTGGCGATTTCCTTAATTCTTCTTCAACTTTAGCTGCAATATAAATAACACTTTTTTTAAAATATCGTTTTTAATTTAATACACTAAATTTATGTGAAGCTTAGTTATAACACTATTGGAGGAATATTTAATCGTCAAGTTCTATGAAGAGAGGATTGTTGGGAATTCGGTCATGGTAGATGAACAATTAAAAAATAATTTGTAACCAAAATAGTTTTATAAATATTAATTTAGTTGTGGTTTATTATCCCACATAAATTTTAAACAATTAATGCGAGGATTAATGTGATAGATTTTTTATTCTATTCCCTTGCATTAATTGTTTAAAATTTATGTGGTATAATAAACCACAACTAAATTAATATTTATAAATGAAAATAAAAAGTGAATAACAAGAGTCGATAAATAGCTAGACAATGTCAGCTACTTCGAGCATAAGACAATGTATTCGTCTTTCTCGTGGGTTAGGCTCCCGCTAGTGTGTTGGGAATTTAATAAGTTACCTAGCTCATCCCGGTGGTGCAATGGAAGCATACCGGCCCAGAAAGCAGGAGATCCAGGTTCGAGTCCTTGCTGGGACAGTTAGATTTTTATTCTATAGCCTTGCATTAATTGTTCAAAATAGTTTTTATTTTATCCGTTTCGGACATAATTTCAGTCCTTCATAATGGCAAGTAGGGTGATGGGGGGGGGAGAGAGAGAGAGAGAGAGAGAGAGAGAGAGAGAGAGAGAGAGAGAGNAAGTGATCTTACAATACGTGGATTATAGGTAAAATGCTATTTTTAGCAATGTTAGTTTTCTTTTGTGATGGGGAGAAATGAGTTAATGAGGAGGAATCAGTCTGAGTAAGACTTTTTGTATACCAATTTTTGGAGATGAAGCCATAAAGGTGACAGATAAATAGGGGGGGAGGGGATTTAATTAACTTCAGTCTGCACAAAATTTTTTTTTTGCTATTAGAAAATTAAAGATGGAATTGCACATGCTGCAAATTTTTTTTCAATGGCCAATGGTTGAGCTGTAACCATAAAAATCCACCACATTTCATCTCAATCTATTCAGCCATAGGTAAATTAGTACACATGCATACTGAATCCAAGCTTGCACAAGGAAATATAATTTTTTAATAGATTCTGCTAGGTTATCTATCAATTCTAGTGGTGTGATTTTGCTAATTGACTTAGAATTTTATCTAAAGAAAATATATAAATGTAGTTCTATAGAAATCTAAAGTGTTTGGTAAAACACCAATTATCTTTATATAGCTAAATAATTACACAAATTTAAATGCACTTTATTTTTTTAAGAGTTTTTCATTGTAATAGTAAAAGTATTCAGGCTAGTGCCTGAAAAAAAAAAAAAAAAAAAAAACATCAGGTATATATTATTAATNGCGTTGTTATCAGCAAATAGAGCTAGGAGTAGCGATGTCAACGGTAGAGGATAATAGTATATAACAAAGCCTTTTCTTGGAGCTATTTTCCCCATTAATTAGAGTAATATGATCCTTGCCGGATTCTTTAAAAAAAAAAAAAAAACGTAGAAATTTTTGGATTAAGGTAAGGTAATTGTTACAGGTAGAACGGAGCAATAAATAATGACTCCACCAGACTCGGTCAAATGCCTAAGTAACCCCCCCCCCCCCTCCCCCCCAAAAAAACCAGCTGAACAGTATTATTTTCGCCGAGCGCCTAGGGATAAGAGAATATAGTTAAGACATGAAAAACCCGATGGACAGTAGAGTGAATAATCTAAAAGGTTATTTCCACCACCAATGAATATAGAACTATCATACCTTCTATTATCCGTCTTCATTGGTTTCTGCAAACCGTCTTCTGCTGGCTTTCGGACATTGTCCATCTTCTGGCCGAATACATGCGTTCACTGTCACTGTCTGTATTCAACTGCTGTGCTGGACAGTAGAGTGCTTACACCAGAAGCAAAATTAGGAATGGCGCTAAAAACAAAAAGGTCATCACGCCCTAAAAAAGAAAAAAAGTTTGTGGGGTTAAAAAAAATAATTTACTTTTGTTTTTTTTATAAAACCTTCTCAAGATACTATTTTTCTGAATAGCAAACACTTCTTTTTATTTATTTATTTTTATTTTTTAAATGTCGCGTTAAGTTTGCTGCAAAGAAAATGTACAAGTGAAATTGAATTAACTTAAGCCTTTTGTGTTTAACTGCTACATATATGTTTTGTTCTTATAATACATTTAAAAAAATATCAGTTAAAAGAGTGTATATTTTCTTGAGAATACCAATAACTATGATTGCAAAAGCATTTACATGCATACATAAATTTGTAGGATAAAGCAAGTACGATCAGAGAAAATACATTTTTTTTATTTAAAACTTCTATCATGAGTACAACTTCAACGGCTAAATTCCTTTGAAACTAAAAACTTCAAAAGTGTTACTTATAACTGAAAGGGAAGAAAATAGTCTAAATAAATTTATGAAATCTTGAAGGTGTATTCCATGACCAAGTTGTGAAGAATGATTGGGAAACTAAAAAGAAAAAAAAATTTGTTACATATTCCTGGTATTAAACTTTCTTGTAAACCTCCTCACCACTGGTTTTTGAAGACTCACTACTTTATCTAAGTATTATATTCAAAGGTATTTAAGTGTGAGAACTTAGAATATAACACTTAGTCAGTGCTGAATTAGTAAGGGTTTTGATCAGGATTATAAAAATAAAATACTCCAAAATTTTTGAGTAGTTATTTTAATATTGCCAACATTTCAACTTAACTTGTAAGTAATCATCAGGGCTATAAAGTATGGAGAGATCTCCATATTTCATTATCTCCATAAATAGCTGATTACTTACAAATTAAATCAAAATATTGGCAATAATAAAATAACTACCCAATAATTTTGGGTATTTTATTTTTCTAACCCTGGCAGAAACTCAAATTTCTCCAGCATGATACTGGACAGCCAACCAACTAACAAAAATGTCAAAGTTTTTAACTTAGCCATTCATGACTAGTGATTAAAACAAATAACTTTTCAGTTTATTATAATAACTGATAGTGTTTTCATATAGCTGACCCTATTTCTAGTTGCTAATTTCAATATCATATCTTAAACAATCCATTCATTACACTTTCTTACTATCAAAGAAAAATTCCAAGACATGCTTACATCTTTATAATTTGACTACATTCATTGGATCCCAAAATATTTATATTCATTAACAATCACTTCATCATTAAATTTAAAGTCAAATTGGTAACTTGTATTGTGTTAACCTGAGTTTTTTCTTACCCATTCTAAAATTTTACTATGCCACCAATGCCTTCTTACATAAAAAAAAATCTTTTAACCATAAAACACATACTGGTATTATTCTATATTATTATGACTTCCTATGCTCTAAAATACATTTTTCCTAAATTTTCTGGAAATAATAAAAAAAAAAAAATAAATAAATAAAGGAAATAATAATAAAACTACGAATCTCATGATAGGAAAAGCCCTTATTTAAGAACAGTACAACATGCAAGAAAACTTAGAACACTTATTTTCAGAACAGTTCAGAATGCCAATAACTTTAGTGAATTACACAAATACATAAGCATGGTAAAAAAAAAAAAGTTTAAAGTTTTAGTAATAAGTTTTAAAAATTTACATATTAAAAACTTTGTGAAATGTCAGTAAGATATTTAAGCTGTCTTAAGAGCGGCTTAAGTGATTTTCCCGTTTTCCTTCAATAGGTCATAAATGAAAATAATAAATACTTGAATGAAAGGATCCAGTTCATTATTAATAGTTAACGAAAAGTTCACTAGGAAAAACACATGCAGAAGGTACTTTAATAAATTGTTCAAGGTTCTACATTGATAGTTATTTAGTCCTACCTTTAAGGATATTGCATTTTAGCTGATGAGGAGGGATAGGTCTTGGCGTGGCTGTGAGGATAACAGCCTTGTTGTTAGGCACACCAGTACTCTCTACGGAAACTACAGTGTCTGAAATGTTAATAATATAAAAACTGACTTAATTTTACAACTTCAAAAAATTAAACATAATTTCATTTTTTTTAATAGTACATACTGATTTTTAGAAACTCAATTTAAATTGATATTAATAAATGATTACCAATCTTTATTTAATTATTTAATGATTAATTAAAGGCCACCAAAAAAATATTAACAAGTATGAATATTCTTAAGAAACTTCTTTTAGTAAATTTGGTGGGGAGGTTGTAAATAATATTAATATTGGAAAGAGAGAAGGAAAAAAATGATTCAATAAAAATCAACAATAGCAAGTGTCATCATAAATATTCATAAATGTTAATTGGTCATTAACACAGAAAAAACTACCGAACTAACTCTGGCCTAGGTCACTTGAATGAATTATTAGCCATTTAGCTCAATTCATTTTAAATTTGTTTAGCGAGTCCGATTTCTTTAAATTAGTAAGCGAAAGAAAAAGGTAATTATAATAAGAGGTAAGGTAAGTAGCAGAAAAGCAGCTATATACAAAGCTATGAAAGGTTCAATGACTCAAAAGGAAAATAAAGATTTAAAAAATATGACAGTAAACAAAGTAAACAGACATAAGCAAACAATAGTCTTCATGCAACATTTTCATCACAAAACATACTCAAATTTTTATGAGTAAACATAAATATTTACTTTATTCACTCTACATTCTAAGACATATTAAGCTATGACAAATTTATTTCCTATTCCAAGCATTCTTTTTACCAAAACCTCAATGTTAGAAAAAAAGCTTTTTCAAAGCTAGTAATATAGAAAATGTCTTAGCACACATGTCTGCCACGCAGGGGCAACAGAAACTAAGCAGTTCTATAAGATGGAAAAATAAATGAGAGAAAATAACTAATTCAAACTTGAAAACTGGTGAAGGCAGTGGAGTAAAAAATAATTTCACTAAGGCTGTGCTAGCAGCAGCTAACAGCTTTAACTGTTAAGAAAGAAAAGTGAGATAGAACTAAACATTTATAATTACATTACATATCTCCTTTAATATGCATTTGTAT
Source organism: Oncopeltus fasciatus (assembly GCA_000696205.2). Taxonomy (NCBI): domain Eukaryota; kingdom Metazoa; phylum Arthropoda; class Insecta; order Hemiptera; family Lygaeidae; genus Oncopeltus; species Oncopeltus fasciatus. Next base: position 64,555 of record KZ807214.1, on the reverse strand, counting down.
TAATATCCCATAGAAAATTAAGTTCAGCAAAATAAATTTCACAACTATTATGTTTATAAATTCATCATATCACTAATAATAAGGATGAAATCGACTATTATTCAATTTGGTCTTCCTCCCAATAACCCCTCTACCACTACACTAATTTTAATTCAGTCAAAAATGAATTCATGCAATGATTTGCAACAGAATGAATTTGGTTTCATTATTTTTAAAATAAGGTGATTTGTATCTAAATTCTCAAATATTTCTCTTAATATATATTTTTAGTAAGAATGTCATAGAATATAATATTAGAAAATTACCTTTTACACTTACTATACCCTATACATTTTTTGTTGGAACAATTTTTCAATTTGGTCTCTCTCTAAAATCCTCTTTCAAAGCACAGATTTCAGCTATTAAAAAATTCATCCGATGGTTTATATAACAAGAAACTTAAGAATTTGGTTTCTTTATGTAAAAATTGTTGCTGAAGGAACATAAATCGAAATAAATATAATTTCAGCAGGTAATAAAATAAATGATAAGTTCTTAAAGAATTTAATTAAGGGGTCTAATTTTGAATGTCAATATATTTTATCACAAAAAAGTTGAACTAAGATAGCTTGTCTAGTAAAAATGTGAAAATTACCATAATTTTATGGTTCATAATAAAATTACCTGTATCAGTTTTGCTACTGATAATGGAACTTGAATCATTTTTATCATCAAGTCCACTGTTGGAAGTGTCCTTAGCTAGACTTTTTATAAGCACATCTAGCCTCTCTTCAACAACAGGCCCTAAAACAAAAACATAATAAAAAATAAAAACCTTGTTCAAGCAACCTTACTTCAATCAATGGGGCTATCCCCCGCCCCCCCCCATAACCTGGAGGAAATCATTAAGAATTACTCTTTTATGCCAGTTAAAGCAAGTATTTTTAGCTAGAATGACGACAATTTGAAGTTTATTAAGAATAAAGGTACCAGTGTAAAAAAACTTTAATTTAGGCCTATATAATGATAATATATTTAACTATCATACCATCAATTGTCCGTCTTCATTGGTTTCTGCAAACCATCTTCTGTTAGCGAGCGCTTTCAGACATTGTCCATCTTCTGGCCAAATACATGCGTTCACTGTCACTGTCTGTATTCAACTCAGAGTTGAATACAGACAGTGACAGTGAATGCATGTATTCGGCCAGAAGATGGACAATGTCTGAAAGCGCTCGCCAACAGAAGATGGTTTGCAGAAACCAATGAAGACGGACAATAGAAGGTATGATANGAAAGATTATTTCTTATTAGAGAATTCACTAGTCTATTGTTTGAATACATACATATGAGTACACTAAAAGGCATGTGTGAAAAGGAGGAGAGAGAAAGAGTGAGAGAGATTGGTAGTCATGTCACTATAAAGCAAGGCAGGCTCACTACAGTTTTGTTGAGTTGTTAGATTCATTTCCATATATATTATATATATTTTGAATTTAATAGCGTCTTGGAAATTTCACAAAGAAAAAAAATAAAGAACTTAAAAAGTTTAGATTTTTTCATATCATATAATGCAATAAAAATGTAAAATGAAAAGGTACCAACTTTTTAGGTAAATAATCTGCCAAATTGTATAATAGATTAATAAGAAGATGAATATCTCGTTAAAAGTAAAATCAGAAAGACTAGTAACTTTTTAAAAAATATTATGAAATACTTACAGATAGTTATATTTATGATTATGAATGCTTGAAAAGTCAAATGAAAATAAATAATGAATAGATATATTAGGAGAAATTTATTTTTTAATTAGTAGAGAATTTGTTGAAGATTGGACCGAAGCCTCACAATCTTGACCGAAATCCAACAAACAAGTTCTCTACTAATAATCTCCATGGTCAAAAACTCTCCATTTGAACTTTTGTTCATCAATGCTGAAGCAGCTATTTCAGCGTAATGAAAAAAGTTCCACAATACTGTGGATTCATCCTGGATCCTTAGATAGAAAACTTAAGAAGTTATAAAATAATTTTACAGGGGTTGGAATAATTAAAAAATAAAATTTTATCATAGGGCACAAGTCCTTTAGAGGAGAAAAAAAATGCATATTGCAATAGAAAATTTTTTCTTGAAAGCCTGAATTCAGAATCAAAGAAATTGGCCAAAATCCTTCTTGAAAGTTAGATAAATTTCTTTTTCTATTTAGAAAATTTTAAGTTGCTATAAGATTAGAATTTTCAGAGAAGTTTCAGCCATAGCTATAAAAAGAGACGAGCCGTACAAGAGATCATATTGATAGTGTTGTGTAAATAACTATAATCCAGAAGCATTCATAGCTTACTTCATTGGTGTTCTGTGTGATTTATAGTGTTTTATTCATATATTTGTCTATTTTTTATTTGTGAATTTTATGTTAAATATAATTAATTTAAACTGTATTAGTGTTACAATATGAACACTTAGGCTTATATGGCCTATTAGCAATATAATGATAATATGAAAATCAAAAATAAAAGTTATATATATATATATATATAGTATCCAAATCTTTATACATAAATAATCCAGAACAAAGAAGAAAAAAATAAATAATCAAATAAATATATTATAGTGGATTTAACCTGAATCTGCTTGGAAAGGAGGAAGGTGAAAAAGTGACATTTAAATTCTGTAAGAGTAGAACTAAGAAAATGGGGTAAGGGAGTTTCAAAGGGAAAAGGCTCAGAGAAAAAGGAACTACAAAAGGCAGAGATTTGGGAGTAGCTTAAGAGGTAGTGTAGACCAGTAGCCACAAAAATAAATGAAACAATTTAATAATCACTTTTTTCAAGATAAACAATACCTCATGGTCTATCGACAGAACTGTAGTCGAAGTGGGGAAAGACAAAGGAAGAGACTAGGAGTTTTCAAATGTTCAAGAGAAGTGCAAGATGGGAAATACAGAAGAATTTGTGTATGGTAATAGAAAGGTGGGAAACTAGGAGTTTCAGTTCAATGGCTACACCTAAACTGTTTACAAAGAAACAAAACTGAACTGGCTGATAATCAATGAATAAGGTTAAAACATAAGGATGACATTTATGGAGTGAAGTATAATCTTGGACTTCCTGGGATTGATTGATTAAAATACAATTTTCTTTTAAAATGTTCATTTTTGAAATATTCTCTGACAATTCAGCTTGCACTGTGATTTCAATATTGTGAGAAGAGATTAGAAATAGAACCAGTAGTTGTCAATGGAATGTAGTAAGAAATTATAAGTGATCTTACAATACGTGGATTATAGGTAAAATGCTATTTTTAGCAATGTTAGTTTTCTTTTGTGATGGGGAGAAATGAGTTAATGAGGAGGAATCAGTCTGAGTAAGACTTTTTGTATACCAATTTTTGGAGATGAAGCCATAAAGGTGACAGATAAATAGGGTGCCAAGGAAAGGGATTTGGTGTTCAGATTCTATTTCAATAGTTAATTGTAAATGGGGTGATATGAGTAACACGCTAAACACAATGGACATATATTATTATTTATTATTTTTTTCTACTGAATCATATGAACATTTAACTCCTCCAGTCAAAAATGAACACATTAACTTACAACACAGTCTAGATAATGAAAGGGAACAAATTTATTTGAATATTTTCAACATTTAAAATTTTTTTAGCTTCTCCTAACTAACTCTGCATCCCTGGGTTTTTATACTTAACCATTTTAACAACAGCTTTTTTCTTGCCCTCATGACAAGCAGGTGTGGGTATATATATATTGAGTCTTATTTTATGGTTAACACATTAATAGTATGTCACAATTAAAAAAAGACCTTGTTTGGCTAAAATAGACTTTTAAAAAGACACTATGAATTCTAATAACAGATATTAAGAACAGAAAAACTCACTCAATGCTGAGGTCTAATAAAGATGTAGGTTGTTCTTGTGTAGGAGTTTCTATCACAGTTGGTAGTGGCGATTTCCTTAATTCTTCTTCAACTTTAGCTGCAATATAAATAACACTTTTTTTAAAATATCGTTTTTAATTTAATACACTAAATTTATGTGAAGCTTAGTTATAACACTATTGGAGGAATATTTAATCGTCAAGTTCTATGAAGAGAGGATTGTTGGGAATTCGGTCATGGTAGATGAACAATTAAAAAATAATTTGTAACCAAAATAGTTTTATAAATATTAATTTAGTTGTGGTTTATTATCCCACATAAATTTTAAACAATTAATGCGAGGATTAATGTGATAGATTTTTTATTCTATTCCCTTGCATTAATTATTTAAAATTTATGTGGGATGATACATCACAACTAAATTAATATTTATA
>KZ807214.1:36963-49523 GCA_000696205.2 Oncopeltus fasciatus | reverse complement strand
GACTGAATCAGAGAGAGGTATAGGTATGTTATTGTATGTAACATTATTAGGAGAATCTTTTCTTAATTTAAAATTTACTTGTACGCATTTGGACTCATTTATTTTGATTCTCCATTTACTGCACCACTGCTGAATAGCATCAAGGTGGTTTTGTAAATTGTTAGGAGCGATTTTGGAATCAGGGTGGGAGGAAAGGCGATCCTTTTGTCATCTGAAAAGAGGGCTAAAAGAGTTTTAGGATGAGTAGGGATGTCTGCAGTATAAAGGATAAAAAGGATGGGTCCAAGCACACTGCCCTGTGGAACACCCGCTTGCCCTGTGGAACACCCGCTTTCACAGGGTAGTGTTCAGAGTAATCTGATCCTTGACGGACCCTAAAGAAACGATTAGAAAGAAAAGATTTGAGAATTAGGTAGATGGTACTGGGAAATATGGATTTCAGCTTTTCAGCTTATATAATAGTCCAGTATGCCATACTCGGTCAAATGCTTGAGTGATCTAAGAATGCACCAGGACAAAATTCTTTATGCCACCAGTAGAATGATGGGATTGGAAGCCGAACTGATGATTAGGAAGAATATTTAATGAAGTTATTATAGGTATTATTCATTTTAAAAGAACTTTCTCAAATACCTTGGAAAGTAAAGGAAGAAGACTAATTGGTCGATAGGATAATATGTTGGAAGAAGATTTACCAGGTTTAGGAAATAGGATTATTTCTGAAAATTTCCAGAGAAGTGGAAAATGGGTGGTTCGAAGGACACAATTATAGAGGTAAGTGAGGAAAACAATTGCCTTTTGGGGTAGATTTCGAAGTATTAGCCCGGTGATAAGGTCCTAGCCAGGTGCTTTGCGCTTAGGCAGATGGTTTATAATGAACTTGACCTCAGAAGGTGTCACTGCCTTAATTGATAAGGACATTGGTAATGGTATATCCAGTGACTCCTCAACCTCCGCGTTATTGGACAAGTTATCGGGATCTGGATGAGGAGTGAATGTTTGCTTTAAATGCTGGGCTAACAATTGGGCCTTGTCTTTGTCGGAAGAGGCCCAGGAACTATCTTCTCGACGTAAGGGGCAGAAGGTTCATGATACTTCAGAATTCTGCGAGTAGCAGTCCAGAGGGATTTGTCTCCTTTTGAGCGGCTAGACAGGTAGGCATTAAATGCCTTATTTCGTAAAGCACCTAGTTTTTGCTTTATGAGACGAGATAGCTGGTTAAACTCCCTACGATCTGAGGGATGTCTGTACCTCTGGAACAGGGCTTGAGCTTGCCGCTTAGCTTGTATGAGGTTTTTAATGTGTCCAGGGAGGGGTTCAGCTGAATTTACAGTGTAGCGGGTCCTGGTGGGTTTTAAGTTAGCCTTCCAAAGACATTGCTGAATCTTTATAGTAAAGAACTGGACAGCATCATCCAGCTCTTCAGAGGTTTTTAAGGAGATTCCGAGGTCAAGTGACTCTTTTAGGAGAGTTCTAAAAAGTGGCCAGTCAATGGGACCACTTATTAAGGTTGGTGGCAATTGTCTAGGGATAGGTGTGAGGAAGACAGGGTTGTGGTCAGAGGAAAGTTCATTTAATGTTTTTACAGAGTGATGGTAGGTAATAAGATTTTTACATATAGGTGGGAGAGGACGGACTTGGAGTGGAGAGATTGTGAGAGGAGATAGCATTATACAGAGCACGGCCACGGGAGTTGGTCGTTCTCGTGCCCCACAGCAGATGTTTCACATTATAATCTCCGCCAGAGAGAAAATGGGAACCTAGGGATTTTAAATGCTCTTGGAATTGGTCTGAGGTGATAGATTTGTTAGGAGGGCAATATACTGCAGAAAAGGTAATTTGGGAAGTGGAAGTATTGATGGACACTGAAGTGGATTGGAGCGAGTCTGTAGGAGTGGAAGGTATTAAATGATGAGTATAGGAAGTGCGAATAAGGAGTGCAGTTCCACCATGAGCTCGTCCGTCTGGGTGATCAGTTCGGTAAGTTGTATAGCCTGGTATGTTGAGTTTTTTATTTTTTGTTAGTCGTGTTTCAGTAAGTAAGAGTACGTCTATACATTTGTCTTCTAGAGTTAGTTTGAGTTCGTTTGTATGTGTTTGAATGCCGTTAGCATTCCAAAGGAGAACAGAAAAGGGTCTAGAGGAGTAGGAGTTCATTTACTGCCAGACGAGGGAGTCATATTAGAGACTACCGCTGACAGTAGGTTTAGGAGAGGAGTGATGAGGGCGCGGAATTCCGAGAAAAATGAGTGGAGTATGGATTGGATATCATTTGATATTAACGGACGAGGAACATGAGAGATGGCCGGTCGCTCTCCCCTGGGAGGCTGTCATTGAGGAAGAGGTTCTTCTTGTTTGGGCTGGTAGGTTGGACGTTTGTCTCTTTCAGATAGCTCACTATACCTCTGTAGGTGTCAAGGCTATCTGGCATTATTTTGGTTTCATGCTGATGATTGACAAAAGTGTATCTCTCGCGGCCGACTCGCTCATCAAGTTGAATTCACATTAAACGAAAATTTTGTACGTTTCTGACAAAAATGGGAGGTGGTCGGGTTATACGTTGGGTGGCGGTTTCCATCTCTTCTCCAGTAATGTTTTGAAGAGGTTGAAAAGGGTTCACTGTTGTAAAGGGTGAAAGGTTTTCATTCCTGTCTGTCATTTCGTTGGCTTGGGGTGGGACGGTCACTCCTTGAGAGGTGCTGGGTCGTGGCTGTAATTGATCTCTTTCCTGTAAAGGTGCGCTACTGCGCGGAATGACGCCTCTTGTCTTTAGGAGGGGTCATGGGTGCACCACGACGCTTCCCTTTTCGCCCTCCACTAGCAATCACCTGATGATAATAAATTGCCTCCCACCATTCATAATCATTAATTTATACAAGAAAGAAAAAAAAAGTAGTAGAGTGGCCTGGTCTCGAACCTGTAACGCTGGGTTAAGAGTCTGGAACGGAGGCTCCTACTCTACAGGCAGAGAGATAAGGGAGGCTATGAGAGCTTAGCGCGGCGAGGTGGGGGCCGGACAGGTCTTCCCCTGTCGACCCCAGTGCTAAGGATAACGGCTACAAAAATAGTTCGCTTTACTCACTGTTTAGATGTGATCCTCGCGACGATTCGAGCTGAAACTGCACTCACATGTCACTGACACTTCACTACAAATGTATGTAGAGTTTGAGATCTCAGTTCTTCCCACAACTCGTATATTATAGTTGGAAAGACGGAGCGCTATATACAGGTGTGTACTGATCACTGGCTACACTGCTACTTCCCCACACTAGTGTAATGTAATTACTTCAGTAATTTCTAGGCCCTATATACTTATATTTTCTACTAGGCAACATTGATTTTCTTAATGCAAGTAATATTCTCTTTTTTTTCTTTATGAGGAAGGCAGGACCTCAGGAGACTCTTGTTCATTCACCACCAATGACATATACTTTTTTTTTTTTTAAAGCCGTTGTCATGTGTCGATGTCACCAATAATGTCTTTATTATTACTCTTAGTCATGGGGGTCCATGACGAATTCGCTTAAATAGTTTTGATCAGATCAGAAACACGGGATCGGTGATCCTGTTTTTGATCCTTAAACGTCGACTGTTCCATCATTGTAGACTAGACTTCGTCGCCGTCCTAGTCAAGTTTTTCAAAATAAATAGATAATCAAAGATTATCAAACCAGATAATCAAACTTCTTAAATTGGTTATTTAGTTCTAAAGATATTTACAAAAAAACCTCTGTTAATAATAATCAAATATCAAAATTTTATCAGAGTTTTCAATTCATTAACAAAAAATTGTTACATCATTCAATAATAAAACTCTTATTTACATTTTTTCCCTGAGCACTCAAAGATGATGTACACACATAAAAGAGCGGCACTAATAGATGGGTAGAGAGAAGAATAATAGTTATGCAATGGAACCAGATTGACAATCAAAAACTGTTCACCAAATTTAATCGAGGCAACAATCAACGGTGGCAGATTCAAAGGGAAAGACATACTTATTCCACGAATTCCGATTATTTCCAGCAATTTACCATTCCAATTCAAGAGGCTTCAATTCTCTTTGTGTTTGAATTACTATAATAACTATCACAATTTAGTGGGGTTCAGTGGTCCAGTTTTTTTGCTCTAATATGTATTACTATTACTGATGTTAGCAATCTTTCCAAAAGCCATGTACAGGAATAATTATTGATGATTATGTAGCAATATAATCATCAATAATTAGTGCTCAGAGTTATTGAAGATTTAAGTTTTAATGTATTCATTCCTCCTCTTCATGCAAAATGTCATCAGATGGCTTATTTGTGGCTGTATAAATTCTGTATTTTATCTGAACTTCTTCAATGGAAAAAATATTGTTAGCTTTTTAAAAGCAATCAAAGTCCTTAAAACTATCTTCTTATTTTTTATTTTAAAAACAAAATATTCATATATATATACAGATAAAATGTTCTTTCCCTCACTAGTGCAACGCATAATGTTTAGTAAACAACAAACTTTTCTGATCTACTAAAGTCTAATAAAACAAAACAAAATTGAACATATCTTTGTTTATTCTGTTGTTAGAAGACTTTATTTAATAAGATCTATCTAAAACTACAAGCAGCTTTCACATTATGTAATCCGAGGTCAAAACTGATATGACTGTTGCCACTTGACAGATATGAGGACTGGGTGGGAACTTTAGAATTAGGTTCCTTGGGGGGGGGGGGGGGCNTGGGGGGGGGGGGGAGGCTCAAAATTACAGGGATGATAAGTATTTCTCCCTAGCGTGTTACCCAGGCATTTTGACTCTGACTAGAATAAGTTTCAGTTGTTGCATTTTCTCAATAATTGTATACTTCTTGGATTATACTAATTGTCTTTCGGCTGGATAAGAATTTTTCAGGCAGTATGTCAGTCAAACATTTGCCAATGGAGATACTGTTATATTTTATTAATATTTAATTTAAAAATAATATTTAAATTGATTATAGGAAGAGGGGCCTGTTCTGGATTCTGGAGATAATTTTGTTAGTGGAGCTATGAAATCATTATATAAGAAAAAACCTAAAGTACTTTCATCAGATTCTGAAATGGATTCAGAAGATGAGAAAAAGCCTTTGGAAGATCAAGATAAAAATGATTCTGAACGTGTGACAAATCTCTCTCCTGCTTCATTAATTTCTTCTTCCTGCCATGTTCAAGAAAGGGAAAACATATCGTCCTATAAGTCAATGGTATTTTTTCTTATTTTATTTTATTTATTTATGCATTTATGTGTGTGTGTGTGTAAGTACATTTTAAATCTGAAAAATGGCTATTTAATTTTTTAAATAAGAGTAAATGGCTAATTTCATAATATAATTATTATTTTGCATGTAATCCTCACCAATGGGAATGGGTTAACCTTACTGTTTAAGTCAGACTGACTCTAGGAGATGAAAAATTATGGGAGAGACCTTTGAATTCTCTTAATTTCATTCTTAAATATCTTCTTTAATATTAAATTTAGAGTGTTGTAAAATTACATTTCATATTTATTAAAATTGATATATTTTTTTTTTTATATAACCTAGTAATACAAAGATGGTAATGATTTTTCATTTTTGTCTTCCTTTAACTTCTCCCTCTCAGTCTTCGCCATGAAAAAGATTCATGGTATTAATGTTCATTTCATTAGTGTAATTTGTTGTTGAATTATTCAAAATTTTTATTGAGTAATAAGAAGTAGTTTTCTTTATTTCTTATATTCTGTCATAACTAATGCACTCACCTAACATATGAGCTGTGGCTATTGAATAACAAGACTGATCTTTCGATTATAGCGCCTTCTGTGTTTGTCTAGAAATCCGTCTGGACATAACCTTTGTTTATGTAAGAGGTGTTTGGTTTTGCCGAAAACATGATAAGTGTAATATCACATGAAATGAGGTATAACCCCTATTAAAAGAAGTTTACGGCGATGAATGTTTGTCACTTAAGCGAGTTTTTGAGTGGTTTAGCATTTCCAAGATGGCTGAGAAGACATTGGTGATGACTGCTCGGGTTGCCCTTCCACGTCCAAAACATATGAACATATCGAAAAGGTCGGTCATTTGGTTCGATCTGACCATTGGTTAATAATTCGTGAGATAGCTGAAACTTTAGGAATTGACCAAGAATGAGGGAGACAAATTTTACATAACCTGGTGCCTAAAATTCTCACAATCAAACAAAACCTCGTCAAAGAAATTGTATACTGACTCTTTAATTACAAAGGACCCGATCATCTTGGAAAGTATCATAGCATGTGAAGAATTTTGGTTTTTCACTTACTTTCTCGAAACAAAATGTCAATCCAAGCATTGAGAGAGTTCAACCTCTACGAATGCTAAAAAAGCTCAAATGAGCAGTTTTTTAGTTTTTTTTTTCTACATTCATGGGATTGTGTTCCCTCATAGGAATCCTGAAGGTCAAACTATTAATCAACATTACAACCGTGATGTACTGGCTAAACTACATGAAAGAGTAAGGAAAGAATTACCTGAATTGTGGAAGAACAAGAACATGGGGCCTCCATCAAGACAACGCGTCGGCTCTCAATGTATTGTCTGTCAAGATGTTTCTAGCCAAACACTACATCCCAGTTTTAGACCATCGGCCTTATTCGCCTGACCTTGCACCATTTAAAGGAACAAGATTTCAGTCTGTTGAAGCTGTGAAAGATAAAAATGGTAAGCATCATGTCAGAGCTCACAGTTCTTGTTGATTTCAAGCATTGATTCAAACAATGGAAAATTCGCATGGAGCACTGTAAGAATAGAGGAGGAGTGTATATTGAAGCTGATAAAAGCTAAATATGTATAAATTTAAAATAATATATTTTACAGCAATAGTCTCGTTATTTAATAGCCACACTTTGTTCATGCTAAACCCATGTAATAGTTTATTTAAATCAACTTTTACTTCAAATTAAGTTACATATAATAAGTATGTTTTATTACAGGGGAAGACACCATGTTAAGTGAGCAACCATACCATTATCTTACAGTTGATGAGATGAAGGGACTTGGTGATGACTCTCTTCCCATTGATGTCACCAGAGATGAAAGAGATAATCGAGATCTTTTTGGTGAGAAACATTATTTTTTCTTCTTGTTCGTCTTTAAATATATTTATATGTCAGGAATTATCTCTTTGTACATATTATATTGATAGATGAACCTCTAGGGTTGGTTATCTGCTATAGGTAGTTAGCGCCTGACACAGCCCTCGATGTTCATGTCGTTGGTTCTGTTAATATTATGTTACTTTATGCATTTAACCAATTGAACTCTATTTATTAAATAACCCTTGGCCCAGGCTGTGTAAATCTGTGAAAGTATTCGAGAATCGCGTAGTTTTCGCTCCGAGTCGGTTTTACCGGTATCTGTTCTGTACAGGTGCTGTGAGAGGTTAAGATGGTTTTGTCATCCGTGTACCCTCAGTTGGATGACTCCAACTATAAAAACTGGAAATTTAGAGTTATGTGCCTTTTAGAAGAAAGGGGAGTTGAGCGCACGATGAAAAAAGAATGGGAAGCTAAAACAGCGGTAGATAAAGAAGCGGAAAGGAAAGCGAAGAACTTAATGATTAACTGCGTGAGGGATCGCCTTATCGACTATGTCCGAGATCCTAAAACTGGACGAGAGATGCTAACTCGCTTGAGTAAAGTTTTCGAAAGGAAGAGTACCATTTCAAAACTTCTCGTAGTGAGACTTTTATCATTAAAGTGTACTACGTCGCTTCAAGAACACTTCAACAAGTTTGACTCATTGGTGTGAGTTCTGGAAGTGGGATCCAAGTTGGAAGAGGATGACCTCGTTTGCCACTTTTTGCTCACCATACCGGAGAAATATGAGAAAGTTGTTACGGATTTGAAGGCGATTGACACCGACCTAACCCTGGACTTTGTGAAATCAAGATTGTTGGACGCCGAACTGAAGAATGACATGCAGTCGGAAAACCACGAAGATGACATTTCTTTTAATGCAAGGACAGGATTTAACAAGTTCAGGAAGTGCTACAGNATCCAAAAGTAATCTGGATAATAATAAGGCTTCTAAAAAGAAAAAAGTATGTAGTACCTTAAATTAAAAAGGCAGAATTTTAATATATTTATATTTATACTCATGTTTATTTGGCTTTAAAATTTGATTATTATTAGATAAATGTATGTTATTAAATCATTGATCATTCTATTTTATTTATTTAAAGTATTTAAACCTTTAAAAAAATTCTTAATTGCCCATAAAGAAATAGTCTATAAACATTTTTTTTGTTATTATTTTTTTTTAATTTTATTTTTACTAATTTTAAAATGTTTGATCCCTTCAGATCCCTCCAAGAAAATCTAAGCAATCAGCTCTAGAGGAAATACACAGTGAAACTCAGCGATTAGTCAGACAGTCACGTGTTTCTTTGCCCTATCATCAGCCAAAACAGCATAGCTTACGTGAATTTCTCAGTAGAAGGAACATACCGATAATTCCTTTAAAAACTTCTTCTGAAAAACTTACTAAAGTGTGGTAAATATATCTTTTATTTCATCATCGCAGGTTTTAAGGAATTATTTTAATATAGGTAATTTTAGCCATGATATCATCATTAGCTATGCTATAATTTCAAAATATTTTTTTTTTTATTCTTTGCAAAATGAATATACGAAAATTAAACTATTATATTTTGTGTTAAAATATAAAATAATCTCCTTTACCTGTTTATTTTTACAAGCTTAATTTCCTACTATGAGAAGTTTTTTAATCTGATTGATACCAATTAAAATTTTTAATTTTATTATTTCAATAAAAAAATATTAATTTTTCATGTGATTAACTCTGTGGCTGATTATATGTGATCATTTTTCTCTTAAAATTATTGCCAGAATGTCCCCTTGTATAATATCTTAAGAATGTCAAAACAAGGGTGTACAATTTGTTTTTGGAAAGTTTTACCCTTCATTCCTCATTAAAAAACATTGGGCTAGGAGGTATAATAAATTAATAAATAATACAAATTACAATATGAATAATGAACAGAGCAAGAGTAATATCATGACATATCATAAATACTCATAAATAAAAGGACTTACTGAGAATATTAGGTTGTTTTTGTATTTTGTTATGGATGATATTACTCTTGCTTTCAAACAAAACAATTAACAATTAAAAAATGTTTATTCAAATTTAAGGGGTAAGGTTAGTAAGGACATCCAGCCAAGTTTGGTATATAAATTAGATTGCTTAAATTGTTCAGCAATAAATTTGAAACTATGCAGTATTTAAAAGACAGGATATATCAGCTTAAAAATGATTAAGTCAAATGACAATAAATCAGGTCTAGTGAAACATTGTCACAAGTATAAATATAACTTTTATTTTGAAGGCACCCTCTTCCTACATAAAGAAGATAGTAATAAAAGGGGATAACTTTTATAAGCGATGTACATAGCTGAGTATATTGAGATTCAGTTAATTTTAAGACTGATACTAAGAATATTATTATGTATTATTTCAAAATTTAAAATAAAATGAATTTATAATGGTGAATTTTAATACATTTTTAATGGCAACCAATATTATAAACGTGGCCTTGGGTCATTCCTGTTACAGGGGCTAGCTTGTTGGGATATGAACAATATTTGTAAAATTTGGAAGGTAGTTTATTGTTGTTTTGTACATGATAATGTATGATTAAATAATATGTCTGCCAGGTCATTTATTCTCAATAGATTCATTTTAACTTGCCTAAATTAGGTGATTTGGATTAGAATGTTTTTTGTTTTGTTTTTTAATGGACATTAATTATGACTGGACCAATTGGTGAACAATGTTTCACCAGTAGAACTAATTACAAATCGTACAGGTATAATTTGTCATAAGCCCAGCTATCTTGAAGGCTGTTGAAATACAATGTCATTAGAAAAACACAAAAAAAAAAATGTAATGATTTACATTATTATTACATAAAATTGCCATAACTAAAAGTAATATGATATCAAATGCTGTGGAAAAACAATAACAAATTGTAGAAAAGTTCACAACACCTACCTATCATGAAGGCGAGAGGGGACATGTTGCCACCTGGATCAAATGTTCACGACTGAGAGGTAGGGTTTGGAAATTAATAAAACTTAAGATGGATGATGTGGGTGGTGTGGGGGGTAGGTACAAAGGGAGAACAGCCTGCATCAAAGGGAACAATACCAGAAAAATAGGTAGGAATTATTTCTGTTAAGTAGCCTATGGAAATAGGAGACAAGTTAGTCAAGTTTAGTTAGCAGGAGGGCTAATGGTTTTTCAGAATATTGAAAATGTTTGAATTAGTTGAAGAAATTTGTTCTGTCTGTTCTGAAGAATTTTCCTTATCCATGGGGGGGGGGGGGGGGGGAGCACCCATTACAGACAATCCCCTCCTCTTCTATGGGTTTGACTAATCTTCTCCCTTGTTTGTTTACAGTCAAATCTAATGATTTTATTTCTCCTTTAATAACTGAGAGACCTAACTTATTTCTGCATTTAAAGAACCCACCCTGACACTTGAGTCTCTTTTGATAATGAATAAACTGGCTTCTTAAATAATTAGAGCTTTGCTTATAAAAAGAATAATTTCACCAATTAAATCGTAATTATGGTTTAATTTGGATTATATAATACCAACAGTGAGAATATTATCAAAATATTTTAAACTTATACATAATAAGTAACCTTTAGAAAATAATAATTCCACCTCAGAAAATATATTTCCCTTGTTAAAAATAATCAAACCTAGTCCACTACCCCTACCTTGAGAAAATGTTTTTGTTGCAATAACAAAACAGAAATTGTAGTCAGACAAGAACTGGGGAATCAATTATATTTCTGAAGAGTAAATTACTTCACAGAACACTGTATACATATTTGTTAATATAGTAATGTCTTAAGTTTAAGTCATAAATGGTCCATGCGCAAATCTTTAGGATTTTGAGGTGGCAGGATAATTCGGTTAAGGCAGTAGAGCTACTTGTTTAAAAAAAAAAAATCAGATTTACTGGATTCTTCTTGCTTAAAAAGAAATTAGTTCTTTCTCGCTAGAGCAGTTTTTCAATTAAAATTTAACTTTCAATAATCATTTTTTGAAAATTTATTAAAAATATTATTATTTTGAACCATAATTTTTGAATATTAAACTCTTCAGATTATTTTGTTTTATTAATTAATATTAATTGTGTGGAGAAAGCATATATATACACATATATATGAGGTGTGGCTATTAAATAACGAAACTGATGCTACAGAAGAACTGCACAGCCACATGCGCCAATTTCAAACAACTGACAGCTGTACAGCATAAAGCCTTCTCTTTCGGTTGCAGCGCCTCCAATGTTTGTCTAGAAATTAGTCTGGCCATAACCTTTGTGTATGTAAGAGGTGTTTGTTTTGTTTTGCCGAAAACACGATGTGTAACAGTAGAGCAACGAATTTCGTGAAAATTCACATGAAATTTGGTAACCCCTACTGAAACTTATCGTTTATTAAAAGAAGTTTATGGCAATGAATGCTTATCATGTGCGCGAGTTTTTGAGTGGCTTAAGCTTTTCCAAGATGGCCAAAAAGACATTGGAGATGATGACCGCTCGGGTCGCCCTTCCACGTCCAAGATATCAAAAAGATTGGTCATCTGGTTTTATCTGACTGTCAGTAAAGAATTTTTAAGATTGCTGAAACTGTTTGAATTGACAAAAAATGCATAAGGCATATTTTACATAACAATTTGAAGATCCAAAAAGTGTGAGCGAAAGTGGTGCCTAAAATTCCCTTAATCGAACAAAAAGAAGCTCGAAAAAAAAAAGTGTACTGACACTTAAAATGCCATTAAAAATGACCCGAAATTCTTGGAAAGAGTGACGAATCTTGGTTTTTCACTTACTTTCCCAAAACAAAACGTCAATCCATGCACAGGAAGGGTCCAACCTCACCAAAAGCTAAAGAAGCCGGAATAATCAAATTGAAATTCAGAACTATAATGATCTTTTTTTTTACATTCATAAGATTGTGTACCTTTACTGGGTTCCTGAAGATCAAACTATTAATCAACATTACTACCGTGATATGCTTGCATAACTTCGCGAAAGAGAAGGAAAAAACGACCCAAATTGTCGAAGAACAAGTCCATCAAAACAATGCACCGGCTCACAATGCATTATCTGACAAGATGTTTCTAGCCAAGTACAACATCTCAGTTTAGACCATTCGCCTTATTCACCTGACCTGGCACAATGGGACTTTCATCTGTTCCCCAAGGTCAGATCTGCATTTAAAGGAATAAGATTTCAGTCCGTTGAAGCTGTGAAAGAAAAAATGGTTAGCATCTTGTCAGAGCTCACAGTTGTTCTTGTTGATTACAAGCACTGTTTCAAACAATGGAAAATTCGCATGGAGCGCTGTAAGTATAGAGGAGGAGTGTATATTGAAGGTGATACAAACTAAATATGTATTAATTTAAAATAAAATATTTTACAGCAATAGTCTTGTTACTTAATAGTCACACCTCGAGTATATATATAAATAAATAAATAT
>KZ807214.1:9538-19685 GCA_000696205.2 Oncopeltus fasciatus | reverse complement strand
AAAAAAAATTTTTTTTTTTTTTTTTTTTTTTTTTTTTTTTTTTTTTTATTATAAAAATGTCATTTGTTGAAAAATAACAAATTTATTTTTTAAGTGGTATCTTTCAGACTTGTAATCTGGTTAAATTAAAGCCCTGAGCATTATCTTTGATTTTCTTCAAAATTTTCATCTTATATTTTGATTATACCTCATGAGGCCTTAGGGCATGGAAGTCTTCCATTTTAGCCTGATATTCAGAGCTTAGAATATATATTTTAAGACTTACTTTGTTTAAACTCAACTTGAATAATAAAGGTGATAAATTGAATGTCAAGTTTTTATTGACTAAGTTACTGCATGGAATTTATTACGTTATATAAATTTTTTGTTACTCAACTTTCTTTAGGAGCAAATAGTTAGTTATTTGTGAACAAATGTCCACTTTGGAAATTCAGTTTAAAATTATGACTATTATAGCTGCTTATAATAGGTCTTCTGGGATTTTACCTCTATCTTTGGTTTTAAAAGTAACCTTTCTAAAAGTCATGCTTTTTTAACTCTTGGATTTTTGTCTCATTAACATTAATTGAATATTTTATTTCAGCCAATATCAGCAGCTAAACGTTTTTTTGAAGATGAAGCAGAACTTTCTGGTTCCGAATGTAGTAGTGGTGATGAAGATGAGGCAGACTTAGATAAATATGAAGAAGAACAAGGAGATAATGATGTATTCAACCAACGAAAAGTTCAAACTGAACTAGAAAAACTCCACATGTAAGTCTTTCATATATATAAAATAAATTACACAGAAATTAGACAAAGGGCGAGAAATCTCCCCAAAAATTTTACTCATCGTAATTTTTTTTTTTTTGTTATGTCTTCACTACACTCTTTCTCTTTTTTTGTGTCTTCACTACACTCTTTCTCCTTTTTTGTGTCTTCACTACACTCTTTCTCCTTTTTTGTGTCTTCACTACACTCTTTCTCCTTTTTTGTGTCTTCACTACACTCTTTCTCCTTTTTTGTGTCTTCACTACACTCTTTCTCCTTTTTTGTGTCTTCACTACACTCTTTCTCCTTTTTTGTGTCTTCACTACCCTCTTTCTCCTTTTTTGTGTCTTCACTACACTCTTTCTCATTTTCTGTGTCTTCACTACCCTCTTTCTCCCACCAGTTCTTATTTATTATATATATTGCAGCCAGTAGTGTTTCCTTTTTTATATAAATATAATCAGTTTGCCTCCTTTTCGGTTATTTCTGAAATACATGAATATATCATACATGGTGCATAATCAGAGGTTCACTTTAAATAAGTGAAGTAATATCTAAATTCTTTTATCATAAGTTAGAAATAGCTAATTAGGGATTAAAAGAAAATACTTCACACAAGATTGTTAAGTCAAAGAGAATTTCTTATCTATAATTATTTCACAGTATTACAATGTTAGGCCTGATTTTTAGACAGAAATTTAAATGTGAATTTTTCTTTATTAAACATTCATACTTAATCGAAAATAAAACTTCATATTTGATTTATTATTAACTCTCCATGAAAATTATTTATTGAGGAAAACTCAAAAAAAAATTTATCATTGAGTTACTTGCAAAAATAAATACACAAATAATTCTTATTTTCATGAAGAAATAAAAATTGTTGTAATGCTCACAATCAGTTTACCTTTTCCTTTATAAAAATTAGTGAAGATTTTTTCATAGCATACAAAATCCTACTAGTAGTTAGTACACTATTTTTTTTTAAAACAATATGGTACGTTCAATTTAGCTTAACAAATAGTAAAAAATATATTAGGTAAGAATATATATAGAAGGTTTCCTTGTTTTAGAAGCCTTTGATGCCTATTTAATATTTTAATGAATTAATTCAAAGCCCAGATTGTATGTATTGAACATATTGTAAAATTGTGTGTGAAGGGTAAAGGGATGATGTGAACATCTTTATTGACTGTTGAATATTTCACTACTAATATATTTTTCACATACCAAAGAAATCAGTCTTGCAACAGGCCAAGCTAACGTAAATGCATGTTAAGTATGCATTTATTTTCAACCCACAGCACCCTAGAGAAGGTTTGTGGTCAGCGCTCTATTCTGAACTCATTTTTCCCTTTCAATGAAGAATAGTACCCAATTAGAGCTGGGTTTTCACTAAGAGCACAACAGGAATCCTCTGGGCATTACACACAAAGGAAAGAAAGAAAAGCACTGACCTTGGACCTTTGGTTCAGAAGTCCAGTACCTTAACCACTAGACTACTTTGCTCCTGAATATTTCATTCACCAGTCAAAAATTTTCTTTTTGTAGGTTTCGTGGCAAAATTTGTGAAGCTTAAAGCTATTTAATACAACAAGATAATACTCGTCCTTGTACTTTATGTCAAGCCAAAGATTAGTTTAAAGATTTTGTGTGTTTCAAATTCTGCCTCTTTCACTATATATAGTCTAGAACTCGCAATATCTAATTACTACTTGTTTTGATTCATGGCCCATTTTCTTCAAGGGAAAAAATTTAATAAATTTGCGGAAGTTGAAACTGTGGTCCAAGAGTTTTTTAACAGGATAGCAACTTCATGACTGAAATATACCCTTTGATATACCCAACCCCTATTGTCTTCATGATAGCCCTGAAGAAGGCTTAAAATTTAAGCCAAAACATCAGCAGATAATAAAAAATATACATTTTTTATATTGTATTTTTTGGATCAACTTGACCGAACCCCAACAAAAAAAATCTACTAGTTCTTCCAATTTGTCAATGAGGGAAGGATGTCTTTCACTCCAAAAGCTCAAGCCTATAAAGCAGAAGGCGGGGCTCACTAATTACTGAAAAGCAAGACATCCTGGAACAATGGGGCAACTATTTTCAAGACCTATCAGAGGGCAGCTGGAAAACAGTTTAAAACACTCACTGTTGTCAAGTTATTCACTGATAAATATACAATATATAATTTAAAACTACTATTGTGATCTATAAACGTCATTTGAAAATTAAGTGTTAAAAGTCTGTTTTCTAAAAATTAAGCTAATATTTGATTCATATGTTTATATACAACATTTGGTGTTAATCAGTCTAACTAGTTTTCTCGGCAATTTTATTAAACAAAATCTGTTTGAATTAACAAAATGTTCTTGTGGAGCTTTATTTATTTATTTCAATTTACAAAGTCTCATATGTATTCTTTAGAATGAGTCTTTTGTTTTATTGTTTTTTAAGTAGTTGGCATCATGAGATTTATCAATGAGAAATATAAAATACTTATGCCTCTCGAATTTAAGGTTTGAGGTTTTCGGCTGTGTTGTCCTAGACCTAACAACAATAACTGCTATACCTATTAGTTAGTTAAACAACCGTTCAGTTAAGTTGTTAGGTACAGCTGTTGTTATTTGTTGTTAGATCATGTTAGTTAGGTAGTCTTAGTCATTAGATATATATTAGGTATTTGTTAAGTATTATATATGTTAGGTTGTTAGTTTTGTAAGACAATGTTTCAGCTTATAGTGTAAGCCATTATCAAGGCAAGTAATAGAACTAAAGGATCTCGGTGTAGGATTAGCTTCTGTAATAACTTTTAAAGGATGTTTGTCAAAACCATTGGTCCATATCAATTTTAATAGTATTTATTTTATTTCATTATGAAATTGAAATTTACTCTTGCTAAAATTAAAGAAAAGCAGTGTGATAGATTTGCGATGTCACTTTGTTACTTACCTTTCCATATGTTATTTATATTGTTCTATTTTTAACCTTTCTTGAGGTCTATTTTACATCGAGCAGACTGTTCTAACAGAAAGAAAAATAAGAAAAACTAATATTACCTACTTGACTTAGTTGATAATAAAAAATGAATGCATCCTTTCATTAGTCATAATACGTTTATTGGGTAGTTGTTTCCTTCTTTCATTCATATATTCATATGCAATGTCAAGTTTTTAATAATGTTGTAATATAATATTTATTTATAACATACATAACATTCTGATTCAGCTTTTGAGTGCTATTTTTTATTGCTCTTCTTTCATCAGCTCATTGAGCTATTCTATATAAAAAAGAAATAACATTTCAAATCAGATTCATAACCAGTCTAATATTAAAAAAATTCATTACAAAATACTACTACTACAAGACATCTTGAAATTAGTAAAATAGACTATTTTGTTATTATCATATCAATTAGACATACATTTTCAATAGGAATGTTCTAAATGTTATTATTATGTCCTGTATTGCTTCTTTTAAATTATTACTGTAAACTATTGGAATCTACTGCTACTAGTTCCAAACTGCTTTTTTTGTGGCTCTGATTAATAATCCACTTCTTTGAACTGTAAAATGTACATTAAATTTATTTAAAATTCATGTATGTGATACTGTTTTTTTGCAGGAAAAATATGTTAGACGATGATAAAAGAGAAATACGTATATTACAAGAATTACTTTTGGAGGATGGAGAGTTACACTCAGATGGACCTAAGAGGCAGCGTCAGTTTAAATGGTATAATCAAGGTCAGTTAATTTTTTTTTTTTTTTATATATTCTCAGAGAGTTTGAAATATATTCCATCTTAACTGTATTCATTAAAATAAAATAAATTTGTGATTTTATCTTTTCTCAGAACTTTATTTTTGTTCCTTCTAAATATACGAAACATTTCAAGTTTTGTTTTTTCTCAAGCCTGAAGCAAAGTATCATTTTTTAAAAATATTACTGTATATGAGAAGAGAAAAAGTATATAAAAATGTATTTGTACAAGTAAATGTTTTTATTAAAAAAACTCCCTTTTAATTATTTATTTTTAATTACAAACTTGTTTTATTTTTAGACATATTAAAATTGCAAAAGTTCTCAAAATTGTTAACTTGATTCACATTAAAAATATAAACAAATATAAAATAAATCTGTCTAAAATGTTTTCCTATCATTATACTAAATTTATGAGAATTATTAATTTTATATCTTTGATAAATATAAATTTTGTGTTATGTTATTGTTCATTTAAGTTTTGTTAATTGAAATCCACATAATTTTGCATTTTATATTAAATATCTTTTTCTATTACTATCTAATATGCCATTAACCATTTTCTACTGCATTGATACTCATATCTATTATTGGATCTTAATTGAGCAAAATTATTTGTGCTTTATTTTTTTTTTCTAATTATTAAATTTTATCCTACTGTCACAAAACATTTTAAAATGTTTGCTTAAATTCATGTAAACATATTTCTTGATTTTTCATAAGATTTCAGCATAGTGTTAATTTTAAATGTTTTAACCTGTTTTATAATTAATAGTAACTTCCACAAGCCCTGATTAAATTATTACTTCCTTGAATTTCAGATTTGGATTGGTTCACAAAGCAGCCTTTGTATATAGTATTGTCTACACATTTTCCAGCTGCCACCTGATAGGTCTTGAAAATAGTCGCACTATTGTTCCAGGATGTCTTGCTTTTCAGTAATTAGTGAGCCCCGCCTTCTGCTTTATAGGCTTGAGCTTTTGGAGTGAAAGACATCCTTCCCTCATTCACAAATTGGAAGAACTAATCGATTTTTTTTGTTGGGGTTCGGTCAAGGTTGATCCAAAAAATACAATTAAAAAAAAAATTGTATTATCTGCTGACGTTTCGGCTTAAATTTTAAGCCTTCTTCAGGGCTATCATGAAGACAATAGGGGTTGGGTATATCAAAGGGTATATTTCAGTCATGAAGATGCTATCCTGTCAAAAAACTCTTGGCCACAGTTTCAACTTCCGCAAATTTATTACATCCACACGAAAAGGGTGTAGTTCGTATGACAGTTTTTTGGTTGTTTTCTTGTTATTGGTTAATGGGTTAATCTGTTGTGAGCTTTTATAAAATGAGTTGTTTTTTTGTTTTTTTTACAGGGTGTGGTTTTTAATCCCACATCTAACTCAAATTTCTGGAAGGCTGCCAATCCTCCAGATCTAATAGCTGCCTATACCCACTGACATATCCTTTGCTTGCCCTGTACAATGAGAGCGGTCTCTTTTCACTTCCTTTAACTCCCCTCTTCCTGGGTCAGGGAATGGTAGATTCCACTATTTACCAGAAAAGCTATTTAACCTTTTGATAGCCCAGCAACTGGGTAGATTAATTTTAGTACAAATTTAAGAGAGAAGAAATGAGTTGCCATAAACAATTTTGTCTTTAGAGTAAAACTATACATTTCTTGACTTAGTATCTGTTTTAAATAGGCTCATGAAGAAAACTGAAAGTTATTTAACTAGCCCAGTATCATAGATATTCTACAATTTTATTTAGTTAGTGATACCACCTTTATACTAGCTCCTAGTAGTTTCGTTGTGAATCAAATACTAGATAATAATAAAAATTAATTGGTGTCTTTCAAATCACACTAGGCTTTCAATTTAGTAGATAAAACTCACTTACATAATTTAAAATATAATCAGGTTAGACAACTCATATTCTCTCACAATCATAATCACTCGTCATAATAAAGTATTTTTAATACCTCTTTTTTTTTTTACTTTCCTATTTCGGCTCCTCTTAACATTCAATTCGGAATTCAATAAAATTCCAAGAACTCATGAAATCAAATTTAATCATAGTTAAGATAAACTGCATAATGATAACATCCTACTATAATTATTCTCTTATAATATTATGTGCTGATAGATAGTTGCACAAGTAAAACTTTAAACATAATTAACTAATAAAAAATTTGCATTAAGCATAGGTTGCAAGGTATAAACTGAGAGTGCAGAAGATCATAATGTATATTACTCCTTCGTATATTTTAAATTGTCCATATACATTTTTAGATTTTCTTTGTACTTCTTGAAATAACTTCTTTTTCAAAGGTTTTTAGCATCTGCCACAAATCATTAGTGAATACATATAGATAGTATAGATAGACAGTAGCAGTTCTTCTCTTCCTCTTTCTGCATTATATTACTGAAATTATATTTTCAGATGAAAATGCACTCCAGCATTCATATTTAGAAAATGATGATGATGAACAAAAAGAGGGACCTGAAGAAGAAGAAGATGAATCTTGGCGCAAGACAAGAATGGAAAGAGAAAATTATTTATGTGGATTACAGGTATAGTTTGCTAAAACAATTATTATTTATAATATCATTTTTTTTTTTTTTTTTAACTGATAGGAAACAAAATTTATACCAAGAATGACTATTTAATTTAATTTTCTGTTTAATTAATTAAACTTTTGCTTAACTTAAATTAATTAGTTACTTTATGTCACTCTTAATCTTAATTATGATATTTAATAAATAAAAGGGGATTAAACATTGAAATTCCACTTTTAAAAAAATTATTACTTTAAATGTGAAAAAATGCTTAAACCTGCCTTTTCTAATCATCTGCCAGATGAACTAGCCTCTGCTAGATATGTGGGCTTTAATCCTCCAGTGTCATAAATTACTCTATAGTTTTTGTTATGAAATTATTATTCCTGCAGAATGAATGGGCTGGGCTAAATCGTGTGGTGTTGCCATCCTAGACAATAGAGGTGTGATTTGTGAAAGAGCTTTGCTATGTAAGTATCAAAGTGGTTAAGTACCATCTGGCTGTAAATGGGTTTTTATATAAAAGAGAAATTATCTCGCAGAGATGAATGGATCGATGTTTCAGAATGGTAAAGTTCATATTATAATTGACAATGCCCCTTATTATTAGCTTATGAAAGTCAAAATTCCCAACATGGGATGGGTAATGCTTAAGTTTTACAAGATAATGGAGTATAATTTGAAGATAATTTTACTTAAATTAAATTATTGTCCCCTAACTAAACCTTTTAAAAGAAACATCTTATGAACTGGATGAAAGGTTGATAGAAATTATATATAAAATCTAAATTTATTAAATAGTACAGCCAAAATTAGAAAAACAAAACTTTTAAAATAGCAGATGTAGAGAGTTTGACTAACTCAACTAATGAGTATTTGATATAAGATATTTGGGAAATATGTGTCTTTAACTTGTCGAGATGCTTCGTTAAGAAAATGTCATTATAGAAATAAAAAGTTCACCTTAACAAAAATTTCATATTTTGGATCTAATTATCATCAGCTTGTCTTCAGATCCTCAGAATCAGTTGCATCAGAAGATACTAACAATTATGGTAGGATGTATTAAAAACAAAAATGACAGAGGGTGGCAGGATAAAACATAGGCCACCACTTTTTGGAGTGTGTTACGGTGTTCTTTAGTGAGAGGGGGTACAGTCGTATCAGCATTAAATAATGCCGTCAGATTTATAAATTCTTGTATATGAAGAGATATTTTAAAAACAGTGGCATATGAATTTTGTATAAAATTGGCATTTTTTTCCAGAAGTAAAATATTTTAGGTCTCATCAGACTATTTTAGTTTAGAAGTCTCATTAAATTATGATAAAATTTAATGTCTAAATAAATTGTAGATTTCTGATTATATTAATGTATAAATATCCTATTATTACTCTCATACCTTATATTGTCCGTCTTCCTTGGTTTCTGTATATCTCCCGTTGGCGAGCGCTTTCGGACGACACTGTCCATCTTCTGGCCGAATACAAACGTTCACTGTCACGGTCCGTATTCAACTGTTGACAGTTGAATACGGACCGTGTCAGGTAGCTGTAGGGGTCANTGACACAACTAACACACAGAAAAACACAGTTGAATACGGACCGTGACAGTGAACGTTTGTATTCGGCCAGAAGATGGACAGTGTCGTCCGAAAGCGCTCGCCAACGGGAGATATACAGAAACCAAGGAAGACGGACAATATAAGGTATGAGAGTTCTATATTCATTGGTGGTAGAAATAACAATAACCCATTAGATTATTTATCCTATTATTAATTTTTTTACATGAGTCAAATTAGATAAATATGGACTTTGCCCAGTCCAAATGTATAAGATAATAAGAGCTTTTGGGGCTGGTAAGGAAGATTATCAATTATTATTTATTAATAAGTTTTATTATTATAATTATCTCCATTAAGTTAGAAGAAAAAAAACTTCCCAAGTTAGGACTTTTAAAAAAAATAGTTACCACGTTTATTTTTTAGAATGATGACGATGTTGACTTTAATCAGCGTAATTCAATTACAAAAGTGGAGCACAAAATCATAAGGCCGCCAACAAAGCTCTTAACACCCAATGCAGTAAAGAATACTTCTCCAGATCCCAGGAAAAAATTCACTTTAATTGTAAGTCACTAATTTCAGTTCTAAACATGACAATAAATAAGCATGTGCTTAGTCAACTCTTTAGAGATTTGCTTTATTTTAACTATTTTTTATTTCAGACGAAAAGAGGTTCTTTTTTAAATAGAGGAGAGAAAGTATTATCAAAATTAGCAGAAATAACAAATGTTGGAAGTGAAAATTCCATGGCTAACTCAAAGGGAGCAAGGAATATGGTATTTTCGACTATATCTCCTGAAAAAAATAGTGAACTTATTAAACCAGTAAGTTAATAATTACAAATGTGTAATATAACTTTAGTAATTAGTTTTATTATGGCATGCTTAAATTTGAACTGTTTGCTACTTGAAAAACATGAAGTACTCATAAACTATGTAATCACTCACAGAAGAATCAATTTCTTATCTAATCAAGCTTAGCACATGTAATTGTTGTTTTTATTTAAATTCAGAGTTGTTTATTTAATTTTAAGAGTGTTTGCTATTGTCTTAGCTTTTGGTTTTGGTTGTAGGATTCCTGACAACTTGGTTATCCAGATTTGATCTATTCTACCCGTTATTATCTAGAAGACTATTGCAACCTTGTTTATTTATTTTATATTTATAAAGTAATGACAAAATCATTAGATCATATACAAATTAGTAATGGGGCACCAGTTTAGCTCTAGGGATCTTTATCTAACACTAAGGGCTGAGGGTGCTGGTTTGAGTTCTTTCTAGGGGCATGGCTGTTTATTATAGAATGATTGCCTTTCTTTGTAGCCCTTACTTCATGACCATAATTGGTTGCATACGAGGTTTAAAAAAAAAATTTCTATCAGTTTAGGTAATAAAAAAAAATGCATAACTATACTTGGAATTAATATAATTGAGAGAGATGAATTTTAAAAATTTGTATTTATAGATTTGTATAAAGATTGATTTATAGATCAAATATATACATTTTTAAAATTAA
>KZ807213.1:573117-617714 GCA_000696205.2 Oncopeltus fasciatus | reverse complement strand
TTTTTTTAAAATAAATCTTTATTTATAACATTCTGTTACTTAACATCTTGTAATTTGATTACCGATAAAACAAATAAATTTAAAAAAAATATACATGTATAAAAAAAATATGAATAAAATAAAAGAAAAAAAAGATAATAAAATCAACAACAAAACAAATAAATGGTATCAGCGTGCAGAGAGAAGGGGCCCATCGACCCCACTCCCAATAACTTTAAGCATTAAGCCCAGGAAGTCGCGAGGCCATCTTCGTTTTAGTCGCCAGGGAGGATTGTGAGGATTGGAGTCCGACGACAGGGATTGGGCATATGGATTGGGATGAAATTGGAGTTTACTATGGAAGAGCTTGAAGCGGGTGAAGTAAGGTCTTTGACAAAAGTAATATTAAGGTCGTGATGAAGGGTAGAGTTGGACACATAATATGGAGCTTTAGCAATTATTCTGAGAATTTTGGACTGAAAGGATTGTATTCGATGGATATTGGAAGGCTTAGCACACAGTTCTGCACAGTAGGTCCAGATTGGTCGTATTATGGTCTTGTAGATGGTCATTTTATTTTCTAATGTGAGGTGTGAGAACCTATTTATAAGGCTGTATAAGAGTCCGTGGCGTCTGTTGAGTTCTTGTCGTTTGATTTTAGTATGTCCATTCCAGTTGAATCATGAGTCAAGGTGGAACCCAAGGTAACGGACTGAATCAGAGGGAGGTATAGGGATGTTATTGTATGTAACACTATCAGGAGAATCTTTTCTTAGTTGAAAATTTACTTGTACGCATTTGGACTCATTTATTTTAATTATCCATTTACTGTACCACTGTTGAATTGCATCAAGGTGATTTAGTAAAATGTTAGAAGCCGTTTTGGAATCAGGGTGGGAAGAGAGGATCGCTTTGTTACCAGCAAAGAGGACTAAAAGAGTATTAGGATTAGTAGGGATGTCTGCAGTACAAAGGATAAACAGGATGGGTTCAAGCACACTGCCCTGTGGAACACCCGCTTTCACAGGATAATGTTCGGAGTAATCTGATCCTTGCTGGACCCTAAAGAAACGGTTAGAAGATAAGATTTGAGGATTAGGTAGATTGTACTCGAAAATATGGACTTCAGCTCAAATAATAGTCCAGTATGCCATACTCGATCAAATGCCTGAGTGACATCTAAGAATGCACCAGGACAAAATTATTTTGTTTTGGAGGGAAGAGGAAATAAAGTCTACAGCACGAAACATCTGCAGGACCTGCTTAGGCAGATGGTTTATGATGTACTTGACCTCAGAAGGTGTAACTGCCTTAATCAGTAAGGACATTGGTAATGGTATACCCAGTGACTCCTCAACCTCTACGTTATTGGACAAGTTATCGGGATCTGGATGAGGAGTGAATGTTTGCTTTAGATGCTGGGCAAACATTTGGGCCTTGTCTTTGTCGGAAGAGGCCCAGGAACCATCTTCCTTGCGAGTAGCAGTCCAGAGGGATTTCTCTCCTTTTGAGAGGCTAGACTGGTAGGCATTAAATGCCTTATTTTGTAAAGCACCTAGTTTTTGCTTTATGAGACGAGATAGCTGGTTGAACTCCCTACGATCTGAGGGATGTCTGTACCTCTGGAACAGGGCTCAAGCTTGACACTTATTGTATGAGGTTTTTAATGTAATCAGGGAGGGGTTCAGCTGAATTTACAGTGTAGCGGGTGCTGGTGGGTTTTATGTTAGCCTTTCAAAGACATTGCTGAATCTTTATGGGAAAGAACTGGACACTATCATCTAGCTCTTCAGAGGTTTTTAAGGAGATTCTGAGGTCAATTGACTCTTCTAGAAGGATTCTAAAAAGTGGCCAGTCAATGGGACCACTTATTAAGGTTGGTGGCAATTGTCTAGGTATAAGTATGAGAGACAGTGTAAGGAGGACAGGGTTGTGGTCAGAGGAAAGTTCATTTAATGTTTTTACAGAGTGATGGAAGGTAATAAGATTTGTACATATGAAAAAATCTAGGATATCAGGAAGACGGTTTACATCGGTGGGCCAATAGGTGGGAGTGGACGGACTTAGAATGGAGAGATTGTGAGAGGAGATAGCATTATACAGAGCACGGCCACGCAAGTTGGTCGTTCTCGTGCCCCACTGCAAATGTTTCGAATTATAATCTCTGCCAGAGAGGAAACGAGAATCTAAGGATTTAAAATGCTCTTGGAATGAGGTGATAGATTTGTTAGAATGGCAATATACTGCTGAAAAGGTAATTGGGGAAGTGGAAGTATTAATGGACACTAAAGAGGATAGGAGCGAGTCTGAAGGAGTGGAAGGTATTAAATGATGAGTATGGGAAGTGCGAATGAGGAGCACAGTTCAACCATGAGCTCGTCCGTCTGGGTGAACAGTTCGGTAAGTTGTATAGCCTGGTATGTTGAGTTTTTTATTTTTTGTTAGTCGTGTTTCAGTAAGTAAGAGTATCTATACATTTGTCTTCTAGAATTAGTAAGAGTTCATTTATATGTGTTTGAATGCAGTTAGCATTCCAAAGGAGGACAGAAAAAGATCTAGGAGAGGAGGAGTTCATTTACTGTCAGACAAGGAAGTCATATTAGAAACTACCGTTGACAATAGGTTTAGGAAAAGAGTGATGAGATGCACCCTCATATCTGAGGAATGTTGCACACATTCCGAGAAAAAGGAGTGGAACTTGGATTGGAAATCATTAGATATTGACGGTGGAGGAACACGAGAGATGGCAGGTCGCTCTCCCCTGGGAGGCTGGTATTGAGGAAGAGGTTCTTCTTGTCTGGGCTGGTAGGTCGCCTTTGCATAGGAGTAACCGGATTCGACTTTTCTGGTTGGGGGTGGTGGGGGTCTTCTAGCTACAGGTGCTGAGTCCTGCAGTCTGGATCCACTGCTTCAAATCTTTGTAGATCTGGCAGCCTTTATAATTGGAGGGATGATTTTTCTGACAAAGGGCGCAGACAGCAGGTGTACTGCGAGACTTCTGGCAGTCCCCTGTGTCCCTCCACATTTGACACATCTGCCCATACTCACAGCATCTTTTAGTGTTACCGTATTCCTGGCATTTGTGGTACTGAACTATGTCTCTTCGAGGGAGGGGCTTTTCCACTCGTATTCTGCAATGGCAAAGTGATTATATTGTAAATCTCGTCTATATTGCTTGTGAGCTCGAGATCTACAAAGATCAAGGGCAACGGAGACTTTGTATGACCCTCATTACTAGGTCTGCTTGATGTAATATTAATGGCATTTCTGACCTGGAAGCCAAGTTCAGTGAGCTCCTCTTTGATATAATCAGGAGAGGTTGAGTGGTGGAGGTGAAGGATGACGACCCTGACTGCACGCTCTTCCTTTAGTTGGTATGTGTGATGCTGGGCGTTTGTCTCTTTCAGATAGCTCACTATACCTCTGTAGGTGTCTGGGCTATCTGGCATTATTTTAGTGTCATGCTGACAATTGCACATGTGTATCTCCCGCGGCTGACTCCCTCATCGAGTTGAGTGCACATTAGGCGAAAGTTTTGTACGTTTCTGACAAAAAAGGGAGGTGGTCGGGGTATACGTTGGGTGGTGGTTTCCATCTCCTCTCCAGTAATGTTTAGAAGAGGCTGAAAAGGGTTTACTGAAATAAGGGGTGATAGGTTTTCATTCCTATCTGTCATTTTGTTGGCAGGGGGTGCGATGGTAACTCCTTGAGAGGTGCTGGGGCGTGTTTGTAGTTGGTCTCTCTCCAATGGAGTGCTACTTGCGGAATGTCGCGCCTCTTATCTTTAGGAGGGGTCATGGGTGCACCACGACATTTCCATGACTGGATGTGAACTTAGGGACAGGACGCCCCCTCTCGTCTTCATGATAGCCCTGAAAATAGCTTACAATTTAAGCTGAAACGTCAGCAGATAATTTTTTTTTTAATACATTTTTTTTAATTTGTATTTTTTTGGATCTACCTTGACCGAACCCCAACAAAAATCATCTAACAATAATACCAACCGTCAAAAAACTCTCCATTTGATCAAATGAAGAGTTTTTGACCATAGAGATCATTAGCAGATGTTTTTAGTTGGGGTTTGGTCAATATTGATCCAAAAAATACAATTTAAAAAATATGTATTTTTTATTATCTATCGAAGTTTTGGCTTTGAAGCCATCTTCAGGGCCATCATGAAGGCGAGAGGGGGCGTGCCACCTGGATTAAAAGTTGATGAAACATTTTTTTTAATTGTATTTTTTAAATTGTAAGTTTTTAAATTGTATTTTTTGGATCAAACTTGACCGAACCCCAACAAAAAAACATCTACTAACTACTGAATACATTTTTTCTTGTGTCCAGTCTGGTTATGATAGAATGATAGAATGTACTAATACTATGCTGCTTTCTTGTAAAAAGTAGTTCATCCTAATTTCAGGTAAGCTTTTATGTGGGAGCTGTAAGATTGGTTTGTGTTCACTTACCTTCTTGCTGAGTCGGTGACCATTCTTATTCAAGTACATCGGAAGAGAAGTACTGCAAGTGATAGTAAGAGTTAACAACACTTTACTCTTCAATCAAATTTTGTCTTTCACCTATAAATCATTTTTCAGAGCCCGAGAACTGCCTTTGTCAGAACTCAATAACTCCCTAAAACTAAAATATGTCTGATGGCCTGTGACCTGTGCCTTGATTAGGTAAGACGGTCTATCTCAACAATGAGACCCACTTCTTTATAGCTCGTCTGAAGATAGTTATTCAGCAGCATTTATGTTTGCAACATGCCTAATAAAGGACACCTCTTTTTGAGTTCTCTTTGGAAAGGTTCATCTAAGGTGATCAACAAGCTAGTTAGACCCTCAAATTTGTTATTAATACTTTTGTTTAATGTTAAAAGTTTTTACTTTTATTACATATTTGTGTTTTATATGATTTGGTGTTTTCTCAAAAACCCATTGTAAATAAAGATTCCTGAACAGGAAGTCAATATATTATTTTATAGTAAATCTTTGTGTGTGGTAGGAAAATTTGTTTCAGTGAGGATTCTGGGAGCTTTTAAATATTATCTACATTGTGATGTTTCATAGAATGGAGTAAGCTGGTACTTCATTCTCCCCTCTCCTCTGCATCCCAGTAATCCTCACAACTCAAAGATTAATTCATTTACATTTTATCCCAATATAAAGCAATCCTAAGTAATTTATATTTTCAAAGAACGTACACTTTTTTTTTAATTGATTGAAAAATATCAATCATATTAGAAAAATTTAAAAAAAATGCTTAATCATACATTTCCAAATAACAGTAAAAAGCACTTGTGAAAAAAAAAAAAAAAGGAAAAAAAAGTTGAATGATTACTGTCTTTAACTTAATTCAGGTTAGAATAATCTCATGAGGTGAAAAGAGAGTTTGAGTGAAAGGGAAAGAGATCAAAATATAAATAATAAAAGGCTATTTTCTTACACTAAAACATGCAGTATTCAATCAGTACCCTTTCCATGCTAAATAATGGTATCTAAACCCTTAACAATAAGAACTTCTGGAGTGAATCTAACTAAAAATGAAATATACAAGAAAGTATTCTGCATAATGTAATAAATGCTAAAATGAATTACAAAGTATCTTTACTCTGGTTTTCTTTAATCATGCATTTTCATACTGGAATGTAAAGATGGATAGAAACATAATTTACTATTAAATCACATCTAAAAATGTATCATTATATTACCCTCATGCCACCTATTTATTAAGAAGTAAAAAAAAAAATTAACAGCTGCATAGAAGAATGAGGTTTTAATTAAATGAGATAATTAACAAACCTTAGGATTGCTGTTTATTTTAACTATAATTGCATTAAAAACATAACACTTTAATTAGCACTACTCATAGTGAAATGTAAGGAATGCCATAGATAAGATACATACTTATCTGCTGATTACTCCTGCAACAAAAGAAAACAAGTAAAATCACGTTCAAATAAATAATAATTAAAGTAAATTTTTCTTTTTTTTTTTTTTTTTTACCTTAAACGAAACCAAAAGTAAAGCAACGTAAAAATAAGAATTAAAATTGAGGACATTGCATAAATGACTTCCATCCCGACACCTTCAATGTCAAGCATCTTAAGCTTTCCGATAAATTACTAAATATTATAAAAGCAAATGAAACATGAGAAAGAAGTTCAAATTTGAACTGACACTATCTCTTAAGAACTGTTCAATAACTACGAACCTCTAAGCTTGACACCAAAGAGCAAATTGTAGTAATTCAACCCCAAAAGAATAAATGAGAGAAAGAAATTGCTATGTTCAAGACATACGACAGACGAGGTAGCTGAGGTTTAGTCAAAATGTCGATAAAAAAAAAAATTTGTCTTCAAAATTTACATTTTTTTTTACTACACACTAAATTTACGGCTTATAATGAAAGCCATTTTCAGGGATTTGAACAGAATTACAATTACTTAAGAAGAGAAGAAATAGAACAGCCAGTAATTAAAACGTAAAAGCTGCCAGGAATATATGTAATTGAGTACGTGAAAGTTTATTAAAAAATAGAGAGAATATATGTAAATACATGGAAATAAATTCACCGCGCCTAATTAACATCAAGGCGAGATGAGGGTTGTCTCTCGAAATGACTATCACATTACTTTACAAAAAATGATAATTAATTTTGATATATATTGCCAAGAATGGGACTTAACAGTCCCCTATTAAAAATTAGGCACCTTCAAAAATCCAAAATTTTCTTTTTGAAATAGAGGGAAGATAAAATAAGCTATAGAGAAGGAAAAAGTTCAAAGATTTGCAAAAAAAAATCTTCCTGTTAAAACTCAAAATTGTATGGTGAAATGGATACAGAATAGGAGCCACTTCACATGCATATACTTAAGTTGAAATCTGTATATATTTTAAAAACCCTGTAAATGGACAAGAAAATGTACCCAGCAATTATTTCCCAGGAGATAATTAGAGCAAGATGTATCTAGTACTCTGGTTGTTCTATAAATTTATATTCCAGTGATATATATATATATATANACAGTATAAATTAATTTAAATAAAATAGATAATTAAATAAATAATATATATATATATATGTATGTATATATTAGTGTCATCACTGATATAGATTTTTTGAAATTAAAATGTTTAAAAACACAGTTTAAAAATATAATTGACAAAATATAACAATAAAACAAAAATTCACTAATTCAAAAAGACAATGAAGCAGGTACCATGAGTTATACCGTGAACTAATTCCAGAAACTAGAGCCACCTATAACTACGACAAAAGTAGTTTTAACGTCGGTTCTTTTTAAAGCTCGGGATGAACCACTGGGTTAAATTAGTCAATTTTTGAGAAATGACATATTTTAGACATGTTCATTGGACAACCATAAAAGAAAGAATCATTCTTACACTTTTTAGGCAAATGTCCAGTCATAGGTGAATTAAGGATAAGTTAGTTAAATGAAAATAAAAATCTGAACCGACAAGAATATCTTCGATATCTAAAAGAAGGAAATTGGAAAGCACTATATACATTTTAAAAATATTCCTTAAAAAATAGAAAATAATTAGTCTAGGAATTTAATTATAATTAATGATAAAATGGAAATTTGGGGTATTGAGTTATTAGAGTATAATTATAATAATCGAGCTACATACATATATTGTTTATTTATTTATAAAAAAAAGGTGTGTTAAAAAATGACCATTTTTCAATCAAACATTTGTAATATTATACCTTTGATATAAAATACAAATACTCAAAGTATAATCATTTTTATCTACCGGCATTAGCCAATTTACCCAAGCTAGCCAATTTCATGATCCCACAGATCCCTTAAAATAGCTGTCAAAAAACTCATGGAACGCAATTTTAGCTTCCGCAAAATTATCATATTTTTTTCCCTAGAAGAAAATTGGCCGTGGATCGAAATAAGAAGTAATTCGATGTTGAAAGGTCTGGACTATATAGTGAATGAGGCAGGAGTTCGAACCCCTGGAGTTTTTAAACTCTTCTTTGACTTGACGGTAAGTCTGAGGACGAGCATTATATTGTAATAAAACTCTTTTTCAGTAACAACTTCGCGTACTATCATTCAAGTTGTTCACATTAGAGTTCAAAATTAAAGAGTATCCATCAGAAAGAAATTCGTGATTAATAACACCTTCAAAATTAAAAAAAAAACGCAAATCGTAGATTTTTTTTTTTTTTTTTTTTTGTTTTTCTCGAAAATTCTTTTTTCAGTAACCGGAAAAGGAGTTTGCCCGTAATCTAACCATTGCTCACAGGTATTCGGATTTTGCCAGTAAGTCCACTTTTTTAAAATTTATTTATGGAAAACAGTAAATACGTTATAATTTCAGTCATAATAAATTAAATTTAAGCAATATTCATATATAAATTAAAAATATATTTGCCCATTTTTTATATTTATTTTACCTATCTCCTCCAGGACTTCCTCCTTCGTTACATACAAAGTCCCATATTAAAAAGAATAGCCACATGTGACTCATTGCGAAGCCTCAAAGTCAACTGAATCAACATATGGTACACAGCCTCAAACTCATTTGCAAACTGCTCAGTCATATCCCGTGGATCCTCAAGAATCTTCTTCCCTTATCATCAAAGAATTCTCGTTAGCATTAACCCTTTTACCGTTTACAAATTTTTAAGATTTGCCCGATTTTGAAGGAAGCAGGTGGCTCGTTTTCTTACAATAATTCTCATATTCTGAAACCAGGAGTTCTTTGGGCTACGATTTAGATGCAGAGTATTCATTCAGGGCAGAAATGCCGAAACTCTTCTTTCATCGGTTTTGTAATGTCTTCTTGCTTCAAAGTAGCTTGATAATTTCTCTTGTGAACAAGACAGGGAAATTATAACTATCTTGTACAGTTGGCACAAAGCAGTCGATTCCAATTTCAAGAATATTATCAAATGTCTAAATTTATATTTACATCATTACTAGTCAATGGAGATGACCAGTCAATGTTAAATAAATAATTATTTAATCGCTCATATGAGGCTCTTTTGAAATGTATTTTTCTACACCTTTGATTCCTGGCACGATTGAATACTTCTATAGCATAATAAAATGACAAGGGGGATTGATAAGTAATAATGGTTCTTCTATTGAAATTACCTTTAATATCTCTCAATGAGAAAAAATTATATCTAATAGTTATCCGTTCATGTCATTATTGACCTAACAATGGTTTAATATTGTGTTCATCTAATGCAAAGATAAAAAATTTGCCTTTTAATGTAGAAGCTTTATTAGATTTCTATATTATTGCTGACATATCCATTATAAACCCTCAGATTTTGCCCTCTAAATTAATAACTCACTTCTAGGGAATTTTTGTGCAAATTCAGCAACCGTTTCAATAAATTACTTGTTGAGGAAGGGTTTTCATTATGAATGAATTGAAAAAAAAAAATTGTTTCATGAGGTCAATGTGCTTTTTTATACATATGTGTTCGAAGTAGCCACATATAACTGGAATAGGCACAACTTCATCGGGATCCTAATTTTTCATTTTTCCATTACGAGTGACTAACTTTTTAAGAGATATATGTAGAAATATATTACTGCCATTCGTATAGCTATTCAACATTTTTATACAAGTAACATAATTAAATACAATTATGTTAAAGTAGAAGATTTCTTAGTTCAGATGAGATGTATTTTTATTTTTATAGTAAGACCTAGAAAGAAATACAGTTTTAATCCTAGAGATTCATTTAAAAAGTTGAGAAAAAAGTGAAACTCCTAATATTTAATTGGATATTGAAATTTTTTAATGGATGTGCCCTTGCTCCAAACATGAGAAAATAATTTTCTGTAAACTTCTGTTCAAAAGATTGAACAAACGATTGCATTTCTTGAAGCGCAAAAATATTTTTATTTATAGTATTAGCCTCCCTTTCAGTCAGTTAGGGTCATGGGGGGAGGGGCTATCTACAGGTTGCCTCCTCATTCTAAACACACGTGGCTCAGAACAATCTTTGGTTTACTAATAAAAGATCGACCTGCGCGGGATTTGAACCCACAGCG
Organism: Oncopeltus fasciatus; assembly: GCA_000696205.2. Taxonomy (NCBI): domain Eukaryota; kingdom Metazoa; phylum Arthropoda; class Insecta; order Hemiptera; family Lygaeidae; genus Oncopeltus; species Oncopeltus fasciatus. The sequence continues at coordinate 607,681 of KZ807213.1, read as the reverse complement.
TCAGACGCTTTTTTCGGTTTCACACGCCGAAAGTGGTTTTATCATATAACACTTTTGACAGCTTAAAAAATGACGACACTTTTTGAAAATAGTTTTGTGAACATAAATTCTCTTTTCAGTGAGTGGTTCGTACGCGATCGCTTGAACATATGACTTATAAAACGTTGTTTTAAAACAAGTTTCGTGTCAATCAATGAACTCGTTTAGTTTGTTTTATTTAAAAATGTTTATATAGTCTTAGTAATTTTAAATTTTTTATGGAAATAATGTTATTAAATTTGAATAGCTTAATGTTTTATTTCGTAGAAAATTGTAAACTTTTACTGTTTTAATATTTCATTCTTATATTACTCAAGGCTTAGACTTCTACTCGTTATGTTACTTGATAAATCTTTGATTATTTTTGTATTTTTTTTCGCTGTGACTTTTTCGGAAAGTTTGACTTCTCTTACTGACAATGAAGAACAATTATCACCAGAGGATGGTGACAGTTATGATAATTCATATGAGGCTTCTTATATTTCACCCCAGCCCACTCAGCTCTCACCAGATCAGATAAGAGGTTGATTTATCTAAGTGTTACTTAGTTTCCCCTATATGAAATTTATTGCCTATTTCCTATAAAATAAATAATTTTATTCTTTGTTGATTAGAGGTTTATGCATACTTCCTAGTGAGTGTATTTTTACATTTATTCCATATATATTAATTTAGAATAATTGAATCTGATGATGCAAAGGAACATATCAATGCTCAATTGATAAGATACTAGATGAAAGAATGCCTATGAGTCCTGAAAATTTTTAGGTTTATAACACTGAACTTAGATTTAGTAAATTATTTTTAAGGTATTGATTGGAGATCTGATCTAACTCTTAGGATGAATTATTCAGTGAGCAACAAAGTAATAAACAGGAGAATTGGAACCTTATTTTATTTGGAACCTATTACCTGCCCTCTGTTGATTACGCCACTATGACATAATTAAACCCTGTATTTTAATAGTACATGGGTTTTCGCTAAAATGTGAAAGATACATGACATAAAAATTCAAATGTAAATATTCATCAAATATCATGCTGTGGAATTTGCTTAGTTATGCATTTCGTACATAACAGACTTTCTTTCATCCCAGTGATCAACTCTTTCTGTCCACCCAATTTTTTCTAAGTTTTAGCTAAATGAAAAACAGAAATTACTGATTATTTCTACATTAGAATGACAATGAGCCAAGGGTAGGTTATGGTTATCGTCATGTACAAATGTAAAAAGAAAAATTTGTTAAAAGAACTTTAATCAACATCAGTGAAATTTAGGTGTTTGTATCAGTCTAATATAATTACTAATGCAATAAGATACTCAAATGAGATAGTTCAAATGGAGAGTTTTTTTTACCATAGATATTATTATTAGATGTTTTTTGTTAGGGTTCGGTTATAGTAGATCCAAAAAAATAAAAATTTTAAAAATGTGCATTTTTTAAAATTATCTGTCAACATTTGAACTTACATTATAAGCCATCTTCAGGGCTATCATAAAGATGAGAGGGGATTTCGTGAAACCAAGATCCCATTTTCATGACTGAAATTCCCATTTCATTTCTACACAAACCATTTCTTGGTTACATGACGTCCCCTCTCACTTTCATGATAGCCCTGAAGATGGCTTATAATGTAAGTTCAAATGTTGGCCGATAATTTTTAAAATTTTTATTTCTTTGGACCTACCTTCACCAAACCCCAACAAACATTTAATAATCAAATGAGGTAGATTATAAGAAGTTATTCAACATCCGTATTATATTCCTTCAATAAGTTTGTGGAAAATAAGGATGAAGGAAGTCATGAAGGATAAACCTTAATATAACTGCAACCAAATTCTTACTACTTTTTTTTTTTTTTGTGATCTGCCATTCCCGCTAACGATTTTTGAGGGGTTTGTATGTCTATCACAAGATTTTGCGAAGCAAAAAAATTGTGAACTATTAAAACTTTAGGTTTAATTACTTTATAGTGACATGATCAAACAAGGATAGGTTGTAGGTGCCGGATAAACTATGTTTTCCTAGTCCCAAATAGTTTTACCAATACCTTATCACTAGCATTGTTTATTTGTACCAATTCTATAATAATATTCTGGAAAAAGAGGTTGTGGACCTCACACATATACATTGTGGTAATTTACTGTTAATTAGTTCTTTTTTTTTTTTTTTTTTTTTTTTTTTAGCTATTGAAATATATAACCGAGCCATGCTAATGATAAATTCAACTCGAGGAGACAAAAATGCTGCCTATGCATTATTGTTGGAAGCTAGTAAGCTTGGTAATGTTGATGCCAAGTTGAAAGTGGCTTATGGTCTACTGTTTGGTACTCACCTTGCTCAAAATATTGAATCTGCAAAATCAATATTTTTGGAATTAGCTGAACAAGGAGTCCCAGATGCTCACATGGTAATATAATTGGATACATTTAAATAGAAGTGGATATATTTAACAATGGATATAGTGAGTTTGATTTTAATTGTGGGAAGTATTTCAACTAATTATTTTTTTATTCAATTAAAATATTAAATTTATTACTGNAATTTATTAATTACATTTTAATTTTTTTGAAAAAAAGAATTATTATTCAGATAATCATAAAAACCAAGACCTTTTCCTCTAGTTGTTAACATATTATTTAGTTCAACAACCACTACTCCAGTGGTATTACTTTTACAAATATACTGTATTGTACTTGGAGGAGCTAAAATTGCTAGTTATTTATTAGACTCTAGTTTGACAAAGGGCCACTACCTGACATTCAAATTATGATGATAATTGTGCTAAATAATCCCAAATTTCATTATTATATTGAATATTATCGAGAGCCAGAAAAAACAAAAACGCACCCGCCCCAAAAGTGGGGGATCCGATTTAGGTAATGGCCCTTTGCCAAACAAGAGTCCAATAAATAGCTAGCAATTTTAGCTCCTCCGAGTACAAGACGGTATATTCGTCATACTTGGCAGTGAGACTCATAGTGAGGTGCGGGGAACCAGAAATTATTCTCATCTCCCGTGGTGGTGTAGTTGGTTAGTTCACCCGCTTGGGAAGTTGGGGACCCGGGTTCAACTCTCAGCTGAAATGGTGAGATTTTTTCTGGCTCCTGGATGTTTAGAATGGGATGGTAAGCCCCTCCTTTTATGACCCTAAGTGAATTGAGAGAGAGGTTAACTCTAATTTAAAAAAAAAAAAAAAAAAAAAAAAACCATTTTTTTTTTTAAATTTCCGTGCTGGAGGAGGAGTTTTAAGGAGTGGCTGAAAGATTTAGTAGTTGCCTACATATTTTTCTCACTGAATTTTATTAATTTTAGTTTATAAATGGATCAATAAAAATGAGAACAGAATAATTACAATTAAATCTAAATAATTAAGTAAAACTAAAAGAACTGATGGCAATATACTAGTTATACAATAAGACTACAATTATCAATACTATGCTATTACAAAAGAGCATTAAACACAGACAATGAAGTCACTAAATACTTGTCACTATTNAATATTTTCCATATGGTTTGTATCGAATTTAAATTTTGATTTAATGGAGATTTAAAAAAAAACAACAAAAAAACTCAGCAGAATCTAATGTAAACTGAAGGTAAAAGAAAAGATCATATATATAGATTAATTTTTGTATATTTCACAATTAAGATAAGATATATTTTTTTATAATACCAAAAATAAATAAATTTTGACTAATTTGACTTTTTATATTATTGAAATAGATGAAAAACCTAAAACAATGATTGAATACATAAAAGAATTAGCCTCCAATCTGCAGAGATCACAGATGTGGTTAAAAGTTCCGTAGACTTAGGAATTCAGCAATTGTGAAGAAGATAAAGTCTTTATTATTTTGCCTTAATAAAAAGGGAACCCTCAATCCAAAAGCAACACTCTGTACTTTAAAAATATTGCATTGCCTATTTATAATTAGATTATCATGTTTAGATCAAAAATTTATATACAATTTTAAAACATTAAGGACTGTTAAGTAATATTATAGAACTATGGTCTGAATAGAAATTATATTTGTGTCAATTTTGTTATTAATTGAGTCATAATTTATTCCAGGGTCTAGGCTTCTTGTATACTGTTGGTCTAACAGTGAATGCTAGCCAAGCTCGAGCTTTAGTACATTATACTATCGGTGCATTGGGTGGAAGTACTTGGGCTAGAATGGCCCTTGGTTACAGATATTGGTCTGGTGTTTCTGTTTCAGCCAATTGTGAAAAATCTCTGGAATATTATAGGCTTGTTGCTAATGCTGGTAAATGATTTATTTTCTATTTTAGCCTGACTTAATCATATATGATTATGATCATCATATATGTACAAACTTGCTGATCTTTATTCCAAATAACTTTTAATCTATTCATAATTTTTTTTTTTTTTTTTAAAGACTGGCAGTAGTGGATCAACATAATTTGACTACTATTTACAGATGTTATTTAACAGTTGTAGTGTTTATATTATTCAGATGGAATATTGCAGTCTGTATTCCTGAATTTCTCATGATGGTTTTTCTTTTAAAAGATCCACTCAGTTCTTTCATTCTACAAAGATTTTAATGTTAGTAACTGTTAAAAATGTATATTTAAATCACAGTTAGAAAATTATTAGGCATTTTCAGGTACTCTGCCTTTACCTGAGCAGGTCATCCTGCCATGTGACTCCCACATACCTTCTGCAAATTCTTTGTCACATCCAAATGTCTATTGTAGAAATGAGGAAGTACTTTAGGCACAGAAGCTCTGGGGACCAAAAACTACTCCATAGATTAGGTGTCATTTCTTATCCACTATTGAAACCTAGAAATTATTTAAAGCTGCTATATTTTTCTACATAAATTATTCTGGTCAATCAGTAGAATTGTCATTATTGGGCCAGTGAAAACCCAAAACAAGTCTCAAACTTGTTCTGGGTTTTCACTTCAGGAGAGACCAAAACATAGTCTTAAAGTTACTGGTGTGCTGTGGCCATTACAGATGTTATGGTCCATATTTTGTTCATGAAGATAATGGGAACACTAAATACACCCTCAAAACCTTATAGACAGATAATTTCTGAATTAAGAAGAATACATATTCCAATCTAACCTGTTTGGTTTCAGTAAAACGGCAGCACAGATTTTGTCCTCTGTTTGTGGACTTGCCAAGTACCGTGTATTCTAGCATAAACCATGTACACTTGAAGAAGAAAATTGTTTAAATTGACAGAAGCAATGTTGGAAGAAGTGGAAGCCAACTTCGAAGAGTTGATTCAGAAGCACGTAGCTGAAAATGGTAGTCACCTGGGAGATGTTTTAAGCACCAATTTTGTAAAATGGCATCATCATTTGAGTATTAATTTTGCGAATAAAAGTTGTTTGTTTTTTGTTTTTTTTAAAGTATATTGTTAATGCGGAAGTATTATTTTTTAAATCTTTTCCTATTTTTTTAAATGTAAAATTCAAACTCTCCTCAATGATAAATGTACCTTTTTAATTCATGACTTTTTGCCATCTTTTGGTAAAACCATTATTTAATCACTGTAGAAGCCCTGAGATTTCTGGACATAAAACATAGCCAGCTGATTTGTACTAGCATCTTTTGATACCAACTTTACACCATTAGAACTTCTACAGATAACAAAAGATAGTAGTCAGATGGGGCTAGGTCTGGGCTGTACAATATTTGTATCAAAATGTCTCAACCGAACTCTCAAGTTTTGTCGAGTAACAAAAGTGTGTGTGGTCTAGTCTTGTGATAAAAAACAAAACAATACCTTTCCTTATAATCGGTTCTGATCATTTTTTTATCACTAGCTTCAATCCCATAAATGTTTATAGCAGAGAGTCAAATTAATGGTTTGGCCAGGTTCAAGCAGCTCATGATATGATAAACGATTCCTATCCAATCCTGCTGAACACTCAACATCAGCTTCTTTGTCATCAATCCAGGCCACTATTTGTAAATTTGTTCTTCAGGTTTTTTTCTCGAATGCTTTTGAATATTACTGACTGGGATAAAAAATCCACTTTTCATCATTCATAATTTTTGTATAAAAGAATTTGAGCAGAAGAAGCATTTCTTCTACCTCCATTTGATCTTCCTGATTAGAAGAACATTATAAGAGAAGTAATTTTTTTTTTTTTTTTTTTTTTTTGTTTTTCTCGAAAATTCTTTTTTCAGTAACCGGAAAAGGAGTTTGCCCGTAATCTAACCATTGCTCACAGGTATTCGGATTTTGCCAGTAAGTCCACTTTTTTAAAATTTATTTATGGAAAACAGTAAATACGTTATAATTTCAGTCATAATAAATTAAATTTAAGCAATATTCATATATAAATTAAAAATATATTTGCCCATTTTTTATATTTATTTTACCTATCTCCTCCAGGACTTCCTCCTTCGTTACATACAAAGTCCCATATTAAAAAGAATAGCCACATGTGACTCATTGCGAAGCCTCAAAGTCAACTGAATCAACATATGGTACACAGCCTCAAACTCATTTGCAAACTGCTCAGTCATATCCCGTGGATCCTCAAGAATCTTCTTCCCTTATCATCAAAGAATTCTCGTTAGCATTAACCCTTTTACCGTTTACAAATTTTTAAGATTTGCCCGATTTTGAAGGAAGCAGGTGGCTCGTTTTCTTACAATAATTCTCATATTCTGAAACCAGGAGTTCTTTGGGCTACGATTTAGATGCAGAGTATTCATTCAGGGCAGAAATGCCGAAACTCTTCTTTCATCGGTTTTGTAATGTCTTCTTGCTTCAAAGTAGCTTGATAATTTCTCTTGTGAACAAGACAGGGAAATTATAACTATCTTGTACAGTTGGCACAAAGCAGTCGATTCCAATTTCAAGAATATTATCAAATGTCTAAATTTATATTTACATCATTACTAGTCAATGGAGATGACCAGTCAATGTTAAATAAATAATTATTTAATCGCTCATATGAGGCTCTTTTGAAATGTATTTTTCTACACCTTTGATTCCTGGCACGATTGAATACTTCTATAGCATAATAAAATGACAAGGGGGATTGATAAGTAATAATGGTTCTTCTATTGAAATTACCTTTAATATCTCTCAATGAGAAAAAATTATATCTAATAGTTATCCGTTCATGTCATTATTGACCTAACAATGGTTTAATATTGTGTTCATCTAATGCAAAGATAAAAAATTTGCCTTTTAATGTAGAAGCTTTATTAGATTTCTATATTATTGCTGACATATCCATTATAAACCCTCAGATTTTGCCCTCTAAATTAATAACTCACTTCTAGGGAATTTTTGTGCAAATTCAGCAACCGTTTCAATAAATTACTTGTTGAGGAAGGGTTTTCATTATGAATGAATTGAAAAAAAAAAATTGTTTCATGAGGTCAATGTGCTTTTTTATACATATGTGTTCGAAGTAGCCACATATAACTGGAATAGGCACAACTTCATCGGGATCCTAATTTTTCATTTTTCCATTACGAGTGACTAACTTTTTAAGAGATATATGTAGAAATATATTACTGCCATTCGTATAGCTATTCAACATTTTTATACAAGTAACATAATTAAATACAATTATGTTAAAGTAGAAGATTTCTTAGTTCAGATGAGATGTATTTTTATTTTTATAGTAAGACCTAGAAAGAAATACAGTTTTAATCCTAGAGATTCATTTAAAAAGTTGAGAAAAAAGTGAAACTCCTAATATTTAATTGGATATTGAAATTTTTTAATGGATGTGCCCTTGCTCCAAACATGAGAAAATAATTTTCTGTAAACTTCTGTTCAAAAGATTGAACAAACGATTGCATTTCTTGAAGCGCAAAAATATTTTTATTTATAGTATTAGCCTCCCTTTCAGTCAGTTAGGGTCATGGGGGGAGGGGCTATCTACAGGTTGCCTCCTCATTCTAAACACACGTGGCTCAGAACAATCTTTGGTTTACTAATAAAAGATCGACCTGCGCGGGATTTGAACCCACAGCGTCAGACGCTTTTTTCGGTTTCACACGCCGAAAGTGGTTTTATCATATAACACTTTTGACAGCTTAAAAAATGACGACACTTTTTGAAAATAGTTTTGTGAACATAAATTCTCTTTTCAGTGAGTGGTTCGTACGCGATCGCTTGAACATATGACTTATAAAACGTTGTTTTAAAACAAGTTTCGTGTCAATCAATGAACTCGTTTAGTTTGTTTTATTTAAAAATGTTTATATAGTCTTAGTAATTTTAAATTTTTTATGGAAATAATGTTATTAAATTTGAATAGCTTAATGTTTTATTTCGTAGAAAATTGTAAACTTTTACTGTTTTAATATTTCATTCTTATATTACTCAAGGCTTAGACTTCTACTCGTTATGTTACTTGATAAATCTTTGATTATTTTTGTATTTTTTTTCGCTGTGACTTTTTCGGAAAGTTTGACTTCTCTTACTGACAATGAAGAACAATTATCACCAGAGGATGGTGACAGTTATGATAATTCATATGAGGCTTCTTATATTTCACCCCAGCCCACTCAGCTCTCACCAGATCAGATAAGAGGTTGATTTATCTAAGTGTTACTTAGTTTCCCCTATATGAAATTTATTGCCTATTTCCTATAAAATAAATAATTTTATTCTTTGTTGATTAGAGGTTTATGCATACTTCCTAGTGAGTGTATTTTTACATTTATTCCATATATATTAATTTAGAATAATTGAATCTGATGATGCAAAGGAACATATCAATGCTCAATTGATAAGATACTAGATGAAAGAATGCCTATGAGTCCTGAAAATTTTTAGGTTTATAACACTGAACTTAGATTTAGTAAATTATTTTTAAGGTATTGATTGGAGATCTGATCTAACTCTTAGGATGAATTATTCAGTGAGCAACAAAGTAATAAACAGGAGAATTGGAACCTTATTTTATTTGGAACCTATTACCTGCCCTCTGTTGATTACGCCACTATGACATAATTAAACCCTGTATTTTAATAGTACATGGGTTTTCGCTAAAATGTGAAAGATACATGACATAAAAATTCAAATGTAAATATTCATCAAATATCATGCTGTGGAATTTGCTTAGTTATGCATTTCGTACATAACAGACTTTCTTTCATCCCAGTGATCAACTCTTTCTGTCCACCCAATTTTTTCTAAGTTTTAGCTAAATGAAAAACAGAAATTACTGATTATTTCTACATTAGAATGACAATGAGCCAAGGGTAGGTTATGGTTATCGTCATGTACAAATGTAAAAAGAAAAATTTGTTAAAAGAACTTTAATCAACATCAGTGAAATTTAGGTGTTTGTATCAGTCTAATATAATTACTAATGCAATAAGATACTCAAATGAGATAGTTCAAATGGAGAGTTTTTTTTACCATAGATATTATTATTAGATGTTTTTTGTTAGGGTTCGGTTATAGTAGATCCAAAAAAATAAAAATTTTAAAAATGTGCATTTTTTAAAATTATCTGTCAACATTTGAACTTACATTATAAGCCATCTTCAGGGCTATCATAAAGATGAGAGGGGATTTCGTGAAACCAAGATCCCATTTTCATGACTGAAATTCCCATTTCATTTCTACACAAACCATTTCTTGGTTACATGACGTCCCCTCTCACTTTCATGATAGCCCTGAAGATGGCTTATAATGTAAGTTCAAATGTTGGCCGATAATTTTTAAAATTTTTATTTCTTTGGACCTACCTTCACCAAACCCCAACAAACATTTAATAATCAAATGAGGTAGATTATAAGAAGTTATTCAACATCCGTATTATATTCCTTCAATAAGTTTGTGGAAAATAAGGATGAAGGAAGTCATGAAGGATAAACCTTAATATAACTGCAACCAAATTCTTACTACTTTTTTTTTTTTTTGTGATCTGCCATTCCCGCTAACGATTTTTGAGGGGTTTGTATGTCTATCACAAGATTTTGCGAAGCAAAAAAATTGTGAACTATTAAAACTTTAGGTTTAATTACTTTATAGTGACATGATCAAACAAGGATAGGTTGTAGGTGCCGGATAAACTATGTTTTCCTAGTCCCAAATAGTTTTACCAATACCTTATCACTAGCATTGTTTATTTGTACCAATTCTATAATAATATTCTGGAAAAAGAGGTTGTGGACCTCACACATATACATTGTGGTAATTTACTGTTAATTAGTTCTTTTTTTTTTTTTTTTTTTTTTTTTTTAGCTATTGAAATATATAACCGAGCCATGCTAATGATAAATTCAACTCGAGGAGACAAAAATGCTGCCTATGCATTATTGTTGGAAGCTAGTAAGCTTGGTAATGTTGATGCCAAGTTGAAAGTGGCTTATGGTCTACTGTTTGGTACTCACCTTGCTCAAAATATTGAATCTGCAAAATCAATATTTTTGGAATTAGCTGAACAAGGAGTCCCAGATGCTCACATGGTAATATAATTGGATACATTTAAATAGAAGTGGATATATTTAACAATGGATATAGTGAGTTTGATTTTAATTGTGGGAAGTATTTCAACTAATTATTTTTTTATTCAATTAAAATATTAAATTTATTACTGTCTAGTCAGCAANAAAAAAATCCATTAATTTAGGTTGTTATAGTGGTCGAAATAATCCTGATTCCTGTCTTTTATTAACTAATTTATAGTAAACATATTAAAGGGTATTTATAGGGCGTAATAACCTAGAAGTTGATTGCCCTTCAATGATCTACTACTACTACTACTAATTATATCAGTCAATATTGTATATACATACATACATAAATACATATAAAATAACACTCAAAAAAGTTATTTCAGACTTCAATTAGCATTAATTTAACTATTGCATTTTTCCCCAGTGGCAAATGAAGTCCAGATGTCTACTGGGACTGTAATTCAGCGTGTGAGGCTGTTAGAAGAAGTTGACAATCCAGGATACAATTCTGGAATATTGGATAATGATTTGATTGAATATTATCAAATGTTGGCTGAGAAAGGAGATGTACAATCACAGGTAACGTTATTATCTAAACTTTGAAGAATGGATATATTGGCGCTGTTTTGATATTTTATTAGTAGGCCAATGTATTATTGTTTGAGAAAGGCTAGTAATATTTATTGGAAAAACTACTCTCATTGACTCTAGTGTAGAACTTCAGTCTTAGATTATTTAAAAAAAATGATGATTTATATTGCTTATTATACAATAGTCTGCTTGTTTTTTTTCTCTCTCACTTTTATTGAATCAGTGTTCCATTTCATGGTTTTTTTAAATTTTTAATTATTCCAACTTTTTGACTTTCAAAAAATTTAGCTTTTTTGTTAGAAAAAATAAATAGGATGCTTTTGATTCATTGATTTGTATTCATTGACACACAAAAATATTCATTATATGTCTGAATATTATTTGATGAATTTTGTAATCTGTTATTTTTCTTCCTGGTTCGTATGTATAGTTTTATGATTTGTGTTGTTAATATGTTTTGCACTGGACCTCATGAAACTAGGTGAAACTAGCATAATTTCGATAATATATTATAATCAGAATTCTGAAAGAACTAGCATAGTTTGGTCCCATGAGGATTGATTTCAACAAATATAAAGCCTGAATACGACAATGCCTCAGAATTACAGTGAATTTAGAATTGAAACATTAGGAAGGGGAAATATGAAACTCATTTATCCTCTGATTAGCAAGTTGTAAAAAAGCAACTTATTTTATTATGCTATAAATACCAGGCTTAGTCTATATATGAGTGCAAAAATGGGTTTGACTTATATCCAGAAACGATCACTGTGTATATGTTTTAATATTGATATATTTATTTTTGTATATGTATAAAATGTTACTTATTTAGGTTGGACTTGGGCAGTTACACTACCAGGGTGGAAGAGGAGTTGCACGCGATCACCAGAAAGCCTTACATTATTTCCTTCAAGCTGCTGATGCTGGAAATCCCATTGCTATGGCTTTTCTTGGTCGGGTAAATATGTTATATTATTATTATTAATTGGTGTAGTGTTAAATTTTTCAAATACTTATCAAATTGTTAAATTTCTAATTGTGATGATAATTGTGGTAAAGTAATCCCACAATTTCATTAATAATTTAAATCGTACAGTAAAAAAAAAACTCTCTACTTTAGCCGGGGATCGAACCCAGGTCCCCCACTATCCGGATGGGTGTGCTAACCAACTGCACCACTGAGGGAGCTGAGAATAATATCTAGTTCCCTGCACTTCACTTCACTCCAAGTCTGACTGCTTAGTATGACGAATATATCGTACTCAGCGGAGCTAAAATTGCTAGCTATTTATTAGACTCTCGTTTGGCACAGGGCCACTACCTGACATTCAAATCATGATGATAATTGTGGTAAATTAATCCCACATTTCATTATTAATTTAAATCGTACAGGAAGCTAGAAAAAAAAAGAAACTCTACCTCTGCCAGAGATCGAACCCTGGTCCCCCATTATCCGAGTGGGGGAACTCGAAGTGTGGGGAACTAGAAATTATTCTTAGCCCCCTTGATGGTGCAGTTGGTTAGGGCACCCCCCCCCCCCCGGATAGTGGGGTACCCGGGTTCGATCACCAGCTGAGGTAGAGAGTTTTTTTTCTAGTTCCCTCTGCGAATCAAATTAATAATGAAATGTGGAATTACTTTACCTCAATTATCACCATGACTTGAATGTCAGGTAGTGACCCTTTGCCAAATGAGAGTCTAATAAATAGCTAGCAATTTTAGCTCTGCTGAGTACAAGGCAATATATTCGTCATACTTGGTGGTCAGACTCGGAGTGAAGTAAAGAGAGGAGAACTAAAAATTATTCTCAGCTCCCTCGGTGTGCAGTTGGTTAGCACACCCACTCGGATAGTGGGGGACCCGAGTTCGATTCCCGGTTAAGATAGAGAGTTTATTTCTAGCTCCGTTTGATTCAAATTGTTAAATTTCTATTAAAATACTTAATTACAATTTGGGGTGAATCTGTATTTAATTGGATTAATGTTAAAAAATACTGTTGGAAATAAAATGAAATATTTTTNCATTTCTTCGCAATGTAAGTCTTATTCTGGGATTTTCCCGCTCTCCACTTTCTACATCACCAAAGTAAACTTGAAGATTACACTTCACAGTTAATAGTTATTTCGGTTACTCATAAAACTTTTTGCTATTTCAAAAATTTATTTGATTTTCTGTCAAATTATTTTTTTAAATATCTTCTTTTCTAGATATATTTAGAGGGTAGTGAAATGGTTAAAGCTGATAATGCCACTGCCTATAAGTATTTTAAAAAGGCTGCAGATATGGGAAATCCTGTTGGTCAAAGTGGGCTTGGGCATATGTACCTTGAAGGACGAGGTGTTGAACGAGATTACCAAAAAGCATTTAAGTATTTTTCTCAAGCTGCTGAACAAGGTTGGGTCGATGGGCAGCTCCAACTTGGCATAATTTATTTTAGTAAGTGTTTGAGTATACCTATGTTTATTTAAAATTTTATTGGAAAAATTTTTTTGTTCTGCATTCTTAATTAGATTTTTATAGTTAAAATTATGAATTATAAACGGTTGTTTTTTCTTGTTCAAACAGTTGCTACTGAAGGTTGCAAATAAATGTGTTCTCTGTTCCTGAAGCCTTCATCTGTATTTTTTTTTTTTTTTCTTTCAAANTATTTATTACATTCTGTTAAATTAAAACATTTTGTAATTTGATCACTACAATGAATTTTTTAAAAATATGACATTCAATGTCAATAATATGAGGAGAGAAGGTGGCCAATGACACCACTCTCAAATTATTTACAGATTATGTCCCCAGGAGGTCACGGGGCCATCTTCTTTTGAGTCGACGGGGAGGGTTGTACTTATTACATTCTGAAAAAAAAAAAAAAAACATTTTGTAATTTGATCACAATGAAAAGTATGATGAAGAGGAGTAAGGTTAAAGTGTTTCGCATCATAGTCTCCACCGGCAAGGAAATGACCAAGGTCTTTGAGGAAAGTGGAAAATTATGGTGTAGTTCAAAAGGAGAGTTTGTTGACCATAGATATTATTCTAAGATGATTATAGTTAGGGCAGATAATCCTTTATTAAAAAAATACATTTTTTTAATTTGTGTTTTTTTGGATCTACCTCGACCGAACCCCAACTATAATCATCTTAGAATTATGGTGTAGTGATTGGCTTATTTGGAGGACAATACACTTCTGAAAGTGTGATAGGATAAGAGGGTGTGGAAATAGACACTGATGGTGATTGAAGGGACTCTGTGGAAGTGGAGGGTAAAATATGATGGGTATAGGATTTCTTGATAAGAAGTGCAGTTCCACCATGAGCTCGTCTGTCAGGATGGTCTGACCTATAAGTGTGTAGCCAGCAATTTTAAGATTATTTTGTTTAGTTAGTCGTGTTTCTGTCAGTAATACTACGTCTATGTTTTTGTTATCGAGTACTAGTTTGAGTTCGTCAGTGTGCGTCCGAATATTCTATAGGAGGATAGTAAAGGAATTCTTGGATTGGGGAATCATGGTGTTGGTTGGAGTTGGTTGGGTCATTTTGGTGACCAGGTTGGTCAGTAGAGATATGAGTGGTGTAATGAGGGAGTTAAGTTATGAGAAGAAGGAGTGAAATAAGGTGTACAGATCATTTGATATGGGCGGAGTCGGTACGTTGGGGATAGTGGGTCGCTCCCTCCTGGGTGGGGGATGCGATTTTGGTAAAATATTGCTCACATATTGCAGTTCTGAATTGGGGGTGGGAGGAGGGATTTGTGAGATGGTTGGCCGTGATAAATGTGTTTTAGGCACAAATGGAGGCTGAGACGAGGTCTGTGGCTGAGGTTGCTGTTGCTGGTGAAGCTGACGTCTAGTACGAGATAGAGATCTAGGCCTGGGATGTGGGTCCACCTGGGTGGGTTTCTCTGTTGGCTTCTGTACTTGAATGACAGATCTATGAGATCTATGAAACTTCTGGCTGGACTAATCTTGATGGTGGGCGCAAGTTTCAGGTTGCAGGTTTCTGCAATGATACTTGTTGATTGTATACTTTTTCTTTGATCTGCTTGTATTCATCGCAGCCCCTGTAGCTGGCAGGATGGTTTTTGGAGCACTGGGGGCAAGTAGCAGGTTCCTCCCGTCTTTTTTGGCAGTTGCTGGTGTGATGTGGACCACCACGATTTATGCACCGCGGGTTATAATTGCAGCCGTCTTTGGTATGCCCAAATTTTTGGCAATTATGGCCCTGGAGTACCTCTTTTTTTTACGTTGGGCCTCTCAACTTTGATAATTATTCGGCACAGTGCTGTAATTGAATATATTTCTTGAACATTGGGCGTTTTTTCAAAATCTATGAAAAACAGTGGTAGGAGTGACTTATCTGTTCCTCTTCCAGGGCTTAAAACATTGAGAATGTTTTTCACCATGAATCCTGTCAGTGAGCTCTTCTTTGATATCATCGATTGGTGTAGTGTGGTGGAGGTTCCTAATAACAACACGTAGAGTCCTCTCTTCTTTTAGCTGGTACATATGGAACTGGGCGTTTACTGATTTCAGGTAGCGTACTATCTCCCTGTAAGAATCTGATAAGTCAGGATTGATTTTTGTGTCTTTCTTTTGACTCATACATATGTATTTTCCACGGTCTACTTTGTCATCCAGCTGTCTGCTCAAAATTTGGTATGTTTTTAACGAATATTGGAGGGGGCTTTGATACTGACTGTGAGGTTTCAGAGGTCTCCATGGTCTCTTCATTAGAGAGCACATTGAATGGGTTCTCTGTGAAAAATGGTGAAGTCTCTATGAACTGTAAAGTAGTGGTCTGAGCGGGGTTGAGCGATCCTGGTATCGGAGGGTGAGACTGTAGATGTGGGTTATTAACTGGCGATGCAGTTATGCAAGTAATTGTGGTGGAGGTATTATCATTTAGGCTTGAAGATGAAGGTGTCTTTGTGGCTTTGTATTTTTCCTGTTTTATTTTATTTTTGGGGGGCGACATTTGTGAGCCTTCCACTGAATGAGGGCGCTTTCCTTTCATGGCTATTTTTTTTATGTTGGTAGCATCTCCCATTACATAAGTAATAAATAAACAGTAAATATTAATATTTACTGCTCTTTATCTGGTTAAAAGTCAACGTAATTTTTTGTTGTGCTTTACAATTTGTTTTAATTCCATATTATCACTTCTAACAATGAATTAACTACATTAACACATCTAATTAAAAAAAAAACAGGATACAAACTTTCAGTGAAGTATTCCAAAAATATTTTGAAGAAAATTATTATAACAAACTCTTCCTGTCATCCAATTGATTTTTATTAGCTTTGATACATTATACTGCTATAAATATTATTTTATTGTGGTATTTAATCTAACGTAAATTTTACTCATTTTTAGTGCAAGGGAACAGAATAAAAAACAAACTGTCCCAGCCAGGACTCGAACCTGGATCTCCTGCTATCCGGGTTGGTGCATTTACCAATTATGCTACCGGGACCAGTCTGATAAGTTATTAAATTCCCCGCACTAGTGGATCAGGAGATCCAGGTACGAGTCCTGGCTAGGACAGTCAGATTTTTTATTCTGTTCCCTTGCCCTATATATTAGTAAAATTTACGTAGGATTAAATACCACAAAAAAATAAAATTTAAATTTAAAAAAAAGTAAATAACGAGAGTCATTTAAACAGCTTGACAATTTCAGCTCCTCCGAGCATAAGACGATATATTCGTCGGCCTTGTAGGTTGGACTTTCGACACAAGTGCGGGGAATTTAATAACTTATCAGACTGGTCCCTGTAGCATAATTGGTAAATGCACCGGCCCGGATAGCAGGAGATCCAGGTTCGAGTCCTGGCTGGGACAGTTACATTTTTTATTCTGTTCCCTTGCACTTAAAATTAGTAAAATTATACTGCTATGTTTGAGCACTTTAATACTCATCTCCAGGCTTTTTTGTATTGCATCCCTTTGTGTTTTTTACTCTCACCTCAATTTTTCAGTAATTCTGAGCTAATGAAAAAAGCTAATGACCACAAGCAGTTGATGCACAATTGTAAAAAAAAAAAATTTGAGTCATTAGTCATATTAGATAAGAAGAAATTTTTTAGAGTACTATCAACATTATTCCTTTGTCTTGTATTAATTTCAATATTTCACTTTGACTATTATCACTCTTCTAATCATTATTATTATCTTAGCTTACTAGAAAGCTAAAATAAAATTATTTCATATAACTTAAGTTCTATAAATATATATACCTTTTTAAATTTGGTATTAAATTTAATTTTAATTTACCTATGAAAAAAATAAGTCACTTTAGTTTTATGAAATAATTTTATTTTCAGTTTTTTTAATTTTGTTGTTTAATAACATGATAAGAAATAAGATTAGGAAAACTATAATAATTGGGTCAAATGTTCAATGTAACCTAAGACTGTTTTCAAGTTTTTCAAACCGTTGAATGAGTTTATTAATGGCTAAAATCGATTCAGTGAGAAGAAGGTTTTAGATGAAAACTAAAATTTTAAATCTTAATATCTCTATTATTATTAGTGCTAAGAAAAAATGTATAAAATATAATGTTCTAACATTTATATTTTAAAATAAAAAGCATATTAATAAAGATATTTAAGGAGTGTTGGAAAGATGTAATTTTGAGTGCTGGACAGTTTGTCTTATTTTTAAAATATAAAAAACAAAATTGGTATTTTTATTTTTCATTACTAATCCTTGAAAAAAATTCACTTTTAGTTGAAATTCTATGAAGGAAAAGGGGGAAGAACAAAATTTATAATCCAAATATCTTAGTTATTTGAGTTACAAAAGAGTTTATTGTACATAATTGGTGATAAAAGTAATTTTTAATGTTTTTGTTATATAGAATTTATAGTAAATTCTAGTCAAGAAAAAAATTTACTATGTAACTATGATGGGTGAGTGCTTTCCACTCCCTTCCTCCCTGGCCAGTCTAGAACTAATGAAGTAGTCATACCTTTTACTCTCTATGTAAATTAAATTTTGTCATGTACTCTTAATGAAACATGAAAAATGTGCTTAAAGAATGCCAGTGTGACTGATTTTTACTGGTGACTAATAGCTTAAAATTAAGTTATAACCAGCAACATTGAAGTGTACAACATTAAAAAAATAAATAAATAAATAAAATAAAACATAAAATTGAAGATAAATATTATAGTATTTGCAGCAGCATAATATAATGAAGCTAATAAAAATCCATTGGAAGGCAGGAGCCCAAAGTTTTTTTTTTTTTCATAATTAATATATCTTAATGCTTTCCTGAGCCCCACTCTCATGAACAATATTATGATATTGCCTCATGGAGGAAGTGCATTGATGATGGTAAATATTAGTATTTTATGTTGCCAAACTGCTCCATAAGTTTTAGATATTAAGAAATCTATAATACCCAAAATTCTCTAAGAAATATTACCATTTTATATGCTACATTCTATTATTTGTTGTTACTTAAAGAGAATAGAACTCTTCAAGTGCTACCAAATTTTGTAATTTCCTATAGTTTTACTTGAGAAATAGGATAAAAAAATTATTACAATTTTTATAGAATAAAAATATAAGTTTCTTTGTATAAAATACATGGTGCTCCAGTTCTAGCCATCCAATATAAAATCTTGATCTAGGGTCCATTTAGAATGCCTAAAAATTTAAATTGGAGGTGGTGATATTTTAATCTGTAGTAGTATTCTTTAATTTTAAATATATATAATTTTATGAGGTGTGGCTATTAAATAACGAGACTGACGCTGCTACAGCAGAACTACACATGCCCCAATTCCGAACGACCAACAACTTTGCAGCATAAAGCCTTCTCTTTCAATTGCAGTGCCTCCCATTTTGTGTAGAAATTAGTCTGGCCATAACCTTCGTTTGTGTAAGAAGTATTTTGTTTAGTTTTGCCAAAAACATGATAAGTGTAATAGTAGAGCAATGAATTGTCATGAAATTAGGTAAAATCCCTACTGAAACTTATCGTTTATTAAAAGAAGTTTATGGCGATGAAAGTTTATCAGGTGCACGAGTTTTGAGTGGTTCAAGCATTTCCAAGATGGCTGAAAAGGCGTTGGAGATGTTGAACACCCAACCCAGCCCTTCCACGTCCAAAATGGATGAAAATATCGAAAAGGTTGGACATCTGGTAAAGATCTTACCGTCGGTTAACAATTTGTGAGATTGCTAAAACTGTTGGAATTGACAAATAATGTGTAAGGAAAATTTTACGTAACAATTTTATCATGCAAAAAGTGTGTGCGAAAGTGGTCCTTAAAATTCTCACAATCAAACAAAAAGAAGCTCGTAAAAAAGTGTGTACTAACACTTTAGATGTAATGGCACTTATAATGACAAATGACCCGAACTTTTTGGAAAGAGTCATAACATGTGATAAATATTGGTTTTTCACTTACGATCCCGAAACAAAACATTGATCCATGCATTGGAGGGACCAACCTCACCGAAAGCTAAAAAAGCTCTGATGAGCAAATCAAAATTCAAAGCGATGATGATTGTTTTTTTCAATATTCATGGGTTTTTTATATTTTCACTGGGTTTCTGAAGGACAAACTATTAATCAAAATTTCTATTGTGAGGTGCTTGCTCAACTCTGGGAAAGAATAAGGAAAAAACTACCCAAATTGTGGAAGAACAAGTCATGGGTTCTCCATCAAGACAACGCTCCGGCTCACCAGCGACAATGCATTGTCTGTCAACATGTTTCTGGCCAAGTGAAACATCCCAGTTTTA
Organism: Oncopeltus fasciatus; assembly: GCA_000696205.2. Lineage (NCBI taxonomy): Eukaryota > Metazoa > Arthropoda > Insecta > Hemiptera > Lygaeidae > Oncopeltus > Oncopeltus fasciatus. The sequence continues at coordinate 587,872 of KZ807213.1, read as the reverse complement.
GACCATCCACCTTGTTCGCCTGACCTGGCTCCATGTGACTTTTATCTGTTCCCCAAGGTCAAATCTGCATTAAAAAGAACAAGATTTCAGTCCATTGAAGTTGTGAAAGAAAAAGTGTCACTCGTCATGCAGGAGCTCACAGAACAAGACTTCAAGCACTGTTTTTAATAATGTAAAACTCTCAACATTCACCTTTCCCATCACTCTTGCGGCAGTGTACTGTCCCCCAAATAAACCTATAACTTCTGCTCAGTTCAGTCAATTTTTTGACTCACTGGGCTCCCATTTCCTCGCTGGCGGCGACTACAATGCGAAACATCTACAATGGGGTTCCAGGACGACTAACTCCCGTGGTCGTACCCTGAACGCTTCCCTTTCCTCCAGGCTTCTCACAACCCTCTCTCCTAATACCCCCACTTACTGGCCTGCAGATGGCAATCGAGTACCAGATCTCATTGACTTTTTTGTCTGCAAAAGCCTACATCCACTCCAATCCTTTACCAGCACACTCAACGACCTTTCTTCTGATCACAGTCCCGTACTCCTGACCATGTCACTACAACCCATCCCAAAACCGACTCCTCCGTCACTGGTTAATGGCCAAGTTGATTGGGATAGGTTCAAATCCCACCTTGAAGGCGCTATAGACCTCAGAATTTCCTTAAAATCCCCGCAAGACCTTGACGATGCTGTACAATCCTTCACCTCTGCTATTCAACAGTCGTGCTGGATAGCATCCAAACCTACCTCCAAAAAACCTCTAAATCCCAATTCTTTAAACAACAAACCTCTTCCCATCCATATACAGACTCTTATACTATCTAAAAGACGAGCCAGAACCACATGGCAGAGAACACGACACCCAATCGACCACCAAGCATATAACAAACTGAGCCGTTTAGTGACACGGGAACTCAGATCCTATCACAACAAGGAATTCAACAATCATCTCTCCTCACTCACAACGGAAAACAAATCCCTCTGGACTGCCACCAGAAAAATCCTCAAATACCACTCCCCCACCTCTCCTCTCCGCCGCGATGATGGCACCTGGGCAGCGTCCGATGCAGACATAGCCGAGGTCTTCGGCCGTCATCTTCAGCAAACTTTCACTCCTCACCCTGACCCAGAAAACCATTCTAAGAGCACGGAGGTAGAAGAATTCCTTGATTCCCCTCTTCCTCTGTCTCCACCTCTTAAAGCCGTCACCCCCTCTGAGGTCAAATATATCCTTTCCCGCTTGCCTAAACGCAAGTCTCCCGGGCACGACCTTATTACAGCCCAAATTCTAAATCACTTTCCTAATAAAGCAGTAACTTTCCTCACCTACCTCTACAACACCATCCTCCGAACCACACACTTTCCTCTCCTGTGGAAGTTATCCACCGTAATCCTATTTCCAAAGCCTGGCAAACCCCCAAGTAATCCTTCTTCCTATCGCCCAATAAGCTTGCTTCCCCTCTTTTCAAAGGCCTTTGAGAAGATTCTTCTTAAAAGGCTGATACCAATCTTAGACGATCACCATATACTTCCAAAACACCAGTTTGGTTTCCGAACCAAACACTCCACGGTCCAACAGGTGTTTCGTGTTGTAGATTGCATTTCCTCCTCTTTCGAGAATAAGCAGTACTGCATTGGTGCCTTCCTCGATGTGTCGCAAGCATTTGACAGGGTCTGGCATCGCGGACTGTTGTTCAAATTAAAATCCATCCTCCCAAGCACCCTTTACCTTATCCTTCGCTCCTACCTAACCGATCGATTCTTCAGGGTCCGACAAGGATTAGATTACTCCGAATATTACCAAGTGGAGGCGGGAGTTCCACAAGGTAGTGTGCTCGGGCCCATCCTTTACATCCTGTATACTGCCGATATACCCTCCCATCCTAACACACTTCTTGCAACCTTTGCTGATGACCAAGCAATCCTTTCTTCCGATGTTGACGCACATACTGCCAGGAGAAATCTCCAACGACATCTTATGGACATACAGCGATGGTGCCAGCTCTGGCGCATTAAGGTTAACGAAAGCAAATGCTGTCATGTTACGTTCACACTAAGGAAGAAGCAGCCTGGCAGAATTTACTTTAACGATATTCCTATCCCTACTTCCGACTGCGTCAGATATCTAGGCTTTCATCTTGACTCCCGACTAACATGGAACACACACACAAAAATCAAAAGACAGGAACTAAATAGGAGATTTGGACAACTTTACAAGCTGCTAAACCGCAAGTCAACTTTAACTGTGACTAACAAACTAACTCTTTACAAGACACTGTTGAGACCTATTTGGACTTATGGAGTCGAACTGTGGGGAACTGCTAAACCATCCAACATCCAAAGAATACAGTCCTTCCAATCCAAAACCCTAAGAATCATAGTTGATGCACCCTATTACGTAACCAACTCCTTACTCCACAATGACCTTGAAATCCCGTTTGTAAAAGAAGTTATCACAACCCGTTTTAATAAATTCCACTCTGCCCTTTCCATGCATCCCAATCCTCTAGCCCAAACTCTATCTAGTAGTACCCATCCTAATAACCCACCACGCCGCCTGAATAGGAAATGGCCGCGTGACCTCATCATTGCCAACACTTCCCAATAAGAATTGAAAACAAACAATTGTAAATATTGTAAATAGTGCTTTAGGAGTACTGCCATTGGGCAGCTTCTCCACCAAGCGAAATACATGATAGATTAATTTTTTTTTTTTTTTTACTTATTATTTATTTATTTTTATTTTTTTTTCTTTATTATTATTATTTTATTTATTTATTTATTTATTGTTTATTTAATCATTATTATTATTATTATTATTATTTTATTACTATATGTGTATGTTGTACATTATTATTATTATTTATTGTAAACTATGAGAGCACATTGCAAGATGCACGCTGTGCAGTATGTAATTACTAAAATAAATAAAAAGATATTATTAATAATGTAAAATTCATGTGAAGAGCTGTAAGGATACAGGAAGGGTGTATATTAAAGGTGATAAAAACTAAATAATTATAAATTTTTCAGCAATAGTCTCGTTATTCAATAGCCTCACCTCGTATATATATTTAATTTTCATTTAAAAAAATATTTTTGTCACTTCCACTTTAAAACTCTTTTACATTTTATCTATCTTTCTAATTAAGTTTTTTTTTAAAATTAATTTTGAAACCAGGTGGTCTTGGTGTAAGAAGGGACTACAAACAAGCTAATAAGTACTTTACTTTGGCATCACAGTCAGGGCATGTTTTGGCATTCTATAATCTTGCTCAAATGCATGCGACTGGAACTGGAATTATGCGCTCTTGTTCTACTGCTGTTGAGGTAATAATATCAGTTTCATAATGTTTGTAATCAATGTCTTATAATGAAGTGTCTCAGTTGTTTGCACCCGCCAGACCCTTCTAATAGCAATATGATATATATTTCTGTTGAAATTCCTCAGTAATTTAAGTAATCTTATTTTTAGCATTTTTTATAAGGGAAAGTCATCTTCAATTAGTTATTTATAATTCTGTTTCAATATTTAAATTTTCATGTTGAAAAAAAAATAAAAGCTTTTAACTTGTTTGCCAACAATATTTTTCTAAATATTTATTATTAGAGTTGGTTATATTATAAATTGTATAGCACTTTACTCCTAAAATTTTTACTTTTTCAAATGTTAAATCAATTCGTTTCTTGTATGTAAGGAAGTATATCTTCAAAGAGTATAAATGAAATTATGAAAATAATCTAAATAGTACATACAAAAATATTTGTATTTCCTTCATGTGACTTCAATGTCACATGAATGTAATTCCAGCAATAAGCATACAAAATGTGATGAGGTTTCTCAGTAAACAATATCCAGAAAGATAGATTGATCAAATAAGTAAGATTATTTGGCCAACTGGTTTTCCAGACTTTCCCCTTCTCTCCCCACTTCAAAATAATATAAAATCCATCTATAGAGAATACCGATGGGGGAGGTTAGACGGTCCATTATAGAGCAATGTCCACTAAGTAGAAATTTAAATGTTCAGTTAATTTAAAATCCATAAACCCCTTTTCATTGAAAATATAAACATTTCATAGAACTAGTTTTATAATTTTTTTTGTACTAAATAACTTTATAACATGTACTAAATACATATATGTGAGTACATAATCTTATTATACTTGCTGAATATATCTGTAGGAACTGTAGATTTGTATTTTAATGGAGGAATCCAGATGGGATGTTGATATCCACAGTCTGATTGAGGCATGGTTCCCACGTTATAGGAACAGAATTATTTCCTGGCTACTCCCGCCTTCGAATGTACTCTCAGGGGATAGGTTAGCCTTACCTGTCAATTATTCCATCCCCGCTCGCCCACATTTTCATGTTAAACTACTGAATTGGTTATTTTTTTCACAATTGTTAGATCCTTTCTGCAGTGTGGAGGTAAAAACGGCTATTTTGGAGAGGTAAAAAAGCATTAAGTAGGTGTCATTAATGTCGGTAAACAGCTAAATTGTCTTTTAGGTGTGACATCCGTGATGATTAAGTAGGTTTTTACTGTATTAAATTTTTAATAGAAAAAGGAGCTACCTGAAGAATGTGGGCCTAAGAGGACAGAGTAAGAGTGATTTACCTGGCCTCTTATCTAGCTCTTATCCCATCTGAAGTCTTTTTATTAAGCCTACCTTCTGATAGAACTTGTTTATCAGTGCTTCCATCCAGGCATCCTGATGTTGGCAGACCTATTGTTTCTGAGTCCTCAGCATGTCATCTCCTTGCCCCGCTCCAAAGACATGGACACTATAGTCAGAAATCACTCTCCCCCCCCCCCCCCCCCCCCCCATCATATAGCAGTGCTCTTCTACCCATCCACTGAATCAATGAATCTGTATATTGACTGAGAAAATTAAATGAATTCCTTGTGTTCTGTTTTGTAAATAAAACACTGATAGGTTTTGAATTTTAAAATCATTATATATATATTTATATTTTGCTGCTACTATATCAATATCCTAAAGTAAAGTACCATATCATCACTATATAATAGTGGCTTTTCTAGTCACTATAAAATAGTATTCTTTGAGTTGTATAATAGTATTTTTACTTCAGCTTTACTTATCATTTACTGCTTCATAAAGCAGGTCTCTACTTCAACAACATCCTCGACAGCAGCATTTTTAGAATTAAATTTTCAGTAAACCTTCTTCTATATCTAACACAAAATGTTCTCTGCTTAGCATATTTTTAATGAATTGTAAGATGGAGCCATCCATCTTCCTTCTTCTGAAAATTGTAATCAAATATCTTATTTAATCTCTATCAAAAGCATATTCAATGTCTAAATATTGCTAAATATTTTCCATATGAGCTTCTTCCAGAAATAGCTAGCCACTAGGAGAGAATATACTATACATTTATTCTATAATTTAGGGAAATTACTTTTTATAAAAATTGTATTCATAATATAGAGAATAATATTTTTGTTTTTATCAGAGAGGTTCTTGATCATACTGGTTGATATGTCAGGGATCAGACTATTATCTTTATAATTTTTTTACGGAAAATTAAATTTAGTTTTGTTAAGTACCTATGTTTCTTGGGGTTAATTGTGATTTCTAAAGGAACAGCTTTAACTTGATCTTTAATTAGTTAAAATTCTGAAGTAAAGAAGCAGATTGGGACTGGAAGAGTTTTATCTGTAGTTTAATCACAGTTTAAGAATGCATAAAAATTATTTTCCTTGTGATTAATTACTGTCAATCATCCTTTATTTTACGAAAAGTGTCCCAAAAATCTTTATTAGGCATTTTCTGTTTAAGTTTTGAGAGAAATGCTTAACAAGATTCTCTATGGCTTATTCTGTTCCCTTGCCCTATATATTAGTAAAATTTACGTGGGATTAAATACCACAAAAAAATAAAATTTAAATTTAAAAAAAAGTAAATAACGAGAGTCATTTAAAAAGCTTGACAATTTCAGCTCCTCCGAGCATAAGACGATATATTCGTCGGCCTCAGAGGTTGGACTTTTGACACAAGTGCAGGGTATTTAATAACTTATCAGACTGGTCCCTGTAGCNCATATATGATAACTGCATTATTAAACGAGAAGTAATTTATATAATCAGATAAACTCTTACTCCTAATTTAGCTATTTCATAGAACATATAATTGAACAATCAATTTCAATGCCATAAAATATGTATATTGTGTTTTAACGAAAATTATATTTGTTATAATTTTTGTAACATTTGTAACTATGTATTGGGTTGCGTAAAAAGGTTGTTTGTTTTTTTTTGTTTTTTTAAGTTTTGATAATTTTTAAAAATCATAAATAGATTTATTTGAAAAAATATTTAAACTGAAATACAACTGGTTACCCCTTCTTAAAAGATTAGCCTGAGTAGAGAAGGGGGAAGCCATTAGTCTAACAATATGTAACGTAGCAAAAATAAAATATAAATAATAATTGACATTAAAATTAGTGGGGGAAAATAACAATTATTCAACTTCACAAAATAACAGTAAAAAAGAAAACTTATTTAATACAATTGTTGAAAAAAAAAATACTGCTCTAGTGAATTAAATATTAAACTTGATCATAAAGCTAATTATTCTGAATTTAAAAAAAAAAAAAACATAGGAACCTTTTGAAACATTAAAAAATAATATATCAAACAAAATCATCCTAAAACCAACAAATGGTATGAAGTAACATTTAGAGCTGTTCCCCTAAAGTACTCCACCACTCGGGACAAACATATCACGTAACTTAGATTGATCCAACCAGTTTTTCAGTTTTGTCAAATGTTATTCGAGTGATCCAGTATAAACTTTGTCGCAGTAGCTTTGAGGGATTCTTAGTTTTTTTCAATATGGTACTCCTTATATTTTGTGGAAGTTTGTTGTATATAGTCATTAGTTTGTCCAGTGATTGTTGTATAACCAGAACCTGGTCTGTAATACCCTGTTGTATAACCTGTCTTTGGTCTGCCGATTCTCCCATTTTCTATAAAGTAGTCCGGGTTCCATATGAGTAATTTATTCTTGAAAGTATATCTGAAAGGTTATGAGTCAAGTATGTTAGTAAATTTTTTATAAAAAGAACAGGAAAGTCTATGAATAGCCTGTCAGATGAAGATGTTTTATATTATTTAAGTATTAATTTTAAGAGGTGTGGCTATTAAATAACAAGACTGACGCTGCTACAGAAGAACTATGCATGCACCAATTCCGAACGACCGACAGCTGTGCAGTGTAAAGCCTTCTCTTTCAATTGCAGTTCCTCCCATGTTTGTCTAGAAATCTGTCTGGCCATAACCTTCGTTTATATAAGAGGTGTTTTATTTTGTTTTGCCAAAAACATGAAAGCAACGAATTGTTGTGAAATTTCACATGAAATTAGGTAAAACCCCTACTAAAACTTATTGTTTATTAAAAGAAGTTTATGGTGAAGAATTTTTATCTCGTGCCCAAGATTTTAAGTAGTTCAAATGTTCCCAAGATGGCCAAGAAGACGTTAGAGATGATGACAGCCCAGAAAGAGGATTAGTTCCAATGCACTTCCTTGAATGACTTCTTCAAGGGTAGCTGGGTATCGATCACTTGATATATTTTCAATGCTTTCTCTGTGACAGATATGTAGAAAATCATTGCAAAACATTTTCTCTAATACCAATGTTTTAGTTTTTGCATTAAAATATCTCTATCTAAAAAAATCAACTGCTTTTGCGAGATCAAAATACTCCCATAGTATCTTTTTATTGCTATTTATTTCCATGCTAACATACGATATTACTTGAAAAATGGCACTGTTTGTGTTTTTATTCTCACTAAATTCATGTTGTAAGCTACGAAGTAAATTGTTTGTCAGTAAGTATTCTATAAGAAAGTATTTCACCAATTTTTCTGATTTTGGAAAATTCATTTAACATAGGAATATGCCTATAGTTAGGTTGGTTGGGAAAGGATTCAGAGGTTAAGCTTAATTTAATAATCTGTGTAAGTGAATATACAAGCACTTCTCTATTGGTTTTGATAGTCTAATGCAACTTGGTCTGGTTCAGGTTCTGATCGGCCTCTAAGTTGTACTATAACTCTAGTTAACTTTGCTATATTTCTCTGCAAGTCTGTTTCTGTCACTTCAGGAAAGTCTGTCGGGTAACAACAAAGAGGTTCTCTAAGAAGTGGTCAAAGTTGCTCTGTAAGATCTCTTTCTACTTCTCAGAAATATCTATTTAAATTGTCAACTGTCATTTTGAAATCAGTATGTATATCTGTAGGAGTAAAGTTTTGTAAAACAGTTTTGGTTTTCAATTTTTTTTTTTTTTTTTTTTTTTTTTTTTCCAGTTAACTTGTTAATTATTTGCCAGAATTTTCTTGGTCACCCCTGTCAGTTATCTATTTTTTTCCTTATATAATTGGTTTTTTTCTGGACTGATAAGTATGAAATTAGTTCCTGTAGTTTTTGTAATTATTTTTTTTATAGTTTTTGTAGAAGGATATTTTTATTGTCTTCAGTCAGTCTACTGGTTTTGGGAAACATATCCTTACAAATGTTTACTCTATGTGAAATTGAATGACTAAATTCTGTAGTGAATTTCCTGAATATTTTTATTTTTCCTTCTAGGAATGCTTCTTTCAGGTTCCCAAATGAGTAAAAATAGAATATTTAGTTGGATATTTTAATGAGGGTTCCACAGGTAACTGGTTCTTTGTCCTGGGTCAAAAATGACGTATACCTCTTAATTCAGGTAACTGTCTCCACCCCTCAGAATTCCGGAAAACTCTTGAGCTCTTGCCGTTGTCTTTAGAAGTTCTTTTTTCCACAAAAAGTGAAAATCCGGTTTTTGGTATTCCAGTGAGATTTTTGCTGAATTTCTGAGACAGGAACATGAAAGTGTTCATGGATGTGTACGAGTGAACACCCCCGTTAGTGAAATTTCTGTTAGGGACTGTAGTGATTTTGAACCAAATAGACCAGAAGAATTGGAAATTTCTTTTGAAGAAAGTGACGGAGAGGTATCAACCTGATGAAGAAGTAACTGGCAGATTATGGAAGTACGTAAAAAATTTTCCTACGAAAACTGAGTCTTATTCTCTGTTAGACAGTTAAACTAACAGAAATTAGTAAACATTTATAGATGGTTTTAGAATTAGTTTTATATTATATTATATTATATCCTAATTAGGATGTACACTAAAATGAAATAGTGGAACTCTTGGTTTTGGAAAAAGCCATTAATGAGAGATGTGAGTAGCCTTATTTTTCTATGTCGATAAACCACAAATAGAGTAACAAATGATTTCTGGTTACAAATCTGAGAAATACTTCTTCAATTAAGAATGTATAAACTGAGGGACTAATTTAATGCAAAACAAGTAATAGATTTTAGTTTCTGTATGAATACTCTGAGAAATATTATCAAAAATTGAAACATTCAGAAGCTTTCACTCATTTGATACATAATGGTGTGCATTAATTTATAGTTTCAACAAAGTTTGTCCAACTTTTTTTTTTTTTTCAAATCATTCTGCGCTCCTAGGTATTTGTTCTCTTGTATGCTATTGATTTTTTTAGTAGCATGGAGGTTTTAATTGCCAAACCATTCATTCGGTTCATTTGGTAATCCATTAGGGTATGATTGATACTTTCATTAGATGTTGAAAAGGGTCATTTTAATTGGTAAAACATGACAATTTCATAATTCATCGGTAACTGTGACTTTGGATGGGTATTGGTCCCAGGGGAACAAAATGTTAGTCTACTTCTTTAGGAATGATATTATTAAAGTTGAGGAATAAAATTATTAGTATTATTAGTTGTGGAATCTATAATCTTCTGCTGGAGAAATTAGTCAGGGTTTCGGCCAGGATCATAAAAATAAAATACTCCAATTATTACTGGGTAATTATTTTATTATTGCCAATGTTTTGACTTAACTTGCAAGTCATCATTAGGACTGAAATACAATGCACACTATTACACTTATAGAATTATAGATTGGAATGAAGACAGAGATGTGGTATGTTATTGTCAGAAAAAGGTATACAGAATCAACTAAAAATTTAACTATACAAATATGAAAAAAATAAATCAATTTTATATGTACCGATATGATGTATAGAGAGGTCTTTCAGCGAGATTTATGGTCACATATCAGAGAGACAATGGTCACTTAACTGAGAGACAACTGATGAAAGGGTGGTGAGAGGGTGTTAGTCGACGAGCTTCAGAGGTAGGTAACAATGGACGGGTTATTCCTTTCAAAGGAAAGGATGACACCAGGCATTGTTTGCCTGAATTTTTTCCATTGAATTATACGAAAAATATAAAGATAACCTCCTCCCACCCCCTTTCACCGATTGTCTCTCAGTTAAGCTCTGCACTCTGAGATGTGACCATAAACCTCTCCCAGTTTACATTAGACTTTCATGAAAATTTCAGCTCATAAATGAGTTTTAATGAGTAATAATCTTTACTTATTTTTAAGGTGAAGTTACATTTTTAAAAGATGATGAAAATGAACAGTTCATTCGAGCCTTAGTTTACTGGGGTCGAGCTGCTCTCCAGGGTTATTCTCCTGCTCAGGTCAAATTAGGGGACTACCATTACTATGGCCTTGGAACTAATATTGATTATGAAATGGCAGCAATGCACTATCGTCTTGCATCTGATCAACAACATAATGCACAGGCTATGTTCAATCTTGGATATATGCATGAGCAGGGTTTAGGTCTTCAACAGGTATTTATGTTTATATTTTTGACACTTAGATATTTAAAGGGAAGAACAAGAAATTAAAATGTTCATATTATTAAATCTTGGTTGTGGGTTTCCTTATTAGGATAAAATAATAAAATATTCCTTCCACTCAATTAATTCTTATCTACCCAAATGCTTTCAGCGCTAAATTCTCAGGAGCACCTTAAAGCCTCACCTCGTTGAGATAGCAACTCCAGTGAAGAGCACCTAAAAATAACACATTAGGATCTTAAACTTTAGAGCAACAAATAAACAATTGTGGTTAAGACAAATTTTATTATTTTATCCTACTTTAAAATTATATAGGTATAAAGGATTGATATGATCTATAATGAACTTTTGTATTCATATGAATATGTGTTTATTTTTAAAGATATTTTTCATTAACCACATACAGCCATATGTGATTCTTACCTGATTTTTAGCTGATTTTTATTGAAAATATGCCTTGACTGGCATTCAACACAGCCAACATTATTCTGACTGTAGACTAGGAATCTTTCTAAAGGAGAGTTTTTTCACCATATATATTATTATTAGATGATTTTAGTTGGGGTTCGGTCAAGGTAGATCCAAAAAAATACAAATTTTAAAAAAAGTGTATTTTTTTAAAAGATTATCTGCCAACGTTTCGGCTTACATTGTAAGCCATCTTCAGGGCTGTAGAAATACAATGTCATGAGAATGCAATAATAATTTACAATATTATATTATAATACAGAATTACCATAATGTAATGTGATATCAAAAGTATGAATGTAGAAAGCTATGTAAGAGAATTTGAATAACATGCAGACAACAACTTATTAAAAAATAATTGAATAACATTAATTAAGTAATTAACATTAAGTAATTTACCACACCTGCCTATCATGAAGATGAGAGAGGACATCCTGTCCCTAAGTTCACATTTCCATGACTGAAAAATATAATTTTTTAGAGAAACAACGTGGGAGGCTGAAGGGTGGGGGAGAAGGTAAGAGGCGGAAGGTACAATGGGAAAGTTGCCTGTTTCAAAAGGGGGCAATTAAAAGGACAAAGGAAAAAAAGGAAGGGTATTATTGGGAATAAGTAACTTTGGAACTGGGAAAAATGTTTGACAGGTTTATTGAGACTACCCCTCCGTCTCAATGTAAGTCGAACGTTGGCAGATAATCTTTTAAAAAAATACACTTTTTTTTTTAATTTGTATTTTTTTGGATCTACCTTGACCAAACCCCAACTTAAATAAGATTGGGAATTTAATAAGTTATCTGGCTCTCCCGGTAGCGTAATAGGATAACGCACTTGCCCGCTAACTAGGAGATCCAGGTTCGAGCCCTAGCTGGGGCAGTTAGATTTTTTATTTTATTCCCTTGCATTAATTGATTTAAAGAACTTTGGTTCAGATGTTCTGATAAAATTAGAGAATATCCACATGCTTTTGAAAATAACCAAGCTCTCTAGAATGGAGTAGATGATAAGTCCTTTATCAGCTATTAATTAGAATTAATAACTGATATCAGCTATTAATCCTAATTTAACTTCTGTTACTGTGACATTAAAATACCCTGTATTACTTTCCATGGATGCTTTTATCTTATTTTATAGTTGACGCTGGAAATTAATTGTTTGCCTCATTAGAGTAATTAACCCACAAAGAATGACTTGTTAACTTCTACTATGTACAGAACAAATATCCTTTGTTGAATAAATATTTTTATTTGGGCTCTTATAAATCACAATCAAATTTTTCATCTCAGCTTTACCTATACCCAAAATAACATATTATTAGAAAACTTTAAAATACTAAATACTTATTAAAAAACTGTCTTATGCTCCTCTTATGTAAATTGATCATAGGTGCTTTAGTAGATTTAGGTAAATTACTTGTCTATTTACATTATTATTAGAAATGTAATTAGATTACAATAATTCATCTAATAAAAGTATAAAATATTATAAACAAATAATAGGAAATATATATATAGGCTATAAATAATGAAAGGTATGAGATTATTGAATAGTGGTTATAGCTCTTGCACCTCATTGGTAACTATCATCTATAAGTTATTGGTAGAGACTGATGAATTAAGAACAAGTCTGGTTTCCCAACATCTGCTCAATTTGAGTTTCAGTGAAAGCACTCATCTCTCTGCGCGGCTTCTAGTTCCCGTGACTCTCTCATGGACACTACAATTAATGCACTCTTATTCGTTAAGTAATACTGACTACTGGATTTAATAATTTGCTTGACATCCCTACTCAACCTAATACTCTTTTAGCCTTCTTTGCATATGACAAAGCGATCCTCTCCTCCCACCCTGATTTCAAAACCGCTTCTAACATTTTACAAAATCACCTTGATGCTATTCAGCAGTGGTGCAGTAAATGGAGAATTAAAATAAATGAGTCCAAATGTGTACAAGTAAATTTTCAACTAAAAAAAGATTCTCCTGATAATGTTACATTCAATAACATCCCTATACCTCTCTCTGATTCAGTCCAATAGCTTGGGTTTCACCTTGACTCACGACTCAACTGGAATGAACATACTAAAATCAAACGACAAGAACTCAACAGATGCCACAGACTCTTATACAGCCTTATAAATAGGCGCTTACACCTCACATTAGAAAATAAACTGACCATCTACAAGACCATAATACGACGAATCTGGACCTACGGTGCAGAACTGTGGGGTGCCGCTAAGCCTTCCAATATCCAACGAATACAATCCTTTCAGTTCAAAATTCTCAGAATAATTGCTAACACTCCATATTATGTGTCCAACTCTACCCTTCATCATGACTTTAATATTCCTTTTGTCAAAGACCTTATCTCCACCCGCTTCAAGCTCTTACATAGTAAACTCCAATTTCATCCCAATCCCTGTCGTCGGACTCCAATCCTCACAATCCTCCCCGGCGACTAAAACGGAGATGGCCTCGCCACCTCCTGGGTTTTAATGCCTAAACTTATTGGGAGTGAGGTCGATGGGCCCCTTCTCCCTGCACAGTGATAACCATTTATTTGTTTTATTGTTGATTTTATTTTTATTTTATTATANTTATTGGGAGTAGGGTCGATGGGCCCCTTCTCCCTTCACAGTGATGACCATTTAATTGTTTTATTGTTGATTTTATTTTTATATGTGTATATTTATTTTAAGTCATCAAATTACAAGATGTTAAGTAACAGAATGAAAAAAAAAATTTGCTTCAAGTTCGATGTTGAATAATCAACATCAAACCTCACATTTGGTATGGCTCACTAAAGAAATCAGTCCCCTAGCTTTAGTCAGTCACCAGAGATATGCCAGGTAGTACTACTCATGAGTAGTGAATTTAGGAATCCAAGAGACAATTTTTTTTTTAATTTTAATTCAAGGAACATCCCCCCCCCCCTCCCAAGAATTTTTCCCAAGAAAGTCCCATCTGGCTTCCTTAGAATCTTATCCTTTTGTTAACAGGAGAGTTAAGAACTATCTTCTATCTATGAAAGCTGTGCCAGCTATTCAGTACTTTCCGTATTGTACTGCTCTTATGCTGTAGAACACAGTAGTTCCATTGATTTACTTTGACACCTCATTTCCTGAATTGCTGTTATTTCTGTGATGGAGCTTTCTATTATTTTACCGCAGTTTAGGTGACCTCTGGTCTGTTAGACTAATTAGAGCCCTTTATACAAATCCAAGGTTGTGACCTTAGAGGACCTTTGATTTACTGTTGGATTTTACCCTCTTAGATCAGTTGTTCCCTGATGTTTGACGGGTCTTCTCTATCCATGAAGGAGGGGGGTGTCACACCTTTTCCCTTTCACCAGCAAGATAACAGTCTTCCTTTAAAGAGAGTATTCTTCTCCCCCCCTTCCCCCCCCCCCCCCCCTACCAATCACTCATCTATCCCTTCTTCCTCGTTTCTTTCTCTCCATCTTTCCATTTCCTTATGGTCAATATGGCGTAAGGGAATTATTTATTCACGTTAGTCCCATGAAGCAATCAGAAAAAATTTCCAATCT
>KZ807213.1:539520-551923 GCA_000696205.2 Oncopeltus fasciatus | reverse complement strand
ATAGTTCTATAGGGGGTTCTACAGGAAAATTATTATTAGTTGACAAAAGAGCAAAATAATTTCTATTTTTGCTTTGTTCCTGGATTATTTTTCCACTGTAGATTAAAGGATATGTTTAATTTGTATGTTAGCCACATAGAACCTTTAAGAGTCTATTTGTGGAGGAGTAGAAAATAGAAATTTCTAGTTTGCTAGTCCGTGCACATTACTGATAATCCTCAATACTGCCTTCTTTCATCTTTAGGTAAGTGCTTTTTTCCTTAGCACTTGTGTAGATTATGCAATCATTTCAAATCAATTTTTTGTGATGGGACATGTGTTGGTTTTCATTTATATATATATATATATATATATATATATATATATATATATATATATATATATATATATATATATATATATATATATATATATATATATATATATATATATATATATATATATATATATATATATATATATATATATATATATATATATATATATATATATATATATATATATATATATATATATATATATATATATATATATATATATATATATATATATATATATATATATATATATATATATATATATATATATATATATATATATATATATATATATATATATATATATATATATATATATATATATATATATATATATATATATATATATATATATATATATATATATATATATATATATATATATATATATATATATATATATATATATATATATATATATATATATATATATATATATATATATATATATATATATATATATATATATATATATATATATATATATATATATATATATATATATATATATATATATATATATATATATATATATATATATATATATATATATATATATATATATATATATATATATATATATATATATATATATATATATATATATATATATATATATATATATATATATATATATATATATATATATATATATATATATATATATATATATATATATATATATATATATATATATATATATATATATATATATATATATATATATATATATATATATATATATATATATATATATATATATATATATATATATATATATATATATATATATATATATATATATATATATATATATATATATATATATATATATATATATATATATATATATATATATATATATATATATATATATATATATATATATATATATATATATATATATATATATATATATATATATATATATATATATATATATATATATATATATATATATATATATATATATATATATATATATATATATATATATATATATATATATATATATATATATATATATATATATATATATATATATATATATATATATATATATATATATATATATATATATATATATATATATATATATATATATATATATATATATATATATATATATATATATATATATATATATATATATATATATATANTATCTGTTATTATGTGTGTAAAGAAAAAATAAACATAAATAATAATTAGAATGAAGATATTTAATTAATCTTTTTTTCCTTCTTTCACATTAGCAAGAATCTTTATTTTGTACTGTTATTATTTTGATAAATATTCATGTATAGCATATAATATATAGTACATAAAAACACAGATTTTTTAAAATTATATAAAATTGAGTTTATCCTGCAGGAACAGCTTAAACTAAGCATAGATATTTTCTGTTTGATTAATGATGGAATTAAAAAAGATTAAATGACTAATTTCATCTTAAGACTTAAGAGGCCAATGAAGGGAAAAATTATTATTGCTGAGACTGATTATTGGCCCAGTAGTAGGAGAAAGTTCAGGAGATTTGTTCATTCCTAAACTTCCTTATTATGATTTTTTCCTGAAAGTATTAGAGAAATATATTTTGCACCTATTTAAAAAGGAAAAAATTCTGAATACTAATAACTATTATTGATTATTCAATTTGGTCTTCCACTTAACAAGGGCCTATTCATAGTTTAAATTACATTATTGAATATCTTCTTTGATATGAGGTATATAAAAATATACAAAATAAAATGTTATATACTATATTTTAAACAAATAAAGTTTACACACTATTTATATACATAAATATGTATACACACTCACATGTGCGCATACATATTAGTATTCTAATAATGATCAAAATATTCCGATTAGTAATTTTTATCTTCCTCTAAAACCCTCATTCTCTCCCTTGGCTTATGTCAGCCATTAATGAACTCCAACTGTTTGTGGAAAGAAGCTCTAATGCCAAATTTGTTTCTTTATTTAAAAAATTGCTATAACACTTACAACAAGAAAGGTAAAATACTAATGAGTATAAATATTTCAAACTTAAAAAAAAAAATTATAAATTCTAAAAGGTGCCGAGAAGCAGCGTCAGGTTCATAGAAGTGTGCGAGTCAAAGTAGGGCAGAGTGAAGCAAAATGTAGAATTTTCCTGAAATATTTATTTTTATCTAAAAGTCGCTTCTTCTTGGTAATATTGATATAGAGAGATAAGAAAGAGAAATTGCTGGTGTAGACTGAGGTAAAAAATCAATATAAAGTTGTCATCCATCTTGATTCTATCTTTATCTCCCTCCTTGTTCAAATATATTGCTCTCATATATGTACTTTTTAATTAGTTTAAACGATTCAGCTATAGTTCACTTAACTATTGTAATTGTGTGAGTTTTGTCTGTAACAGCATCCTCACTTATAATTGAGCTGATTCTTCAATCCTATTCGTGTATATGGCCATCTGCTCCTCTGTAGATTAATATTTGGCTAACTTTTCAAACCAGCTCTTAATAAGACTGCTCATATATAACAAATGCCTCCAAGTTTCACTAATGTATTCTTATTTTTTATTTTAATATGCCTATACTGCTTCATTGAATAAACTAATTAAATCTGATCAAAGAAGACTTCAAAGAAGATAATTGCACATTTTCAATACATGTTTATAAATTAATTATTTATAAGAAACAATAGAAGTAACACATTCAACTTATATGGAATCCTACCATCCATAAATATTTTTTTCACTGAAAAATAATTCATCCAATACTTAAATTACAGTAATATTTCTCATTATGCATCTGAATGGTTCTACACAATTTTATTTTTTCTAAACCTTTTATTTATTATTTAACTATTTTGTATATTCACCAACTTTTTTATGTTCTATATTACAATTTTTTCTTTTTAGGCATTTGATGGGAGCATTAAAAGTATTAATAATTCTCGCATGACAGTAGATCCTGAAGGTAACCTTTGGTTCACAAATGTTACTCGTTTAGATACAACCGAGGACTTTTCTTATGTTTGTGCAGTTTCTTCTTTATATAGGTATGTTACAAGCCAACTATTTATTAATCTTTAACTTAATTTTGAAGTATCCATTTTGTTTCAGTATCACTTTTATTTATTTTATTTTAAATATGGAATATATGTTCTCTATCTACTGTAATGAATTTTCATCTTTATTTTAAGGCTGATCTTAATTCAATAGTTTTTTTTTTTTTCCATTTACATTCAGTAGTTTTCACTTATATTTACTATATTGAAACTCTGGTTAAATTTGATCACACAAGACCTATTTTATAAATAAAGTTAATCAAATTGATATCAGGCAAGAAATTGCTTACAGCAGTTTATGTCATTGGAGATATAAAATATTTTTAAGTTCAAATGAAGAGTTTTTGACCATAGAGATTATTAGTAGATTTTTTTTGTTAGGGTTCGGTCAAGGTAGATCTAAAAAATACAATTTAAAAAAAAAATGTGTATTTTTTTAAATTACATTTTTTGGATCTATCTTCACCGAACCCCAANACGAACTTACCCTCATATTCATCTAGCCACAAATCTTTCAAATTAAGGGTAGAGAATTTTTGTTGGGGTTCGGTCAAGGTTGATCAAAAAAAAAAAAAAAATCTAATAAAATAGTTTTGTATCCATCTTTCACATTACGAACCATAAACTCATTTTTATTTTCATATAAACTGTATCTTCTTTAAAGTTTCAAGATACCTCATTACTAGTTATCAAAATATGAATTTAATTGATCTATGAACTCTTTCCAAAGAGGGAATTATTAATTTATTTAATAATGGTAATCATTTAATCTTTACTTGATATAATGGGCTTACTATCTACAAAATAAATTTTTTTAATGTAATTTTTATTTGTTCAATAAAATCTAGAGTATTAAAATTACTCCAAAAATCCAACTAAAATTAGGTTTATTTATTTGTTTATTTGTTTGCTTAGGTAATATTTTTTTTTTTAAATTTGTTCAGGAGTGAATATAAACTTGGGAATAAAATCAGACTTAAAGTTGTTGCAAATGGAGCTTCTGCTGCCCAGAACAGACATGAACCTGTGGAACAATATGTTTCTCGCAGAAATGAAGTAGCACTACGTGGTTCAAAAATAGAGCTGTTCTGTATTTATGGTGGGACGTAAGTATTTTGAAATAAATACATTTAATATAATTGCTAAGTATATAGTAGTAACTATACAAATTATTAATAAATATAATATATGTTATTAAGAAAAATAATTTATTAAGTTTATAAAACTCTTGCAGGCCACTTCCTCAAATTGTGTGGCGAAAAGGTGGATTACCGCTCCATTTATCTGAGCGGGTAACTCAAGGTAATTTTGGTAAGAGTTTAATCATAAATGCTGTTCAATTTGAAGATGAAGGTTCTTATACCTGTGAAGCCAGTAATGGAGTTGGTGGAGCCAAGTCTTATTCTATCAATTTAGAAGTTTTGGGTAAGTCTTTTTGTGTTTTTATGATTTATAAAATTGTAGATATTTTTAATAATCAAACATAAATTTTAGTTTGAACACTATAGAGATTTCTCAAAAGTCAAGAGTCCACAATTTTTTGTTTAGCAACTATTAGACTATTGTTTAATTACCAATTATAAATTTTTTTCTTTTTTTTTACAATCAGTACACACACACACACACACACACACACACACACATACTTACATACTTTCAATAAGAGTAAGATCAGCCTTATGATAAGAAAATTATATATATCTTTAACATTGTCACTTACCTAGAACTTTGAGATTTTTACATGGGATGTAACTGCCTCAAGAAACATATTTGTAAAAGTTCCTTTAATATTTGTTATTCACCACTGTAACTTCTTTTTTATACCCAATAAATTCTGACACATTTTACCCACAAATATTAAATTTTCCTCTAAATTTTTTTAAAAACTAGAAAACAGGTATCATACCTTCTATTATCCGTCTTCATTGGTTTCTGCAAACCATCTTCTGTTGGCGAGCGCTTCGGACATTATCCATCCTCGTGGCCGAATACATGTGTTCAATGTCACTGTCTGTATTCAGCAGTTGAATACAGACAGTGACAGTGAACACATGTATTCGACCACGAGGATGGATAATGCCCGAAAGCGCTTGCCAACAGAAGATGGTTTGCAGAAACCAATGAAGGCGGATAATAATAGAAGGTATGATAGTTCTATATTCATTGGTAGTCATAATAACCCTTTAGATTATTTACATTATATTTTGTTACTGGTATCCCAACATGCAGTTTATTTATTGTAACAGTTATTTTAATATTTTTAATGTAAATTAGTTTAATATAAGGGAAATTTAAAGGGATATATTTGTTATTGTTAAAAATTTACTTTTCATTTAGGCTAATTATATTTATTTTAAAATAAACATTTTAATAATTGAAATTGGGTAGGAGGCAAAGAAGTAATGTATATAAATGCTTCAATTTTTATCAAGATAACTGACTTAATTAATAAATAATGGAATAAAATTGCTTTAATTGTATTAAGTTTTCTTTCATTCTTTCTAAATGTTATATTACCAAACAAGTACATTTTGTGAACCTCAATTCTCTGCTTAGTAGACATAGTCCTATTCAATTTCTGTACCTGGTCTTTTTGTTATTTGGAGTGCTGCTTCTGCTCTTGCTATATATTTTATGTTGACAAAAAATTAGAAAATGGAAACTAGGTTGGCGGGTCATTTGAGAGAACCTAAAATTAGTGAAATAATTTAGTGTCACTAATGTGAATCAGAAATTTTGATTCAGCAATTTCCTGAATGATTCAGAAAATTTTCTTATTTTAATTTGTGCTTGTGGGTACTCTAAAATCTACATTAGAATTTATTTCTCACATACATAAAAATGGTTTAACATTGCTTATTGAGCATTTTATATACTGATTGTCTATTGTATTTCAGCTGTTCCATATTTTAAAAAAGAACCTGAAATAATTACTGCAGCTGAAGATGAAACTGTAGAATTGAATTGTGAAGCATCTGGTATACCAGAACCCCAGATAAAATGGATACATAATGGATTACCTATTTCTCAGGCCCCTCTGAATCCAAGGCGCACTGTTTCTCCGAACTCTATAAAAATAGAAAAACTTACTAAGAAAGACACTGGAAATTATGGATGCAATGCAACCAATAGTTTAGGTTATGTGTATAAGGATGTTTACATAAATGTTTTAGGTATGTCTTAAATTTTATTTTAATTCATGTGGTACTTTAGTTTTGTAGTCTAGCCCGCTTATATAATAAATAATGTTGAAAAATGTTTTTTTCTTCTTCAACACAGTTGGTTTTAAATTTTTCTTTAAAACAACTTCAGATATATAACTCAGAAATATGGAATATGTCATGCTATTATTGTATCTAATCATTTTTAATGCTTTAAATAGATTATTGATGTTAGATGTTTATTTCATTTATTTAGTTAATCTTCTTTTACTACTGTAATTGTAATTTATTATTTATTCACAATATTTTGTCCTTAATTGATTAAATTTGATGAAAATCAAAATAGGTATAGATATGAGTAACTAAAAGCAATAACATAGTATGTATTTTATATAAAATGTTATTAAACTAAGAACAATCAGTTTCCAGAAATTGTATATGCTTCACTTATCGTAGAACTGTAGATCGCAGCAGCCTAAAGCTGCAAGACCCTTTTACCACTTCTCATGCTGAGTAATATTGTGTTCTTTCTAATTAACTTTTTAAATTTAGTGTTAAATTTTAATCAACCACGTGTAATTCAGTAATTTAAAAAAAAATACAATATTCCTTGTAATTATATGTTATGTTTTTAATATGTATAATAGCATAAATAAACTAGAATATTAAACTGATTATGACTTTTCATTGAAAAATAAAATCACATATATCGTTTATGCCATAAAAGTTTTTGTGATATTAACAATTCTATTGCATTATTACACTATAGTTCATATTAATTTGAAATTCATATTCCTACTATTAGTTTCTCTCTTGAATGAACATTTCTTGCTTAATTGAAAATACATCTTTATTTAAGACCAGCTCCTTAGTATAATTCATTAATAATAGAACTTTGTTAATTATATTTTATTTGTATGATAGCTCTTCCTCCTGAGATTTCTGAGGCTCCAAAAGATAGGGAAGTGGTTGATGGGAAAACTGTTAAATTGACTTGCCGTGTGTTCGGTGCACCAAAACCAGAAGTTAAATGGGTGAGACAAGGGGTTGAGCTTACTGGGGGACGGTATTCCGTACTTCCTGAAGGAGATTTGGAAATAAGGTATTTTTTTTGTTTTTCCTTATTTATTATAGTATATTGAGACATTAATTCCAGATAGTTCTCAATGTCTGACAGCTTGATAAGCACCTCTGTAGAAGCTTTCCAGAAGTGAGTTTTGGATCCAATTGATTGTTGAGCTAATATCCAATACAAAACATACTCATTTGGTTTTGCTGTTTATTTTTTGGTTTTAAAATAATAAAAGTTTACTTTCTGAACTTANGGAATAGAAGAAAAAATCGATCTGTCCTAGCCAGGGCTCGAATCTGGATCTCCTGCTTTCCGGGAAAGATCCAGGTTCGAGCCCTGGCAGGGACAGATAGATTTTTTCTTCTATTCTCTCACGTTAATTGTTCATAATAAATGTAATTAAAAATAAATAATAGTAATGCACATTTTTTATTCTAGAGCACACTAGAATTACTGATGAACCAGAGGACTATGAAGTTGCTGCTGGATATGCAGCAACTTTCCGCTGTAATGCTGTGTCAGACAGTGCTCTAAAACTGACTATTGATTGGAAAAATAATGGCCAATTAATTGATTTTGAATCAGAACCTCGATTCATCAAGTCTAATGATTATTCTTTAACAATTTCTAAAACTACTGAACTTGACTCAGGAGTCTACACGTGTGTTGCATCAACTCCTCTAGATGAAGCTTCAGCTCAAGCTACTTTAACTGTTCAAGGTAAGTAAATTATGTTCTTTATTTCTACTGTTTGCTACTTCCATGATATGATATTGAAATTTAAATTTAGCATAGCTCTTATTTTCCCAAAATTGAATAGTTTTTAAAAGTATTATTAAATAATTTATAAACCTATATTTTAAATACCATAATGCAATAATTTTCAAAAAAATTCTTAACTTTTTTGCCACTGAACAATACCATTCAAGATTTCTGAGGCATTTAGGCACTAGATATTTGCTTTGAGTAACTCTCCCGAAGCACTAACCCTTCTGTGCTGAGCCAAAATGATTTTATTATATATAGATAGATGTATAAATAGCCTTAGTTAGATTGAGATAATAATGGGGAATAATTATATAGAATGTTACGATTTATTAACTTTCCATTTAAGAAGCCTCACTCCCCTGAACCATATTTCTATTATCGATTAATTATATTATCTAGTATAAACTAATTAATTACTGAGTTATTGTTACAGTGTTTAAGTTATAGTATTTCACTCCCATAATATAGAAAAATTAGTATATATTAATGCTTTGGTTTCGTGATTTTAATTACATTGCTTTGTTTTATTTTATTTTAAAGGTTTCAAACTTAATTAAAAGTTGCTTGAAACATTAAGAAAGAAAAGTTGGTACTGTCTTATACCCATTTTAATTTTGGTGATAAATAGGAAATTATGACCACTGTTGTGTTTTAAATGATAACACTAATGTTAATTTTATCAACTTCATCTATTTTAGGTACAAATTATGGAGTTGTGATGAAATATATAAAAACTATGGATGTAGATTTCATAATAATAATCAAGGGTCTCCTTGAGGAAATTCGTGAAACTCTCGTCAGGTTTCCGTATGCTTCGTAACTGAAGTGGTTTTAAAAATTTGCCCTCTGTGTACTTATTGGGCCACTTCTACCGATTCCTGGAGCGATTAGCATTACTATATTACCTCCAGGATCTTATTTTTTTTAGTCCAGTTGGCTTTTGTATATTTTTATTTCAGCGATATATACTCAGCCCTTCTACTTAATTTTTTCTCTTCAGTCCTACCAGGGCTTGGAAAAAACACTTATATTCATAAATGAATTTAGAATAACCGTAAAAGATTTATTATAAAATTTAGTATGCGTCTAAAAAAAAAAATTATAAAAAATTTCAAATTACTATTTCTAAAAATAGGGGCTATTGTAAAGAAGTGTATAAAAAAATTAATTAAAATTAAGACCATATCAAGCAAATATTTGCATTTTTATATCTTTGATATAAAATACAATTAATTATCCAAGTATAGTCCATTTTTATCTGTCATTATTAATCATGTCATTATCTGCTTTTGCTGGTGTTTCCTGCCAAGTTCATGAGTACTTATGAATGGTTGACAGCAGCTTCATGCAGAATCTCATCAATATCCATTAACAGTTGCACTTCTTCCTTTCCAATGTTGTATCTCAACTGTTAAATTTTTCAAACCAACGCAGTGCACTAGTTAAGGACTTCTTCCCTTTCTTATTTAATAATTTCACGAGATGTTCAGCATCTGTAAATTTTTTTTTTTCAATAATGCCTTTAAATTACAAGAATTTTGTAGCAGCCATGTTTCTTCTTTGAAAGAAATAACTATCTGAGGCTTTTTTTTAAGAAGTCGAATGGGATATGACAAGCCCAGATAATGCTCTAAAGATATTATTAAGTAATGGTAAGTATTAAATAGGATTGATGTTTCTGTCCTTTGACATCTTAATTTTTTTTTTTTTTTTTTTTTTTACATTCCTTATCTGTTTGTATTGTTTGCAAATTCTAGGGCGGGTGATCCCCATTGCATGATTGTGTGCTCCATCAATTAATTTCTACCTGATTTAATTTAGAACATTTTTGGCGCACCCAAACCGAAACAAAGTCCTCAGCCATGCATATTGTGTATCACAATTCTAGCCGAGTTTTGAGAAAGACAGCTCGAAGAATTGAGTCCACCTCAATTATCACTTGTTCTGGTGATCCTTACTGTTTCTTGCTGATTATCGTGAAGGTCTTAATTTTCTCAAGAGAAAGTTGCCATTCCGAATTCTGTTCAACTATTGCTTTTGAAAGGTTGACCTATTCTTCAGGTAGCCTTTTAACAAGCAGTTTTTGGATTCTTTTGAAAGGTTTATGTGCAGTAAGAACAATATTTTTTTAGGGAATCTTCTATTTTAGTTGCATCTTCATTAGTTTCTGTTTAAACCAATATTTTGTTGTTTTGTAAAGATCTAATAGGTATTAATAACCTAATGTCTAGCTTTAGCTTAATTTATTATTTAAAGGGTTTTTCATCTCGTCGGAGTTTAAATCTTCTTTTTGTGGTAAAATAATTACAGTTAGAAATCATTTGTGTTTAGGTTCTTTCACCTGACTTTAGAGAACTTCAGTGAAGTTTTGTTTTACAGTTATCTTTTTTATGAGATGCAGAGTTTTCTCTTCATTTATTTTTTTAAAATATCTTCCAAAATATTGTTAAAGACTAGAGAAGTATGTGACAGAGGACCTTTTACGGGAAGGGGCCAATAGAATGCTTTCTTGATTCTGATGATAAGGAAATTTGGGTTTCGCAGAAGTAGCTATTAGATTATTCTAGGCCTGTCTCAGGCTTTAGCCAGCGGCTCCAGAGTCAATGTCAGGTTCTGTGTCAGATCACATGCCTCAGTGCATTGGGCCCATGTCAATGAAACATTAAGTGGCAGTAATTAGTAAGTGTTGACTACTTAACAGTTTTGAGGCTTAAAGGAGCCTTATTATAAAGATAATAAGCACATTTAATTAATTTGTATGTATTTGTTAATTAAGTGTAAATAATTTATATCTTTTATTTATTCATTTATTGGTTTGTTAGGGCAGTAGATTCAATTGCTATCTGTAATTAGTAAGTGCACTTAGTTATAATAAATTTATCCAATTTATCTTTGTTCTTAATCATTATTGACCTGTAGCCCATTACAATATGAATTGCTTCACTGAGGCAGTTCGTAAGATTTTTTTGAGAGTTGTAAAATTCATAATGGACTTTTGAGAAGCTAAATTCAAATGTGTCCTTGCTATGCCATCATAGAAGGTTCTATATATATTTTTTTCTTTTTCTTCGTCTGTGGTCTAGCATCTTTAATTTTTAAAGTAATGGACAAATTCAGTATTTAAGCAACTTTTTATAAATTGTTGATGAGTTTTGTAATGACTAAAATCGGTAGATGGGGAGTGGAGGTATGTTGAGGGAGGATAAGGGAAAACCAAAATTAAAATTTGATTTTTTAACTATTATTAATGTTAAGAAAAAAATTTGTGGAACGAAATAGGTTTAAAATATAATTTTATAACATTTATACTTCAAATATTTTTTTTTTTAAATTCATAGTAAAAAGATTAAGAATGCAATTTCCAGTGATGTGGGTTCCATCTTAGTTTTAAAATACAGAAACCAAATTTGGTATTTATATTGAAGGCTTTCTTGCAATCCCTTGAAAGAATTAATTTTTGTTTTAAATTGGATGATTTAGAGGGGAGGAAATGGAGGTTAAAAAGTAGAAATTTTTGCATCTTAATGTTAAGAAAGAAATTTTTGAATGTAACTATGATGGGTGAGCACTTACCCCACTCATCCCTCCTGACCAGCTTAGGTAGCAAAGATAGTGCTTTTACATTTTACGCTCATTGTTTTCTTCAGCTAACAAATTAACACTTCATCATTTACACTTATTTTTGTCCATCTTTATTGAAATAAGGGAAATCTGCTTAATTATGCAGCTCTAGCATGATGAATTCTATTTATTTATTTTTTTTGCATATTAAAGAGCTGCTTGTTTTAACCATGCTCCACTCTGATGAGACATCCTGACAATATTCTTGTTATAATTTAATTTTTATTGTTTTACGGGCCTGCTTTCTATCTTAAAAATCTACTTTTATTGTTTTAGGGATGTAAATTTTCTGGATGCAGGAAATTACACTTGCCATGCTGCTAATAAGTTTGGAAAGATTGATAGTTCAGCCATGCTTGTAGTCAGAGGTATAAATCACAAATTTTTTATTTTTTATAAAATAT
>KZ807213.1:368060-398783 GCA_000696205.2 Oncopeltus fasciatus | reverse complement strand
AAATAAATAAATAATATAACAAAAAATAAAATAATAATGTA
Organism: Oncopeltus fasciatus; assembly: GCA_000696205.2. NCBI lineage: Eukaryota > Metazoa > Arthropoda > Insecta > Hemiptera > Lygaeidae > Oncopeltus > Oncopeltus fasciatus. Next base: position 398,742 of record KZ807213.1, on the reverse strand, counting down.
GGTCGTTCATGATATGTTGCATGTTTTTTTTTCCTGGGGTATTATTTTGATTGTATTTCAATATCGCTATACATATATAATGTGATATAACAAGTTAATGTGGACATGCTATGTCACTCTCATGCTGAAAGAACATTATGTACTTCTGATTCTATTATATAACCAATATGTAGCTAGTTGATGTGGTCTGTCCACAATAATTTTTCATTTTTATGTACTTTTTTCTCAACGATTTTCTGCTAACTTAATCACCGACGCTGTTTGATGTGGTATTCTCCCTTCCAATTTCCTTCTATCATTATTCTTGCTCATCGAATTTCCATATTCTTCCACAGCGATGAGAGAATAGGTATAATTTTTATTTCTTCAATATTTTTTTAATTTATACCTTTGTTTAAATTCGCCTTCTCCTTCGGTCCTTCATTTATCTCCACTTGTTAAAGCACATTATAATAGGTGATAACACCTATTATTTATTATACAGACCGTATGCTTAATAAACCTCTTCCAAAAAGCGGATTACAAAAATATTGAGATTAGATGTCAAAAGTAGTGGAAATAATAATAAAAGGATATTATAAACTTTTTATACCTAAGTTATTTAAAACAATTAAAAATTCTGTGACGCATGAGGAACGTAAACTATGCAAATTTCACATATTTAATTGAAAATGGGCAAAAAAATAAATTAATAACTAATTTGATCATTGAAGCAAGAAAAGGATATGATGATAAAAGGCAAGGCCACTGAGGCTGGCAATAATGAAATCCTTCCGACCGAGAAGAGTCGGAAAGGCAACTCATAATCATAAAAACCTTTTATAATACATTTTCTTTCTTTTTGTCAAAATGTTATAAATACTCTATAATCTTTTGTTATGACATAATCAGCAAATAAAGAAGACGTTACCGATTTCTCATTTTGGTTTTTCTCTTCATCATCGGTGTTCGTTTATGTCTGATTTATGAACGAACTCAAACATCGGTTTCTAAAAAAAAACACAAACGCCGGAAATATACTAAGAAATACGAATAGTGTAAAATTTACTATATTTTAATTGCTCATTTGCTAATAATAAAAGGGCCCACCGAATTTTCCTAATAGCATTCCTATAGGTCTTTCTTAATAATTGTTTGTCATGGAAATTTTATGTGAATATAATAAATTGATAATTAGGTTTTACATATATTATGTTAATTACCATCACTTTACAGAAATAATAACGATAATATTAAGACAATGCATTATTGCATTCTCCTACTTTAACCATCAAAGACATTTTAATACCAAAATTGATTTTTAATTTTTAAAATTGTGCATGTTAGACATCAAATACACGCATTGTCAGGAATGCCAGGGCTGGTATTCTATGGTATAGCAGACATGAAGAAATTGTAAGAGGTAATTAGAAATTAACACAATGTAAGAACCAGATGATGTTCCAATCAACTGAGAAAAGCATGAAGTACAATACACTTTGAATAAATTTGAATTTAAAAGATCTAAGATATAAACTAAGGTATCCTCAACAGTATTATAATTTTTTAAGCTATTAATAAATTGGAATATCTAATACTTGATCCTAAGATGATTTTAGTTGGGGTTCGGTCAAGGTAGATCCAAAAAACACAAATTTTAAAAAATGTATTTTTTAATAAAGGAGTATCTGCCAACGTTTCGGCTTACATTGTAAGCCATCTTCAGGGCTGTAGAAATACAATGTCATGAGAATACAATAATAATTGAAATTAGTATAATAGAGAATTGCAATAATATAATGTGATATTAAGAGTATGAATGTAGAAAGCTATGTAAGAAAATTTAAAAGTTTATGAAAAACAATTTGAAAAAGAACCAATTTGAAAAAAAACATGCAAACAAACAGCTTATTGACAAGAAAAATTTGAAATATCATTACAGCAGTAATTTGCCACACCTACCTATTATCTAAAAAAAGATGATACCACACCTTCCTATACAATCTAATACTTGATTATTATTTTGTTTTTTTATATATCACTTGTAAATATTTTTGAATGTGTAGATGCTACATAATAAGTGAAAAGTAAAAAAATAAACAAATTAAAAAAAAAAAACTTTAATTACACTTTTTTGGTTTCTCAAATGAAAATTAATTCTATAATTATTAAACTATTTCTTAATTTAAAAACGTAATATTTAAATTGTAAAATCTGTAGTCATTGACAACAGTATTTCACACTATATTATCAGTTTTTTATTATTCCTTTCCATCACTAAGAGAATCAGAGAAAAAATAGGTATAATATTCAGGAGAATTATATAAATACTTGAGAAGTTTGAGAGAGTATTGTTTTTATTAATTTTCACTCTGTTACCTCTTATTGTGACATCTTTTATGCAATCACGATGACTCCTAACTCACCCAGTGAAATATTTGATGGGATGATGGTGTTTGGAGAGTGCCTTGGCTTGGTCCATGCCATTTCGGCTTTATGCTCGACAGACTATTCTGGGTGGCCCAACAAGCCATCATACTGTACTGAGATTTGTCAGGAAGCTCAAGTGCAAGAGGTAATTAGAAAGAAACCTTTCTTTTCCTTCCTCCGTTGTGCCTTTCAGCGTGGAAGTCAAAGAAAGAAACCTAATGTAAGCATTAGATAAAGTTCCAACCGACTGAGAATACAACGAAGTACAGCCCACTTTTTATATTAAGTGCCTAAGACACCTTCCGCATTTCTCTCCATCAGTCGCTTTCTGAAGAAGACAGGAAGACCATTGTTTTGTCGCTGGGCCCCTTGGACAATACAAGATCAGGGCTTATTTTTTGTATCCTAGAGTGATTTTTACTGATGAATCAACTTTTATTTCACTTTGAATAGGCATAATATCTGTTATTGTTCTATAACGGACCACCAGTGTCTCTGGTAAGTAAATTTGGTGTAGCGTTTTTGGTGACTTCAACTAGAACCTTTTGAGGGAGGATTTGCCAACCCCATTGGAAGACGTACCTCTTGAACTTAAAAGAACAATGTAGCCGCCACACGACGGAGGCCAGTTCATTATTTATTCGAAGCTAGAAGAGTTATAGGAGATGTGTTTAGGCAAAGGCGGGTAGGGTACAGTAATCAAGTTTTCTCTGCTATCCCGTTCTCCAGAACTCGACCTAGTAGATATTTATCAGTGAAGAAAACTGAAAAAAATATATATATATAAANTATATATATATAGCTATATAAAAAATATATAGCTCAGAAGAAGGCCTAACGAGTCTTGTGGGAGAATACCAAGGGAGCACGTTTTTCACGCTATCTAATATTACTTTTAAATATGTGTATTACAGAACAAGAATATACTTCTGATTTGAAATTTTTTTCAATAATTTCCATTGCCATTTCTTCTTTATGTTAATTTTTTTTTCTTTTTCTCACATCAATATTGGTATTAAAATGATTATTATAAAATACAATTTTTAAATTTTAAGATGAATAGTAAAATTACTTTTCATTCGAAAAATCTCTCAAAAAATCATGAATTTAAAATAATTATCCCTTTGTTTTATTTTTGAATATTTTAAAATAAAAGATCAATAAAAAATTCATTCGAATTAAGCATTAGTTCTCCTGAATCCCAATTTATAAGTCGCCTCAAAAATTGTAATGATGTAGAGGATATCAGATTTTACAATGACTAAGGTCTTTTAATTTCAAGGGCTTTTAAAGAGCGCAATTAAAAAAGTTCTGATTTGCAAAATTGCAACATTTGGACCCTGTCTACCACCCATGATTCGTCAAAGCTTCAAAAAAGAAGAGGGGACTACAAAATTTTCCTCCGAAATAATTTTTAAATCAAATTCATAAATTCCATTTATCCGTGAAAATAATTTTACCCCATTTATCTGGATAACGCACAAATACACTGAATAAACAAAGGCTGCGAGGAAAACAAGAGTTTTCTCTGTTATATACGCGCCACATGACGCTTATGTATTCTTCAACTTTTCATTAAAACTCGTAAACAGTTATCGAAAAACTCCCTAAAATATGCAGTTACTTTTATTTGCGTGTGTTGTTTCTTATATCAAATAGGGCACAAAAATATGTTAATCTTATAGTGGCAGAAAAGTGGAGTGAGTTAAATTTCTTCAAATTATTTGTTCTTGTAAATAAGATTCTCTGACAACTATTAGACAATATATTACAGTTATTCAACTGTGTATACAAATACTTTTAAGGAAGGGTTATTTCTACCACCAATGAATATAGAACTGTCATACCTTCCATTGTCCGTCTTCATTGGTTTCTGCAAACCATCTGTTGGCGAGCGCTTCCGGACACTGTCCATCTTCTTGGCCGAATACATGCGTTCACTGTCACTGTCAACGTAGAGTTGAATACAGACAGTGACAGTGAACGCATGTATTCGGCCAAGAAGATGGACAGTGTCCGGAAGCGCTCGCCAACAGAAGATGGTTTGCAGAAACCAATGAAGACGGACAATGGAAGGTATGACACTTTTAAGGAACCTTATATAAATGTTTATTATTAGGTATGCCAATTAATTAAAGAGTTAAACTGTAGAAATTTAATAAAAAACCTATCGAAATAAAAGTATCTTTGTATGTAACTCTCCCCTCTAGTTATATAGGTTTTTCTTACCCTCCAAGAAAAGGGAAGGAAGTTCCCTCGCGTAAATAAGGATTTAATGGTATAGATCGATCAAAGGAAGCCAACTCTCTTAAGGGAGCAAGTCCCGTTTCCTAAGTTTGAGGAAGGTGTTTGCGGGGTTATCCTGAGAGATTAACTTTTACCCGGGTTGGAGGGGGAGGATTAAGACCTTTGCCACAGCAAGGGAGAGTGAGGTTTTCACCAAGTGCCCCCGGGACTCTCCATTATTACCCGACACCTCGACACCCCCTGTGCCCCGAAAGACACCCTCTTTCATCCAGCAGCTCCCTTCTCTCACAGACATCAAGCCTTTGACACAATCCAAAACAGACATTGATGTCTTCCTCTTTTCTGTCGGACTCTTTCATGTCCGCCCATAGAGAAATGTTTTATTACGCTATTGAGAAAGCCAAACTTCCCTGGGTCATAGTGCTAATAATCACCATGTTCCTTTGTTGTGTTCACTTATGGCTCCCGATCATCAGTCTAAAACACCTCATTCTTATTCAATAAAAAGCTCTCCGTTCCCAGTGTCTGCCATAACCTCGTTCGGTGGGATAGCGTCTGGTGGGAGACTCAGAATTTTATTAAGGCAAAATGAAATCCCCATCTTCTGAAATTCATGATAAGCCATTAGTCCCCACTTAATTTAACTGAAAAGTTAAGTTTAAATATAGGGATTTTGACCGTGGGGATTATTAGTAGAGAATACCGTCATGAAGATTTGATGCAGGTGACAACACGTCCCTTCTCGCTTTCATGTTAGCCCTGTAGATGGCTATGTAAATCGAAACATCTGCAGATAATAAAAAGTACATTTATTTCTATTGTATTTTTTGGATCAACTTTGATCGAGCCCCAACTAATCTCAACTAATGAAACAAAATGTGTCATATATTACACTTTTTTTTTGTTTACCTGACTGCAAGATTATTTATCATTTAAGTTTTTTTTTAATGAACTGTGGCGAAGTTATACAATTATAAGGGATATAAAACTGTTAAACTTCGCTGGGTAATAATGATATTTAGTTAAAGCTGGGCGCTTTCGAGCCTCAATGTTTCATTCTCAGAGTCCAGGAATCTACAAACATTATTTGAAAAATGAGGTAAATGTCCTCTATTGAGGATAGTAAATAAACCTTTTGATCAGGAACAGTTTTCTAAAACAAATAAAGAGGAAAACCAAAATCTGCACAGGGCAGGCATGGAAGAGAATAAAACAAATAAAAGATTAACAATTATCAAAAAATAAAAGATTAGTATATTTATCTTTATATGGTTTATCAGTAATTAGACGTAATTTTGAATTTTTGGCTCTTAATGAGAAAGAAAATATTATGCTCAGCTCAGCAGTTAATAGCTAATATATTACGGGTCTTCTTTTTCTTTTCTTTTTTCTAATTTTAGGTATTAAGATGATATAACGATTTTAAAGCAATTACATAATATTTAAAACATCATTGGGCAATGATAGAATATATAAATTAAACTTAAAATTTAATTATTTGTTCAAAATTGAGGTCTTTCTATTTAGATTATATATTAAATGCTGAAATCTGGATTGAAACTGGGATTCAATTTATACATCCAGGATTTCTGCCGAAATTAGCTAGACTAATTCTAAACCTTTTTGAAAGCATTAGTTAGAATAAACTTAAAATTTACTACTCATCTAAACCTCATTTAGAAAGCTAACTCACTGAATATATGGGAGAAATATTATTAAAACTTTTACATACTCTTGTATATATAATTAAATGGAACCAAACAATGCCAAAACGGTTCTTTTCATGAATGGACTATTTTAGTTTTAATTCTATTGTAGAATTATTATTACGAATGTCTGTTTACATTATTTTTACTGATTTCTAACAACTTCTTTTGTATGCTTCTTTTCAAGTGTTGCTTGTAGACAGCATTGCTTAGGAAATACCAACAAGTTCACATCTCACATGGTCTGGTCCCTTCCATTCCTGACTATGGTCGAACTTAGGATTCGAGTGGAATATCCTCAGAAGCCTTTCCTCGTGCAATTCACTCCTTAATATTCAATATTTCTCTGCATCTCCTGATTACTTCAATCCATTTTACTTCCTCCTCTGTTACTCTCGAAAAAACTTCTTTTTTTTTTAAAGGTGAGTTTTTTGACCGTAAATATTATTATTAGATGTGTTTTTTTGTTGGAGTTCGGTCAAGGTAGATTAAAAAAAATACAAATTAAGAAAAAAAAAAGTGTATTTTTTTAAAAGATTATCTGCCAACGTTTCGGCTTACATTGTGAGCCATCTTCAGGGCTGTCTATCATGAAGACGAGAGAGGACGTCCTGTCACTAAGTCACATTTCCATGACTGAAAAATTATATTCTTCAGTCATGGAAATGTGTACTTAGAGACAGGACGTCCTCCCTCGTCTTCATGATAGACAGGTGTGGTAAATTACTGTTTTAATGTTTTTCAATTATTTTTTAATAAGTTGTTGTCTGCATGCTTTTAAAATGCTTTTCAAATTCTCTTACATAGCTTTCTACATTCATACTTTTGATATCACATTACATTATGGTAATTCTGTATTATAATATTGTTAATTATTATTGTATTCTCATGACATTGTATTTCTACAGCCCTGAAGATAGCTTACAATGTAAGCCGAAACGTTAGCAGTTAATCTTTTAAAAAAATACTTTTTTTTTTTTAATTTGTATTTTTTTGAATCTACCTTGACTGAACCCCAACTAAAATCATCTATTAACAACTTTTTTTTTTTTTTTACTCACTTCTAATTTCTCTTAGCTGCTATAATAAGAAACAACAAATATACAGTTGGTTCTAACAGAATTCCATTAAAGCTTCTTACTTTTCCCTGTATCTTCCCTATTCTCTTGAACATATACGAATTCTCCCTTCATTTAGACCTTCCTTATTTCCGGAAACAAATAATTGTCGAGCCTTTTAATTAAATCCTTAAATCCTTTTTCGTCAATGACTTCTGTCCTTGCAATAATTATTCTCCCTGTTATTGCAAAACCCTTGAAAAAATCGGTTCAGAATCTAATGTCTTCTTTTCAAGAAAATCCTCGATCCAGTCCGATCCAGGTTTCATCCTGGATTCTCTACCCAAACCGCTCTCCTAAAAATAACTTCCGACATCCTAACTGCTATTGAAGAAAGAAAAACCACGATCCTTATCCTCCAAGATTTCTCTAAAGCTTTCAATACTACCTATCAGCCCGGTCTACTATCTAACTTAAATCCCTTTCATTTTCTAACTGAGCCTCCTTCTTCCTCTCTTTCGTCACTTCTGGTGTTTCCCAATGCGTCTGTGTCTCTAAAATCCTTTTCCGCCCCTATATTTATGACCTACACAATTCATTCATTTACACCGATGAAACTCAAGATTACTTTTCCTGAAGAATTTCAAACAGCTATAATAAAGATTCAAGAAAACCTAAATTCATTACGTTTCTGGGCTTTGACAAAAAATATTTTTTTCAATGTCAAAAAATCTCAAACTATGCAAATTTTAACATGTATTTACCATTTCATCTTCCGGGTTGGACCGAGTCAAATTGTTCTTATTTGCCGAGCTTTTGCACATCATGTGATGGCTTCTTCAGGGCTGAAAAGAGAACTCTCATTCTCTTTTCAGCCCTGAAGAAGCCATCACATGATGTGCAAAAGCTCGGCAAATAAGAACAATTTGACTCTGTCCAACCCGGAAGATGAAATGGTAAATACATCTGACGACCGACGAAGCCTACGTGAACAAATTTTAACATGTTTATTTTATTTTGTATCAGCATATATAGGTCAGAATCAGCCATATTGTCAGCTGTGATGTTTTTTATTTATTTAATGGGGTTAAAATCACAGAACACATTTACTTATTCTTCTTCTTCTTAACACGAAAGGGAAAAATATATTAGTTGGCGTAATAAACCTTCCATACAAACCGTCCCTAAGCGTATATCGTCGCCTTGAGCATGTACACTACAGACTTGACAATAATAACGGAACATGAAATGTCCTCAATTCAGTAAGAACCAAGATGTCAAATTAAGACGCTTTTAGGCTACTTTGTTCAGACTCTGTGGCCTTAGCTCACACAAAGGACTTAATGAGAACTTTTATTGCTTCATACCATTCTCAATGAAACCGAGGTTTACATGAGGTTCATACCATATGTATGTACTACCGAGGTATTAGCAGACCAATAAATCAGTATTTTACTCATAATGGGAAGTGAACTTATTGGTATTTGCTCAGCAGAGCTGTCTAAAAGCAACACTTGAAAAGAAGTTGTTAGAAACCAGTAAAAATAATTCCCAATAATAATTTTATAATAGAATTAACACAAAAATAGTCCATTTTTTTAAAAGAACCGCTTTGTTATAATAATAAAATTGTAAATGAGTTGAAATGTTACACACAATGATTCTTGTTTGGTTATTTTTAATTAATCTCCCATATATTCAGTGAGTTAACATCCTTTTAGGACTTCGATCCATTAAAATTAAAATTACGTCCTATTGACCGAAAAGTGGTAATTATAAGTCTTTAAGTTTCTTGTAAACATCTCTCTTAATTTAATATTCTACCACTAGCACAAGTGTATAATAAATGAAAGATTCACTTTAATATACTAATTTATTTTTATCTTAGATTATTTTTGCTTAGTTGAATTGAAATTTATAATCATTAAAAATTCTCCTTATCCGAGTCCAACTCTATCCTCTACTAAGGTTTGATGTTCCAGAAGCACAAGAACTCCTGTTCTCTCTCTTTTCTGTCACCCCAATAATTGAATATTATTGATGTTATCCAGATTTCTTTGGTACACAACACAATTATTCTTTCACTGGACACTTACTCTCCTAAGTGATTCCAGTCCTTGTTGTGACTCTGATTATTAAATGCATCAGATTTGAAAAAATGTAAAATTTTAATTAAAGTTTAATAACAAATTAATGAATAAAAAATTCAAGGGGCGCCAGGGTAGCTCATGGGTTTGGGCTCGTAATCCTGACGCTGTGGGTTCAAATCCCGCCCAGGGCAAGCTATTATCTATAAATATCCCCTCTCCCCATGAAAGGGAGTCTCGATTAGATTAATGAAAGTTCATATAAATTTCAGGTCATGCCCGGCGGGGATGTCGGGGGCCGGGGTTCTGGCCGTCGCTCTACTCCTGGCTGCAGCTCAGGCGGAGCTCACCGTCACAAGGCGACACCCAGTAGATAGCTTCAAAGGTATTTATATTTTCTTCCATACTAGAGGAATTATCTTATTTTATTTTTAATCCATGAAAGCACATCGAATTTTCTCGAAAATGTCTTCTACTATTAAGTAATAATAGAGATAATAAAAATATTGAGATTACTCAATCAAATTATTAGTGAAAAACATTCCAACTTTCTTAGACAAAGATTGGCAGCATATAAATGATATAATAAAACACTATATCAACAACACAAAATTATACATATTTAATAGATTAAAAAAATTTCCAGCACGATTAAAAATGGTATATTCATATTCTATAACAACAAATTGCAAAAAATGAAAAATGATTTTTTTATAAAAATTATATTTTACTGAAATAGAGTAGAGAGTACNGGCTGAATATTAAGTTTCACAAGCATCCCTGTCACTCTTAAACTCCCGCTGCGGTTTAAAATTACTCTACCAGATGGCTAGATTAGTGAGCATACATCAAAGGGAAATTAAATGAAAAGTATGAAAAGTACAATAATAAATTAATAAATATTAAAAAAGATTTAGCCCTTGTACTAATTTTGCTTATGCCTTATAACGGGCTTATTAGCTACTCTAATGTAAGATCGGGGAATAAGTTATTAAGTTATTTCAAATTTTAAAAAGTCCTTAAGGCAGGAGCTGCGCAATATAGACAGTTTCCTATGTTTTATTAAAGGTGGATATAAATAAGAGTAAATGACAAAATTCAATTCAAGTTCATTGCTCTAGACTTACCGGGAATTTAGAGTGGGAGAAAGACTCACTGGCAGTAGCTATATTCTTTATTTTATTTATGTGGATAAAAACAATTTTCTTCTAAATCGATAACTGTTTTTTTTAATTCAATTTATTTGACTATATAAAACAGTATATATCTAAGAATTTTTCATACCTAAATTTCACAAATTTATATATTTTAAACCAGAATTTTTTATATTCTCTGCCAACTAGGACTGGTGAAATCAGAGAGTATTAACACATGTGTGTATTTTTATGAACACTTACATGCCCAATATCAGGTTTTAGAAAGTAAAGATTAATTGACCATCAGAGTTAAAGGTCAAACTCCCTTTACTTATGCGAAAACTCATCTTTAGCCTCGTGCACTATAGCAAAAAATTGCTAGAAAGTTTTCTCTCCTCATATAAAGAAAAGTGAAATTTAAAATGCAATAAAATTGGAGAATTCTGATTTATATCTAAACTTTTGTGATCATGTATATAATGTAACATATAATCCGGAATTATACAATAAGTCTGGATTGTCGAAAATAACAAATTATTGATATAAATACTACATTAAATTAGATTAGTAATGTGCCATAAAATTGAAAATTGACTCTTGTTCCATCCGTTTGCAGCAAATATAAATAACAAAGCTATAGCAAAATATTAACAAATATTACTAATCAAATTAAATCTCCAGTATTTGGATTCGTGACTGATAAGGTAACTCTGCCACTAGGTGGTGCAAACATATTAATAGAATGCTACAATGTCAAAATGACTTACCATCGTACATTATAAATACTTCAATAACTTTCATTTACAAAAGTTACTACTTTATTATATACGTATATAAAGAATTAACTTTTGTTCTCAGCCAGTCGACATTCTGATAACTAAATAAAAGTACTTACTGACACTTACTGTTAGCATATACTTACTTTTACTCGAGTAAAATGACTTACTGACACTTACTGTTAGCATATACTTTCTTTTACTCGAGTAAAATGACTTACTGATCCTATACGAAGATCTATCCCTTTATTCACTAGCCCTGATGATGGCTCACACTTTAATCATAAATGTTGGCTTACAAAAATAAAATAATTCTCATCAGTCTGGTGTATTTTTTTCGCTTCTTGGCCGAAACATATTTCTTCAGCACGAAAATAAAAATACATTTTTCAACATTTATGCATCAGTAAATATTTACATTGATATAATGAATCATAATTAAATAGAAATAGAAATATATAAGAATGAAGCAATAAATGGCAAGATCCAATTTTTCTTTGATACATAATAATAAATATATCGCTTATATTTTGATTGGAAAACTCATAAATTGTATTGATAGATATTTAAATTTGACACTCTCAATTTAAACAAAACAAAATTAAATTGAAATCACCTCTACACCAAGAAGAGAACTAAGTGGCATTATTATCTCAGAACAAGCGATAAAGTCTTATAAGACTGATAAGGTCCTACTAGGGATCGCTAAAGCTGGCACGCAGCCCTGGCGACAAGTCTTCTTAAATGACTCGAGTAGCCGCCTCCTGCTCCTTTTAAATCGCCTGCTCGCCGCCAGATCTCTCCATGTAGTCTTCTCAAGTAGTGGAGAAGTCCCTCTCTCAGCTTTGAGTAGACTTCTTCGTCAGGTCTTCTGACCATGCTGGCACTATTTCTAGCTTTTTGGAGATCCTTTTCAGCAATGAATAAAAATATATGTTAGCGCAAAATTCAATAAATTACATTTAATGGCACATTAGGAATAGTCCATTTACCTAGAAAAATTTATAAACTATGTCATAAAATTTATATCAACAACACAAAAGTATATGTATTTAATAGATTTTAAAAAATTCAGTATGATTAAAAATGGTATGTTCATTTAATATAACAATAAATTGCATTAAATGAAAAATGATTTTATATAAAAACTATATTTTACTGAGATAGAGTAGACAGTACATCTGCTGCTTATTATTGTTGTGAGTTAGTGTCCCGTCCAGGGGAAGCTATTATCGGTAAATAATAGCTTGTCCAGAGCCATGGATTAGAATGGGGTGGAAACCAGTAGATAGACCCTAACTGGTTGAATGGGAGCTCATGGTTATTTTTAAAAAACATACCTGTGGATAGATCAGTTACGGTGAATGCTACCCACCTCTCATCGCACATGTCACTTCAAGATTAAGACCTAATTCCCTTCTTAAGATCTATTGTATTCCCAGGCATTCCATCAATTTCCAAATCTTCAAGTCTGGAATATTTTTCACTCGGCAACTTAATGTATTTTTAAATTTATAATTTTCAGTCGTTAACATCGTTGAGATAATAAATAACTCTTCATATTCGTCATATAGCAAAGATATAAGCTCTTCCAACTCTCCCTAATAAGATAATTTTTTTTCTAAGTGTTAACCTCCCCAATCAACCTTTTATGCCATTCTATTCTAAACATCCATGGGTTAGGACAAGCTTTTACTAATAAATAAAAAATTGCTCTGGGAGGGATTCGAACTCGCAGCGCAAGGATTGTGAGACCCGAAAAGATCCCATGAGCTACCCTGGCGCCCCTAAGAAATTTTTACTTGAAATGTTAATATCTCTAACCAACTGAGTTTGTTGATTTTAAATTGTTCCAAGGATTTTTTTGACATAAAAAACAGTATACCTTTATTGGCGCATATATCCAAGGCGAGACTTGCAATTTTCAATTAAATGTTCATGGAGACCAGTGGTAAACACTATAGGATAGGATCATATGATCCTAGTAGAAATTTCGAATTCCATTGAGAACTCTTCATTACTCTCTGGGTGATTGTGGCGCATTTCATTCCAAATGGGCGGTTTCTGTTTCTCGTAAAGCATATTTGTAAAAGCTTACTTTTCTATGCTTTTCTTTTCCATTTCATAGAGCGGGAAGCCACGTTTCAGATCGATAATATATAAGAACAAATGAGCTTCACATAGTTAGTCTAGTATGTATATTATGTTAGAAATGGAAAATTTATCGTCTACAGTTTTTCCATTAAGTTTACAAAAGTCTATTACTATTCACGATCTACATTTTCCTGACGTATCTAATTTTTGGAGGGGCGACAAACACCAAAAATTTCCCAAGAGAAATAGAAGATCTTTGATTTCATGTCATTGATTTGATCGTTTCCCCGTTAATTTTCCTACCTCATTTTTATGAATTTCTTAGCACCCTTAAGCCTTTGTGAATACTGGGATGACACTTTTAGTTCTGAAGTCTAATGTTTAAAGAAAATTTTAAAAATAGAATGGGTGTCCGTCAATTGGAAAATATCCCAATATTTTTTAATTAACTCGGTAATTTATTGTTTCTTCTATCTGTTCATTTGGTTCATACAGTGGGTCAAAAAAGTATTGGCACACTAACATTTTTTGTGGTTTCATTTAGAAAAGATTAAAAATTTATTTTTTGAACATTTTTATTTCATAAAAGATTTAGAAAAATACATAATTGAAAAATAAAAATTGAAAATTTACAAAACATAGGGATTAATTCTTTAAAAAATTCACTTTTTCACAGTCAAAAAAGTATTGGCACACTTTTATTATATGTATTAATTTATGATTTATAATGTACTTTAAGCTTTTTTATGAACCACTAATATTTAGTTACCGTACCGTTGGCGTCTATAACAGCCTGAAGCCTTCTTTGCATCGATGAAACAAGATTTTGAGTTACATCTTGTCCAATTTTACGCCATTCCTCAGCCAAAGTTTCTTTCAACACAGCTTTTGAAGAAATTTTATTTTTTCTTACATTCAGGTCCAACAAATACCATAGATGTTCTATCGGATTTATATCCGGAGACTGTGGAGGCGTTTTCAATTGCCTGGGCACGTTGTACAGCATCCATTCTTTTGTTTTATTTGCTGTGTGCTTGGGGTCGTTATCTTGTTGAAACAAAAATGTATCCTTGATCCCCAGCTTTTCGGCACTACTTTTTAAATTATGGCGCAAAATGTCAACATATTTTTCTGCATTCATAATACCGTCAATGAAGGTCAAATTACCTACACCATTCCATGACATGCATCCCCAAACTAGAACACTTCCACCTCCATGTTTTACAGTGGGCCTCACATGTCGCGCTTGAAACTCAGTATTAGGTCTTCGCCAAACGTACTTGCGGCCATCAGAACCGAAAATATTAAATTTGCTTTCGTCTGAAAAAATAACATCTTTCCAGAATTCTAGGTCCTTGTTAACATAAATTTTAGCAAACTCAAGTCTTTTTTTGCGATTTATCTCCGAAATAAAAGGCTTTTTCCTTTGGACTCTGCCATAATAATTATATTTGTGGATGACATTTCTTACCGTCTGTAAACAGAAGGTAGTGTTGGACGTTGATGCGACCTCTTCGGCTATTGAGGCGGCTGATGAAGTGGGGTCTCGCTCAACACGCCGGTGTATGATCCTTTGTTCCCTTTCGTTAAGTTTCGATGGTCGTCCTGAACGAGGCTTGTTTAAAACCGAACCGGTCGTTCGAAACTTTTTTATTATATTTCGAACCGTACTGAAACTAATTTCCAATCTGTTGGCTAAGTCCTTTGGAGTGTAGTTTTATTATTTGATTTTTAAAACTTGTAAAAAATTCACCAGTTTTACCCATGTTGATATAGCAAAGGTAGAATAAAGACTGAGTCTTTTGTTGTTTTTGTATTATTGTCAATCCTCTAATCTAATGTACTGAAAGAAAAAGGATTTGTTTGTTTTGATTGGAGCTATGTAATACTAAATGTTTACAAACTGTGCCAATACTTTTTTGACCTTCAAAATTTACTTTGTTATGATTACTTCAAACTCAGCTTTTGAATTCCAAACATTCATTGCTTCAAAAAATCCAATTTTCAAGAGACTCTTTTAAAATGAATAACAGTTATGGAAAAAATTTTAAGCCTATTGAGATTTTCAGAAAAAATGGGGTGTGCCAATACTTTTTTGACCCACTGTACATATTTTGTTGTTTACCTCTTGAGTACATGTTTTGTTAGATCTAAAAGCTCATCTTATTTATTATGACTTAATAAATGATTTACTTCATATTTCATTGCCAAAACAATCTTATGGTATCCTAATTTTTTTACCAAAAGCTTTCTAGCATGTTAAGAACGCATCAAGCGTTGGTTATGAAGTCCTTCACAGAAATACTGTTCCCATTTTATAGGAAACTAATTGAAAGCACAATTAATTCGTCTCATTTCTCCATCTTCTTTTCATTAGCACGTTTTGCCTTAGGATCATGCGAAAGAGGAGGCTGTATTGGTGCAAGTATGGGAACAGCTCTGGCACTGTCCTCCGACGGCTGTACATGCGCCTGCGCTCCTCACTTACCAGCTTTCAGAGAGGATCTTCGCATCTGTGTTGATGATCTCCATGGTAAATATAGCAACATTCTACATAAATATAACTTAATATTGAAACGTCTGTCATGCAGGAGCTGCGCAATCCAAGCACATCATTAAAGATGAACATAGATTTATCGAAATCCTGTAACAGTTTAAAAAAAGAACATAAATAGCAAATTTGGTTTCATTATTTTATCAATTAAGGCCGCTAGAGCGCATACAGACGAATATACATTCACATATAAAAGAATACATAATTTTAATTCTAATTTTTAGCGTCTCCAATGTAGGATAGGAACAATCATTGATATTCAAAAATCGCTTCATAGTAGCAACGTGCAAAGCTTAATTTCCCTACCTGCTAAAAGTTTAAAAGGAAATTTTCTAAAACTTGTGTTTTATATATATATATATATACGTTATATTGACATATCCTACTTAATACACATAAAATAATGCTTGCAGTCAGCTCCTTTCCTAGAAGCTCCCCACCCTAACCAACCCTATCTCATCTTCCCAGAGATCCTTCTCGAGTCAGTCTCGTTACAGGAGAGCACACGGCTAGAAGTCTCGTTTCCCACATCGAGGTTCTCCTAGTATTATTTACTTAGCGAATATAAGTGATAATTGTAGTGATCCCTTGATTTATTGTAACAGACTCCGGTCAAACNGTATTATTTTTTGTTTTTGGTTAATAAAATTGACTGACATTCAATTATATTGAATGTGTTTATGTACATGTCTAAGTGAAAGATCGAAATAGGGTGAATGAATTCTTTTTTAATTGGAAAAATAATTTGCTAGATCTATTTTTGAAATATTACTAAATTTCATAATTTTGCTCTGACACTGACAAATGTCAAATCTAATGTAGACTGTTAGTGAATCCAAATTACTATTTCAAACTTCATTCTTCTCTACCTACTAAACAACTTCTGTTTTCAATATATATATATAGAGAGAGAGAGAGAGAGAGAGAGAGAGAAAATGAAACACTCATGGCTGCGTAATCAAGAACAGTTGGGATAGAGAGTGCAGTACACACACAAAAAGAATAACACAAACATGTATATATATGTATATATACATACACATAAATTCCCACTCCCAAAAGGCTTGAGTCCCTCAAAATATTTTCTTGACCCGCGGCCCCCACTCAGTGCCCCCTCCACTGAGTTTCTAATTGATCTTGCAAAACTAGTCTTGACCAAAAACGCCTTCACCTTTAATGGTGATGCCTATTTACAAATTGGAGGTACAGCGACGGGTGCTAGAATGGCCCCTCCTTATGCCAGTTTATACATGGGCCAACGTGAACAAATGTTTCAGGCCTCCCGCCCTTTGCAACCCCTCGTCTGGAAAATATATCTGGATGATATTTTAATGATTTAGATCCAAGGACAGGAATCCCTATCCACATTTCTAGAGGACCTTAATAAGGCGTTTTCCATAAAGTTCACACAAAATATATATCTAAAGACGAAGCCACTTATTTGGACGTTGATATAAAACTAGTAGACAACCGCTTCGTCATTGGTGTTCACATCAAGCCCACTAAAAAACAGCAGTATTTACATTATTTCAGCTGCCACCCTCCACACACCAAGAGGTCCTTACCTTACTCTCTCTTCTTTCGGGGACACCGCATCTTTAATTCTCAAGAAACATTAGAGAATTACTTAGGATTTTTAAAAGAATCTCTTCTTCAAAATCCACCCCAACTCTTCAATAGAAAAATCCTTCCTACAAACCGAACCTTCCATCCTAACCCTGAATCTCCTAATGCCCAAATTCCTAACCTGGTTACTGAATATTTCCCCGGGATAGAAGGTATCAAGACCAAGATACACGAAGCCCTCCCTATTATTCAGAACAATCCATCCCCAGCTTCCTACTACCACTAAAGCCTGGCATTACGGCTCTTTCAAAGGGGTCTTTCAAAACCCTCATAAATTCACAAAAACAAGGTACTTGGCCTTGTAACAAAAGCAGATGCTTATCCTTTCCATTTATAAAAACTGGCAACACGTTCTCCAGTGTCAACATCCACTTAACGTATAAGATCCAATCCTCATCAACATGCACATCCAAAAATTGTGTATACCTCCTTCAATGCAATTTTTGTCCTACTTTTTACGTAGGAAAATGTACAACGCCCCTAAATCTCAGAATCAATAACCACAGAGCATCCAGTTTAGAACCACAGTCCCCTCTTCCCATAGCAAGGCATGCTCAGAGTCATTTAATGACGTTTTCCAAGTTCAAGGGATTGAACAACTTCCCGACACGACTTCAACATAGCAATTGAAGACGAGAGAGTGCGCATATATCCACATACTCAGAGCCACTTTAAGACCTGGAATTAATTGGCAACAATAAGAGGATTAGGGAAAACCTAATCGCCTCCCCCTTTCTTTGAATTCCTTCCGCAACATCAGTCTCTCTTCACTGATCACTGAAGAAGATCGAGAGATCCCCGAAAATTTTACTATTTGTGATTTTTTTTTGTTCTTGTGTGTGCACTGCACTGTCTATCCCATCTGTTCTTGATTACATATGCGAGTGTTGCATTTTCTTTTGTTGTACTTTCTATATATATATTTCTGTTTGCGCTTTAGAATCCGTAATTTTTAGAATAATAAAACTATATATATATATATATAAATATATAAAACAATTATACCAAATTCCGTATTTAAGCTTTCTTTCGCTAGGAACTAGATCAGTTCTTTGAANGAAAATGTTTTTTATCTTTTTACATAAATTTATTTCCAAAAAAATTAATGTTTTTATTTATTATATTTTATTTATTTTTTTACAGATTGTCCACTCATACCTTTTGTTTCTGGTACTACTTACCAAAAAATTCCATATGTTTTTCTCCCTCTCAAAGGACAAATAATATATCCTAGTGCAGAACTTGTATTTGCAGGTATGTTACACTATTTATAGATTTTAAAATAAATTTTAACTATTCATCGTAATCGTCTGAATACGGGAGTTATAGTAATCTTTTGGCCTCAAGTACTTACAGATCACGAACTCTATAAATATCAGCAACTTTACAAAATTGGTTCTAATAACTCTCTCCATAAGCAGTTTATTCGGCAGTAGATGAACTGTGCTCTCAACAAAAGTTGAACTCCTACTTTCTTGTAGTAAAAATATTTCAAAATTTTCGAGTTGCCTCAAAAAAATTCCTGCCTAATTTTTTATAACAGTTGATTTCTGTAGGAACCCAAATAAGAATTTGTAATGTATAAGAATAGATTACAATCATTTCCATGAGTTTAAATATATCCAGGTGAAACTAAAGGCTATCCGAATGAATTTTATTTTAAGAATAGTGAGGGATTTTGTAGTAGCATGATAATGAAAGACTAACGAATACCAAATAAATTAATATTTAGAAAAGAAGCACAGGTGTTTTCAAGGAAAAACAGTTTTATTTAGTTGTTTCATAAAAACTTTACTTATTTGTTGGCAAAATGTCATAATCCATTTTAATAATTATTTTTTAAGGTTGGAATATTATATTATTCAATCCAATTATGCATTAAAATTCTATAAAATTCAAACCAGTATTTTTGGTAGCATGAAACAAGTGGTTCCAAGTGTGAACATTGAAATATCTTACCCAAAAAGATAATCATTAGATGTAAATAAAGGCAGTCACTAAATAGCCTGAGCTTCAAAGTCATTTCAGAACATAGTTTCCATATTTTAAGTGCAGTGTACTCCATGGCAATTAAGGCAGAATAAATTATTACATTATTTTGAAAGAGTGGTATACAAAATCCTAAAAAATAAATCCAAGGCTGAATATTAAGTTTCACAAGCATCCCTGTCACTCTTAAACTCCCGCTGCGGTTTAAAATTACTCTACCAGATGGCTAGATTAGTGAGCATACATCAAAGGGAAATTAAATGAAAAGTATGAAAAGTACAATAATAAATTAATAAATATTAAAAAAGATTTAGCCCTTGTACTAATTTTGCTTATGCCTTATAACGGGCTTATTAGCTACTCTAATGTAAGATCGGGGAATAAGTTATTAAGTTATTTCAAATTTTAAAAAGTCCTTAAGGCAGGAGCTGCGCAATATAGACAGTTTCCTATGTTTTATTAAAGGTGGATATAAATAAGAGTAAATGACAAAATTCAATTCAAGTTCATTGCTCTAGACTTACCGGGAATTTAGAGTGGGAGAAAGGCTCACTGGCAGTAGCTATATTCGTAAATTTATATGGTGCATAAAATTTATAAAATTATATTTTACACCTACTATGATCTATAAGTTTCTTTGTAAACTCAAATAAAAATGAAGATATTACGATTATAAATTTTTGTCTCCTATTAACCCCCCCCCCCCCCATCCCCTCCCATTCAATCTGAACTGAAAATCAACAATTTAAAGGGCTTGTAATCAAAAGCCTTAATACCGAATTAGGTTGCCATATTTTAAAAATTAACCAAATATTACTCATGCTGCAGTGATCAGACTTAATGTACTCGCTCTTTACATTTCAGGAAATGTAATGTAATAACCCACTCCTATTTGTCCAAAAAAGAGAGTGAGCATTAATACTGGAACGCTATTAGTATGTTAAATGACATAAATTATTTATTAATTTCATATTTGAAGCTACATATAACATTCTAAGTCTTAAATATACAGATGTGGTTACTTACCTAAATAAAGTGATCTAATTTTAGGTGTTGAATCTCCAGTATGTGTAGTATCATCAGCAAAATTTTTATCAACATCTGGCTGGGGTGATTTAAGGAATGGGTCCGATTCAGAACCTCCATTCAGATTATTTCGTGATGAAGGCCGAACATTTCTTCAGGTATGAAAAATAAATAAAGATATATTTGTAATTAACAATAATACTATTATAAGTAATGTTTTTACGAATATTTCCTTGATGAAATATATATTTTTTTGTCCTGTACAGATTACTTTTAAGTAGTAGGGTAATAATATAATAAATGAGAGTAAATTTTTTCCTTCTTGTATCATAATTCGTAGTTTATAACATTTTGTTGATTAAGACCTTGTGGTTAGGAAATTTTTCCTTATTACGACCCTGAATTTTTTAATTATAATTCTCTTGAAGATAGTCTGATTCAATAATAAAATCAATTAAGATTGCCACATTCAACCCAATGAAGATTATAATTATAACTTTGTAATGGTCAGTTATTCAATGTATTCAATTGCATATAAAACATTTAGATGACTGTAAAGTGTGATAAAGGAAAATTTTTTTTCCTCACTCAATTCATTACATTAGGCTAGACTAATAATTGTTACAAGAGCTATTTTAGCATAGGAAAGAAAAAAATTTAAATACTTTAAAATTAAGGAATTCATTTCAGTAAGTGCTGACGTTTAATAGGTTTTTTTTTTTTTTTTTAAAAGTATTCTTTTCTAGTATGTTAAAATTTTGTATAATATATTTTAGGGTAATACATCATTGTATTACTCCAATCAATGTACAAAAAGAAATAAATAAATACAATTTTATTAAGAAAAATTTAAAAGACAAATATAAGAATCATTTTTTGTATGAAAATCAAATGAAGGCAACTACCTACTTTTAGTAGGTGGTGATTCCTCACTAGGAGAATGCAGGCTGTGATAAAACAGTATGTAAACTCCTTTTTACTCAAAATCGTTTCAAGTAAAGTTAAGAAAGAAATAATAATATCTTAAAAGGATTTTCAAGGTAAGAAAATAATACCATGAAATTTCTTTCAAGATATTATTTCTTTCTTACTTTAAAATTTTACTAAAATTTGCCATTTTCTTTTTATCCCTAAATTATTTCAATAATTTAAATTCATATATGATTTTATATTATATGATTTGGTCTGTTGAAGGGACTATTAGTATTACAATTAATAGAAGATGATTTTTGTTTATTATAAGAAACAAATGATTATAAGACATAAAATGTTACAATGAAACTCTCACCAAGCTTTTAGTTCTTTAATATTTCTTTTTATAATTTTATCAAATTTTCCTGTCCTTTATTGCTTTTTAAATTGTTGCAAAATTAAATAAATTAACTTATTTTTAGAGTGGCAAACGTGAAAATTTTTAATACTCTAATGAGTTTGTTTCATTGACAAGAATTTATTGTAGATTTGTTATAATTTTTCAAAATAATGTATATCGTGTTACTAATTATGATCTTATGTATTTCTTTTATTACTTAATTATTAATTACATTTATTTTATTTGCATTTGAGCTATTAAGCTTATTTAATTTATAAAAAAAAAATTATTTCTTGATTATTTTTAAAAACATTATATACTTTTTTAGTCAATTAAATATTTTTTATTAATTTGAACTTGAATATCAAATTACCTTTATGCTTTTAGTGGCTTGGTGATGGTGATCTACGTCAGTACTTAGAAGGTCGGCTGATCCTTGTTCATCTAATGTGTAAGGATATGATTGATGAAAGAAACCCAGACAACAATATATTCACATCATGTGTCTCATTTAGAGTTGCTGGAAGTCCAAGTAAGACTGATTTTTTAATTTGTTTTGAATGACACGAACTATTAATTGAACACACTTACAAAACTTTCATAAATGTATTTCTTAGGTTTAATTAAATTTCACTTGCAGAGGTAAGAGTTCACTCTGTATTTATTGAGTATGAACATGCTAATATGTGGTAGGTATTTTTACACTTATGATCAATTTCATATTTAAAAAAATCTCAAAAATACTGAAACACATAATACATCAGGAATATTTACATGATTGATACACAAGAAAAGAAAACTCACTAAGAAACAGTATGTACAAGTGTTGTTGTTTTTTTTGTTAAAAAAATTTATTTGCATTCTAAATTTATTGTATTGTTATTTTGTAAATTTGTGACAAAAAAAATTGGAAAATGAAATATAATGAAAAGCAAAATGAAGAAAATAACCACTGCTATCACTTTCCATTGTGTAATACTCTTAATTAGTTCATTTATCTCTGCCAGCTTCATCTCAGCCAATGTGGAGAGTCGTTTATTGAATGAATAAGGACTCAACTATAGGATTAAGAAGTTTATCATGAAAACAATCAATGTAGGAAGGAATTTTACTTGTAACAAATGAGATATTGAGTGGCAGTATCATGTTTTAACGTGACTAAGTAAGGAGCATTAATTAAGATACAGGGAGCTTTGAATTATAAAGATTAAATAAATTGGGTATTTGAGGCTTTGAATAATTTGAAGAGTTTAAAGACATATATCCATAAGTATTTCAGTAGTATTTTGTACGTGAACTTAGACATGGCAGACATGATATGTTAAACCACTTTGAAAGGGCAGATTCAATTGAAGGATAAAGGAGAAGAAATAATTCTCAATGATGAGTTCCTCTGTTTCAAGTTTTCAGTGAAGCACAGAGAGGAATTGAGTTTTGTTGGTTGAATGGCCTTATGATCACCTTAAAGGCAGGTATATTGGGTGGATTTTCAGAGTCTTAAGTGTTCATTTATTTAAATTGATTTTTTCTCCAGAAAATTGTACCATTAAGAGAAAGTGATACAAGCATAGTATGGTTTTAACTAGAAGGACTTAAACTTCTCGATTTTGCAGCAAAGTCTGTTGGGAGGGGTGTGATTTGCTATCCATTACTGATTAATTGGTGGGGTGTGAACACTGATTAATTAGTTGTTAAAGTACCCTTGATTTGTAGAATTCAAATTTTTTCATTAATAGGGATAAACCCGTTAGCCATATTCTGTAATTGTCCCTTTACAATAAAATTCATTCTATGGCAATGTTTTTTCATGAAGCAGCTAAAGTAGATACTGTGAAACTTTTTTTCAATGATTTCACTTTGAATCCATCGGATCTCTTGAACAGCAGGATTGTTTTCATATTTCAATCTATCTGTATATATTATTGGTTTCATGTAATAGAATTGTATTGTCATTTGTTTTTGGACCAGTTTGTTCCTTCGGCATGAGTCAGAGGTCAATTTTTGCTGTTTTTTGTATGCATGGTGGTTCTTCAAGATAATTGTATTGAAGATTTATTTCTGGTAATGAACCAGTTACATTTTGCAGACTTATGGTAAGTGATGTAAGTGATAGTAGCTTATGCAATTTTTTACAATACAGAAGTTTTTTTGGGTAAAATAA
Source organism: Oncopeltus fasciatus (assembly GCA_000696205.2). Taxonomy (NCBI): domain Eukaryota; kingdom Metazoa; phylum Arthropoda; class Insecta; order Hemiptera; family Lygaeidae; genus Oncopeltus; species Oncopeltus fasciatus. The sequence goes on along the minus strand of KZ807213.1, from coordinate 374,561 downwards.
TGAGTTGTAAGCAGGATTTGAGAGTTAGAATATTATTCTTCAGAGATATTTGTTAAGAGGATAAGTGTCTTATTGAAAGTGTTAGTTACTTGCTTTTGCCCTAAAGCTGGTCATTAGGCCCATCCAAGGTACACCTGTGGCTAGACATATACCAGCATGATGAACAGGCTAGAGGTATAATAGGTGGCTGTTTTCCTGATGAGTAAATAACTGCCATAGTTTAGTTTCGATTGGATGAATTCATAAATCATGAGTAGTGATTTCAGTTAACCCCCAAGATAGTTTTACCAAGCAATTTCATGAATATCATTCATTTTCTACATTCTTCTTTGAGGTATTTGATATGGCTGACACATTCAAGTTTGTAATCAATTACCATGAATAATTAAATGAAATATCAGTTCGACATCTTGATTCTGTGTATTTTCTTTTCCCTTTTAATACATTAGCAAAAGACTGGGTAAGTTTTGGATTCTGTTCCACTTAAAAGCGTTTAACCCCATTATAAGGTAACATACTACCTTAATTTATGATCACGTTAAAGGGCTTTAATTTATTTCTCTTTAATAAATCATGGACATTTGGTTTCTAAACTATTTTACAAAAGATAATTTTTACATAGACATAGATAGGATTAAAACTGCTGCAAACAGATCCTATGTAATTCTGTTATAGAACCATTTTCACAGATTGGTTTTGAATTATATTTTTCTACTAAGTGACCAAATTTTAAATAGGTTATGCATCTGAGGGAATTGGGAACTTATAACCATATTTTTAGTCAATAAAAGTCTAATTTTATTGTTTCAGGCAAATTTGGTAGGGGAAAAATAAAATTTAGAAAATGCACGAGTGTTTTCCTTCAAACTTACACTATTTTATTTATTTGTATTATGTCTTACAGCAGTTAATCTCTGATCTTTTAGCTCTTTTAAAATTTCAGTTTCTCTTAAATGTCTGGACAATATACAATTCCCTTAAATTCATTTAGTTTTTCATGAGGGATAACTATAAATAGGATATCAGAACCTATATTTTTAAAATTTTAAAAATATTGGCTTGGGTTTTACTATTTTTCTCTATCAAAATAGTCCCTTCTTTAAGTTTTTTAAACACTTCTTGGTTCACCACCTTGTGCATGAATGACTTAGTATATTAAAAAAGAGGAAACTATTAAGAGGGGCTCCATCCATCTATTTAACTAATAGAAGTTTATTTACATTAAACTTATTTTCAGCTCTTGACTGTGACTTTATTTAGTTAAACAATACTTTATTCCTGAGGGTTCTTTTTCTTTTAATTTCTGTTGAATTAATGTCAGGACATTCATGCATTCTAACTTGACTTGTAAAAAAAAATAGTTGTAAGAGTTAGCTTCCTATTTTTGTCTGTGTTTTACATACATAAATAATCAAGGCCTGATAAGGTTATGATACAAGATTACTTATATTTGTATACTTATATATCAAATCAGGATTTAACACTTGCTCATATATGAGTTACTATTTGATTGTTATCTGAGGTAAAATAAAACATATTGGCTGCACATATAAATCTTAAAAAGATTTAACACGTAGCTGGTTTTCACATACTACATATAACTCCAGGTAGATGGATTTGTTCACATATGATGAACCATGATCCATATTTTAAATAATACATAAAAGCCTTATGAAGGGATAATTCAGAGATAGGAACTCAGTAAGCCATGACTAACACTTTAATAACTCACATACACAGATAACCATACATGAGGTTACATTGCCTCCTAGATGTTTTATAATACAAAAAGTTTTATATTAAAATAATGTATAATATACATAACATATTATGTACTTCAACAAAATTCAGCAACCCACTTGAACTCATAAGGGCTGAATTCAACTCATAGTCCTGCTATTTCTTATTGTTCATATAAAGTAGACAAATTAGGTTCAACAAACTTGTCAGTCAGCATTTTAAATTTCATTTTCATCAAACTTTAATTAATATTAACTCTCTATCAAATAGAAGTGAAGTGTTCAGAAGCAGGAAGTTAGCATTTCATAAGTTTACCTCTTCGTTTAAATATGAAGTATACATGTAAATTTAATTGTTTTGTCTTAAATATTTCAGGTGAAGAAAACCCAAAAGTTGGAGTAAAGGAAGTTATGTTTTCAGTCGACTCCCAAATCACTACACAAAATTCAGGGTCAAGCTACATTATTGTTGCAGTGAGTTCAGTTTTACTTGGACTAATTTATATAGTTTCTGTTTTACTATATCTTCAGGGCAAAAAGAAAAAACCCAAATACCACGATAATAATAATGGCCCATTAAATGTAGCAGAAGAAGGCATTGTTAAAAGTAATCCACTTTTAAAACACTGTCATGAAAATATGGCATACCTGAGTGATACTCCATCTGGATCAGATTCTGAAGAATGCCCTGACCTAAACTCATCTCCAGAAGATATTCGAACACATAAGGTATATAAAATTAATATTACTAAATTATTTCAGTTGTTTTCTTTCCTTGCTTCTACATTCATTTCAGTTCTTACTATTGTATATAAATTCATTAATTATTAGTCCAGCATAAATATAAATTCACAAGAATTATCTAAATAATTGAATAGTATTTACATCAAAGAAGAAAAATGTCCTAATGGACACTATTCATGAGGCTACTTAGGTACAGCTTTGGTGTTTCATATTTGCCATACCTATTATTTTTACATGTTTCTGAATTTAGTTAAAGCTAAAGTTTTTTTTATAGTTTTTATTTATTTAACCTTAGGGTCATGGAGGAAGGGGCTGTCTTCAGTTTTCCACCCCATTCTAAACATCCATGGCTCAGTACAAGCTTTTATTTATAGATAAAAACTTGCTCTGGGCAGGATTCGAACCCCCAACTTCAGGATTGTGAGACCCGAACAGATCCCCTGAGCTACCCTGGCACTCCGAATAGTTTATTATTTAGTTTATTTTTATATTCCTAGGGAGGAAAAACTGCAATTTGGTTAAATTTTAAATTTGTGGTTTCCAATAGATTTCATTAGGCATTTTTGGCATTTCAGAACACTCTGAGCATGAAAATAATATTTTTAGCTGTTGATAAATAAGTTTTTCTGTGATAAGTGTTTAATTATTTTATGCTAATTCTGTTCTTTTTTTATATTTAGTGTTGCTTTGTTACTTGCTTATGTATTTAATTAGGCATTGATGCAAAACAGCTGTTTTCCTGTTGCTCAAAAACTGTTAATTGTTTATTTATGAAATGAAGATCAACAACAGCTCTAATGATATTGATGAAACTCATATTAAGTAAATTTAGATGCTGTTAGATTTTTTTTAAAAGCTAATTTTGAGAAAATTGCAGGAGCACTAAACAAGATATATATAATAAAAAAAAGTGAAATTTTTACATTTATATCATAAAGCNAAGATATATTTTATATTAATTTTAAAAATTTTTATTTTAATTTTATTTTTCAGTCAGTGGTGGAGGTAACTAATGACTATGGAAGTATTGAAATCAGGCAAAATATTTTGTAGACTAGGACTAGGCTAAATTATTATAAAGTAAATATGATGATATTGCAGCAGGGAAGACGTATAAGTGAACATAGCGGATATTATACTTCTTTTTTTTTTTCTTTTTTTTTTTTTTTATTAATTTCAGCCTCACTCACTACAATCAGTTATTTACTTATTGTGCTTATATCAGAAATTGCATGAAGCCTGCTTCTATGACACACTATTAAGCTTTACACAATTCATACTAACTACTCTCTTCCATTACCTTAAAATTTAGAAAATTTTAAGAATAAAAAAATTCATGCAGCTTTATGCATTTTGTAGGGAAGCTTTACAAAATATGGGAATATAAACATAATAAATCCTATATTTAAGAAAACACACTTGTGATACGTTAAGGAGTAGTGATTGAGTTAGTTATGCAGGAAGAGATCCTTCATCACTAAGTACCAAGTTATAATGGTGAAATCATATTATTAAAATATGATATATAAATATAAGTTTTACTTCCAAAATTTATATTGGAGAAATTAAAAAAACTATTATTTTTCCACATTGTTTGCTACCCACTCTTCACAATTAGATTTGGCTGAGAATCAGATATTCCTTACGAGTCTATAAATCACAAGCAGTATCTAAAAATCCTATCTTACAAATTACCAGCTGAATTTAAATCTATTAAGACATATTGTTTAGACTCTCGCTTAATTGTGTACATTCGATTATGCTTAATCATATATGCATTTACACATAAAGACATTCCATCATTGATCATTGTACAAATGTGTTTTGGAGATCATATAAGTTGAAGAAATACCAAAATCTTGTTTGATTTTCATCATGACCACATTTATTAACATTGTCAAATTACTTGTCTTATACAATTTATGTTAGGAAATTATAAATTCAGTCTTAGGCAACCCAAGCAAAGTTAGTATCAGGTTTTTAAGGTCTTTAATTTTGCTCAATAAGACAGTGAGACGATGCCACTTACTTGCTTTACCTCAATATTAATTTTGGACTTTTTAAGCTTCAGGGCCCTAAAAAAATTATAGTTTTATCTTATTAAAATATACACTTTTTTTGTAGTGTTCTTAGATATTATATCCCTTCCCTTATAGTTATTCAATGTTATTTCAGGTGCAAACAACTTCCGTTTTAATACATCCATTATCTAATGAAAGAGAAAAGAAAAGCAATGAAAACTGTTGCCAGTTCCAAGAATCTTCCAACATAGAAAGACTGCCAGAAGAAAATGTATCAATAATTGAAACATTAGATTATCGAGAAGAGAGACCTGAAACTGTCCGTGCTATTTCTTGTACAAATGGAAGAAGGAAGCTTTACTTCAATCCGGCATATTTTGAGCCAGAACTATTATTGGTATGATATTTTAAATTCTGCTGAGAATATATATTTTGAATTGTGATTGAATTGTTGTAGTGATTTATAAGTTAAGGGAGTCACTCTTATTTTAACACATCAGAGGAATTTATGCTTCTTTTAATTGCTGACTATAAGGGTTACTTACTGAGATATAGTCAGGGTTTATTCCTTTTGAATAATGAAAAAAGCTCTTCAAATGAATGTTTCTTTCAATTGTCAACCTTTTTGGTAGAATTAAACCTTTAATCAAGTGAAATTCTATTTCACTGCTATAGTAATATTTGATTAGGTAAATAATCTAAAGGGTTATTTCTACCACCAATGAATATAGAACTCTCATACCTTCTATTCTCCGTCTTCATTGGTTTCTGCAAACCATCTTCTGTTGGCGAGCGCTTTCGAACATTGTCCATCTACTGGCCGAATACATACGTTCACTGTCACGGTCTGTATTCAACTATACAATACAGACCGTGACAGTGAACGTATGTATTCGGCCAGAAGATGGACAATGTCTGAAAGCGCTCGCCAACAGAAGATGGTTTGCAGAAACCAATGAAGACGGAGAATAGAAGGTATGAGTGTAATATTTTATTAGTATACTTCTACAACAACTAGGAAATATATAATAGTAGACAACCTTGACAAAAACAAATACTACTTTTATTAAATTGAGATAGATAATTTAATTTAATTCCCAATATAATTATTAACAGAAAGTATGCAATTTTAGTTCCATTTATTTTTTCTTTCAATAAGAACATCCAAATGAATGTTATTGTAATGAATATTCCATAATATGATAATATTCCTATTCAAGCTTTATAGAACTGTTTACTAAAAATGTTTGCCCTACTATAACATAACTAGATAGAATACAAATCATTATCCAAATTGTTATCATGATTTTAAATAAAAGAGAATAATTTTCATTTTACTTATAAATTTGATTTTATAATATGGCATTGCATAATGGCTGAAAAAAATTTGTGTTATTTCATTGTTAAGCACATAACAATTGGGATGTAAATCTAGTGGACTTGTTTAGGCAGTCAGTTCAATGAAATAAAAAGTTACAACAGAAAATGGAATAAAAAGTTTGGTAAATTTCCTATATTCTTTCCAAAACATATTAGACTATAAAACTGAAATAAATTTTGAATAAAAAATAAAATTTTCCATAAAAATTAAAATGATTAAATAACAAATATTCATAGAAGTTACTCCATATGTCAGTCCCACTCTGTCTGTAGGCACTTTGGTTTCACCTTATTAAACCATTTTGTATAATCTAATAATAGTGACTAAACTCTATCTTTTTGGAGGCCTCTGGTTGTTGTATATAACATGTTACAGTTATAGCTATGAGAATTAACTCTATTTTCATATAGTCTGGGATACCCATCTACTATAAGTGCATTCTCAGTCTCAGAAGGATGATTATGCTGAAAAAATAAACCAATGCTTAAAAATGGATTTCAAGAATGTAATAATTTTAAATATGCTCTATAATTTTAGTAATTTAAACTAATCTTCACACATTCTATATTAAAGAAGATAAAATATGGTTCATTGATAATTATATATACATATATAT
>KZ807213.1:310794-322756 GCA_000696205.2 Oncopeltus fasciatus | reverse complement strand
TATGTATATTTAAAATTGAATACTTGAACAAATAATAGTACTATTTTAATCATTTCAAAGAAATAAGAATATTATGTATTTACAAATGCGTAGGCATGAAAAAAGTGAGCAGAGATCTTCTACCCATTTGAAACAGAACAAATATAATTCTACTATTTAGATCTTTAAAAAAATTTAATTAATTAAAAATTTATTTATAACGGACCAGGCTGTCTATGGACAACTAACCTCTAGAGCTAGGACAGCAACAGTACTGTAAGGAGTTATTGCTTTTTAATAGCTAAGGTAATATTTATTAAGTAAAGAAAATTTTCCCAGCTTGGAAAGTTTACAGAAATGATACATGGTTTTAGTCTAATTTTACTTAAAATCTTAAATTATACTGTTTGAGGAAAAATCCTACCTTAAATTCTTACTAATTTTAATTTAAAATATGAAATTAATTTTTTTAATTTTCTTTTTTCGGGTAATATGAAGGACGTTTCTTCCAAGGATATTCTTTTTTCTCTGAACAATAACTAACAATATTTATCTTGAGACATATTAGCTTTTAAATAAAAGAAAGTCCTAAGCAAATTAGTTAATCAGTTAGAGAGCTAAGTCAGCTAAAATTATAGTGTTGTGGTTAGATTGATTTTTGTACCAGTAATTTAAAACCCAATATTTGCTTACTATTCATTGAGCTTTAATCAAGGTGGAAAATTAATTTTAGAATTATTTTAGACATGTCTGGTTCCAAATAATACATTTTAATTTTAAAAGTTATTTGTGGTACCATACCTTGAACCTTAAATAATAATAAAGATACTTTTGACAATTTACAGTTCTTATTTAAAAAAAAAAAAAAAAAAACCTGGTAACCCAAGATTTGAACCCTCAAATTACAATGGTAACCAGTAAGATATATTAACTTTTTCCACTAGTGGGTCCTCCTACTATACTTACTAAAATATTATGGGAACTATTAAATAGGAACATTTACTTATAATCATTTAAATTTTTGGTAAAATAACTTAAAAATTATTTATAAGCATAAAAAGTCCTGACAGAAATCAAACTCTAATTTCATGACCACCATGCAGGCGAGGTATATTAGCTCTTTTCTAAAGAAGGGCAATATCATCAGCATATATAAGGTTTTGTATCATTCTTTTGTGGATTGTTCTTTATAGATTGTTACAGAAGGAATTATTCACTCCTCCATTGTGAGGCTGTAGAGTGTTGATTTTATTCAAAATATATCAAATTTTGTTTGAACAAAACTTCTATCCTACTAAATGTCAACTGTACTATCCGGTCTAATTTCCTTGTGACACCCATGGTCGGCAGTTCATTAAAAATTCTTTGCTGTCAGTCATATGATAAAGTTGATACTCTCGAGTTATCTCTATCGTTTCTCTCATGGTTAAGATTGTCAGTTGTTCTTTGCTCTTTACAAAAACTGCAACAATATTCTCTAACTACTTGTTCTGAAGTCCACGTGAACTTCCAATTTATAGCTGTGCTGAGGACCATAAGCTACCCTTAGTAGAGTGATTCAGCATTTTATTCCTCAAAGACCACCCTTAAGCTTCTGAATCCTCTGCTAGTTTTCCTTTGCAAGTCTATTTGCCTCTCTGTTTCCTAAATTCCCGAGTAGCGGCTTTCCTTGTGTTCTTTACATGTTTTCTATAACAATGAATGTTAATAGTTCAGCCCTGTAACTACTATGATGGCTGTAATAAGTAAATCTATCTTTCGCAGCCACTCTAGAGCCAGTTTGATAACTTTAATCTTTTTTTTTTAAATTAGTTCTGAGATGACCAAAATGCACAGCTATCTTAAAAAAGAACTTTTATGACCAGATACAGAGATTCATGTGCTCTATTTCTTATCACATGATTAAATTTTAGTTGAATGCTGTATCTTTAGTAGACAGAGCAAACAACTGGTACTCTTTTTTTTTAGTGTTTTCAATTTAATTTGCGCTGTTACAAAATGTTATGCAGCCAATTGCTTACTTAAGAAATGTTCCCAATGCTTTTGCTTCCTTACTGGTTCCCCAAATAATAAGAACATCCTCATATAAAAATGCAGAACCCCATTGGGATTGAGTTTAAGTCGTTAACTTGTCCCTTTATGATATGCAAAATCAGGTTAAGATCAGATCCTTTAGGGGAGCCTTGAGGAGTCTGCCAGTAAGGAGTGGCAAGGCCATGAGATAAACATTTTTATTTGGTTCCTAAAACTTATAGATTACATCTGATTGAGTAGCTGAATGCATTTTCTCCCTTTGATAGCGCATATGAATAGGTGGATAATTGAATAAGACAGATGTACTATATTGACATAGTATTCATAATTATGTCTCACTGAAAGGAATCAACCCGACCTAATAGTCTACACGAGGGACCACCCAGGCGGTAGAGCTCTTAATAGAACCACAGCTCTAGTTTAAAACTTGCTTTTCTCTGAACTTCCAACACTCTCCTTTTTCTACTGACTTCCTGCAAGCTGCTTCTTTATAGGAATGAATAAATTCCGCTATATATTACAAAGAAAGAAAAGTATTTAAACAATGAGGGGAATAAAATAAAAAAATCTATCTGTCCTAGCCTTATTAGCTTATTGATGTGGGAATTTAATAAGTTATCTTGCTCGGCCCGGTGGTGTAATGGAAGTATACCGGCCCGGCAAGCAGAGATCCAGGTTCGAGTCCTGGCTGGGATAGATAGATTTTTTTATTCTATTCCCTCTCATTAATTGTTTAAAATTTACGTGGGATAATAAACCACAACCAAATAAATATTTATAAAGAAAGGTATTTAATTTAATAAAAAAGAAAGTGGGTGTACTTGCTCACATAATGAGAAATCCGAAATATGAACTACTCCGGGGGGAAATGGAGGGAAAACTCAAGAATCTTTGCCTATGATATGAATAAACCAAATCTATCTAATTCAGTTGAGTGTTTTCCTCATACTAAACCTGTCCCCATCCAGCTGTATTCAAACCTCTTCTCATCACATGTACAAATACTTGCAAGATGTGTTAATAATTGAAGCAGTTGTTATGGGATTTTAGTACGGCCACTTCGCGATGATCCATTAGTTCTTAAACCTTGATATATGAATTCTGGGCAACCGATTTCCCAAAAATTCTGGATATTGAAGCCTTCTTTATTCATGTTGGACTGACATGTAAACCCCATTTTGATGTAACCCAAGTGAAAGCGAATAAATATATAGCCTTATGTTTACCTGTATTTCTTAACTCTCGCTGTCTACCTCTCTCTTCCTCTCCAAAAATTCAGTATCTTGGCTTCAAGCTCGATTACTAGCTAAACTGAAAGACTACTTACACTTCATGGTAAACTTGTCGAAAAGACAATAATTGACAGACACTTTGGATAACAGACTACATAACCGCAAATCGAGGTTAACTACAGAAAATGAACTAACTATATTGGAGATACTCATTAGTTCTCGGTTGGGCGTTTGGGGGTGAGAGGGAAGGCACTGGCAGAGCTCTTTGAAAATACGACCTGCGAGGTACTGGCTGCAATTCCTCGCATAAAGTGAGTGACCGGAGTCCTCTCTTGCTTTCTGGAGTGTCATTTGCCGCCATATTAGTCTTTCTAGTTGTGAATTGGTGAAATACATTACCTTTCATTGTACGTTGATTCTAAAGTAGGAAGTAGGAGTTGGGGGGGGGGGGAACCACCCGCAGCCACCTCCCGCAGCTGAAGGCAAACAAACTTGAAATTTTCAAATTTTTTTCACTGAATGTGGGATAAAGACAGAGTTATATCTTTATAAAATTTCAAAACGTTGTTAACCGCACTTAGTCCTAACAAAAATTAAATTATAGAGTTCAATAATTCCTTTATATAGCATAAACAAATTAAGAAAAGTAGTGTTAAAATCGAGGTAATCGCAGGCTGGGAATTCACTGAAACTCTTTTATAAAAATTCTAATTTAAATATACTCTAGGACAATATATATTTCAGATTCATAGAAATTAAGGCCCTAAATATATGAACTGCTGTTTCCTTAAAAATTTATACGTTGCATCCAACACTAATCTACATCAAAGAAGGCCTTTGAGGAATTTTGGAAGAATCAAATTAAATCTGAGTTCGTCGAATTCTGAGATATCGATATATCCCTAGGAACGAGAAAGCTAGGCGCCTGGTTAGCTCATAATATTCGGCGGGTTCATATCGATAAATAAAAGCTTGTCCTGAGCCATAGATGTTTGGAATGAGATAGCAAACTGTTGACAGCCCCTCCCTTCATGACCTTTAAAGAGTTTAAAGGGAGGCTAAAACACACACACACACACACAATAAGAATAGGTACCTTTCCTTTTTGTCACGTGACAGGACTTAATTTAAGACGAAGGAAATTGTAAGAAACTTAAGACGTCAGCTTCGATGGTCTGGACGGTTGGCACTTACATGCAGACCATCCCTCAGAAGCTAGGCCTCTCTGTCCACCCCTTGAAGCAACAAGGGAAACTTGTAATTTGGAGGATGGACGGCTCGCCTTCTCTCTGTCGGCCCGGGCCTCCCGCTGTTCTGGGGGCCCCTTCCTCCTCTCTTTCAGCTCTGTCCTACTGATGTATTCTTATTAACCATTTTTAATCTTTTGGCCATTACAATTTCACGTGCCCCTACATTTGGCATTAATGACCCAGCAGTGGTTGGCATGCCAGAAANAAAAAAAAAAAAAAAAAAAAAAAAAAAAAAAAAAAAAAAAAAAAAAAAAAAAAAAAAAAAAAGAAACTTAAGAAAATGAACTGGCGAAATGAAATTTCTATCACAGGGTCGACATCGTTTCAATGAACGGGGTATAGGCAAATTGGTTCAGGCCTCCGAAGTGCCCACATTACGAGATCAAACTTTTAAAGATAAGTCTGTATTACTAGATGTATAAGGATCAAACCCAAATTGCTGAAAATATCTATGACATATTAGAGAATGACAAATATAAATATAAACATTATAAGAGTTCATGAAAAGTTCGATAACATAATTTTGAGTGTACGTTTGTTCACATGAGCTCTTTGTTATTTAAAAAAAAAAACAACCAGAAAAGTAGTTTTTCTATTTTCATATTTATTTATTCATTTACCATCCTTCAAAGATAGTTGCCAGTAGCTCCCTGATTATTAAACTCGAATTCGAAAAACTTAGAAAAAAATTCCGACATTTTTTATTTAATGTGAAAGCCGTAATCGTCTCAGTTAATTTAATTTAACTTATTTTATTTTTGCTGTGACAGAAAGTCATCAATGAGGTGATGAAGACTAACTAAATAACTGTGAATGTGACTTAATTATTTATTTGTCTAATTAATTTAAATTATTTTAATAGAATTGAGTTATTGCATTTAATGTTTATTGTTTTGTCTGTATTTAATGTTAATAAAGCTAAGATTAATTAGGATAAAGGACTTATATCTTATCAAGTTTATCTAATCTGTAGTTATATTCACACTAATTTTCATAATCCTGCCATTTCTTGCCTAGTACTTACAATACTTTTAACTTCTTCAGTTTACACTTGCCATTGCATTCCCAATCGCACATCTCTCGTAAAGTGATGACCACAATTAACACCTTGGGCTTTGATTTAATCAATCATCCTCCTTACAGACCAGATCTAGCCCCCAGTGAATACTGTCTGTTCCCAATATATATATTTCTAAAAAAAAAAAAAGGCGAATTGAGGACTAAGACCAACTCAAAGAGGCTTTTGATGTTTTTTGTTTCCAAAAAAGAAAATTATTATTGGGGGGTTCAGAAAAATCATTAAGTGTATGTAATAAATGCATTGCTAATAAGGGGCATTATATTCAGAAATAATATGTTTTTGTGCTTTGCCTTCATTTTTTTCTAAGTCAGACCAGAATGGAATGAAATTTTTCATCTCCACATGTAATTTACCTCTCTTATTGAATGGCAAATGATGTTATATACATGTATTCCACAAAAGGTAAGACTTTATTCAGTCTTATCGGGCCGGTTGCTGTTTCGCTAAAGCGTTCTGATAAGTAGAAAAAGAAAAAGCAAAAAAGCGAAGAGCTGCATAATAAATGATGATCAACTCGGTAATGATTTACTCAATTACCGAATTTGATTATTTCTTTTTTGAAATCTTGTATAATTACGATTTTTTATACTATTATTTCAATAGTTTAGTTTATTAACATGGAATTTTTAATATTTGATTGTTCAAGATTTCTAAAAAATGTATTTGTAGACAGACATATTTTTTTATTCCTGGCACGCCGTGAATAATCATGACTGCCGCCTTGATTTCTTTGAAGTATTTATTAAAAGTTTTTGAGTCAGTGAACAGAAAGTATATTTATGATTCAGTTTTTTCTTTTCCTGGACTTTATCGGACAACTTTTTACAGAATTAGTTGAGCCATCAGGAATGATCTTGTTGCTGAAGGTATATTGAATTTCAACGCTCAGCCGAGTCTAGAAGAAGCTCAGGTCACTTTAGGAAGTAGGAACATTAGTGAAGCCAGAGTATCAAACATAGCAAAAAAGGAACTCTTGAAGGTAGATAGCAAACATTTTTGTTTTTAATCTGCAGAAAAATCTTAAACAAAAATAATGATTTCTGATCTTTGAGCAAAGAGTGAAAATATTGGAACACTCCAAATTGGCAAAGCCGGCGTAATATAACTTTTTTCAGCAGTAAGTCACGTAGGCGTGATAGATGGTTTTCTGCCCAGATAATTTTAAGCATATTATGCTAATTTTTGATGCTTCAATAAAGTTTGAGTAATGTGGAAGAAATAATGCTCTGACTTTGAAAGTACAATGTTAATAAAAGTAGGCAGTCAATGACAATCAAGGTTACCGTAGACTGGTATTTATAGTCTTAATAGATTTTGTAATTTGATATTATTTTTAATTGTATACAAACTTTAAAGAATTTTTAATAAAAGAAAAAATTCCTGAACTAAACCTTAAAAAATATTTAATATCTATATGGATATAAATGTAGGATTGGTCATCATCCTACATTGAACAGAATATTTCTGGGTTAAGGTTATTTTATTTCATTTTTTTATTTTTTAATTTCATTTCACTAAAACTTTTGCAAATCACTTACCAAAAATTTTATGGGTATGATATCTAAGAAATTGAGGGGTGGGTCGAGGATTGCTAGAGAGGGTGGGAGGTGGGGGCGGGACCATCCCAGCTAGGGTGGGTAGAGGGGGCGTTCAGTCTCCCGGAGCCGGCGGCATGGCGCGGACCTTCCGACTCCTCTTCCTTCTTGCGGCTTGGCCACCCCCCACTTCCGCCTCCAACTGGTGGTCAGTCTTTATTCATTAGTGCCTCAATCAGTAGACTATATTTTTGGGCCCATAGCTTAATTATTATTTATGCTAAGGGATGGAAAATATATTTTTAAGTACAATTTTTAAAATTCAGGATATATCAATGAATTATTGAAATTGCAAATAATTATTTATCGATCGATATCGATAAATCGATTTTCAAGAGTACAATTTATTTCAACACTGGGCAATATCTGTATTCATCAGAATTAATTCATTGTCTAATTCAAGAACTTATTATATTTCAAATGCAAAACCTTTTTAATGATTTATCATTATTTACTTTTATTTTAATCTTGAATTTTATCTTTATATGATTAAAAGTATACTAGAAATCATGGAATATTTTTGAAATTAAGAATTGTTTCGATCCATTTTTAACTCTTCTTCGTTTATGATCGATGAATCCTTCGATAGTATATTAAGAAATAGTTAATTCTGATATCTTAATATTATTTGTCTGTTTGTTTCTTTTCTAAAAAACAATTTTCTTAAATCTGTCTATTTTAGGTTTCAGGATTCAAATTTCTCTTAAGAACTGAATCTACTGCGTCAGTGGAGTTCAGAAATTATTTTGTGATTTCTTCTTGAATTCTGTTATTATTCACTTCTCTTCTCTGCTGGCCTTGAATTACTTATTTATATGTAAAACTAGCTAAAGGTGATGGCAACCCTAGGACGCCCTAGAACCTTTATAGCTCTTTTACATAGTAATTAATCACGATCCAATAATTAATTATAAATGTATTATTTCACTAAAATGTCTCCCCTTAGCTTTTTTTTTATTTAATCAAACAACGATGTATGAGTACATTCGAGGGTGAAGAAAAAATAAACTCCTTCTAGGTCCAAAAGAATTAAGAATTCGTTTGTATTCTTTGCTATTGCTATGACGCCCTCATAGGGAACACCAGCGCTACAAATATTGAAGTTAAATGAAATGGTATTCCGTTCTATCAGGATATCATAACAAATAGGTAACAAAGAAGTTTCAGACGAAAGCAAAAGATATCATGCATTATTATAATAGTCATATCTTGGAATATATAGAATTAAATTATAATAAAAAGATCGCCCAAAACAATATAGAATTTACAGTGATAAAAATAGTCATAAAACTTTGGCCGGTACTTATAACAAATTTAAAGCCATCCATCATTATAGTATAATTTATTTATACTCTCGTGGGGGTTGTGAAAATACATTTATTTATGCTGTTAATGTTTATAGCTCAATGTATCTTAAAATATTCAGATATTCACCAAAGTATATTCATCCTTTAAGGTAACTCTTCCTAATTGTGCCATCCTATTTTTTTTTTTGTTTTATTTTTTTTTTCCATAATCATTTTTCTTCAAATTTCAANATAAATTTAAAAAATATATATATCAGCCTAAGAGAGGAAAAATAAGGATTTTTCACTGTCAAAATGTCTGATCATAATAATCTGACATGGTTGTTCCTCTTTAATTACACCCATTTCTAAATTAGAACAGGTTCGACAGAACCCAACCCTCTAACCCATTGTTCTTTTCATTGGAGAGGAAGAGGGATATTGTTTTATTATTAGCGACCCCCGGGGACTTTGGGGGATGATGGGTGGTGGAGGGGAAGGGGGGGGGGGAGAACAGCTCCCAGTGACAACAGAGGCTCTTGTATACCCTCAAACATCCTGAAATGTTTTGTTTTTCTCTGTAAAACTCCCCTGGATTTTTTGCCCGTTACGAATAAGTTGTCTAAAACAGACTCAAGGTAACATATCAAAGGGTTTTTTTGTTTTTACTGGCCTTGTGCTTACTAAATTACCTTGCACAAAAAATTGTTAAAATTTACGTGGGATTAAATACCACAAAAAATTATTTATACATAATACTGTATAATATATTATATAATGTGCAACTATCATAATGTTTGTTCAAAAGTGGCTCTACTACATAAAATGGGTAGCCCAAGAGATATAAGCCAACACATTATGAACCTTGGAAACCAAAATTGACAAGGAAACAAATAACTCCAAAATTTTCCTTCTACATATATTTTTCCCAGTGGCTGTTAGTTTTGGGGATTAAGGACTACATTATCCCAGCTTATGTAGCGTAGGAGATTCATGGAGAACTGGGAGAGACTCTGATTTGTGCTATTAAACTTTGACAGAGGGTTTAGTTTTTCAAGAAAATAATCCATTCTCCTTGATCAAAAATTTATGGTTATTCGAATTCTCGTTGAACTCGCCTCTGTTTGGGAACCGTTTAGGAAAAACTAAAATTTAATTTCTAACTGAAATTAGTGAGAAAGGCGCGTCACCGGGAGTCTGACCGCTTCGTCTAGAGCTGGACGCACCAACCCTGTATCTGTTTAAATAGTCGTGGCTGGTCGTCAGAGGAACAAAGACCTCTGCCACACTCCCCCATTCCCATGGCTGCCGGAAAACTGACTCGGAATGAACTTCACTAGGATAGTGAGGAAGGGAGATGTGACCCTCTCAAAGAAATATGCCTTTCATGGTTCCAATGAATATTATATACCTACGAAGGCTGCTACAATATGAATTTCGTACCATGTATGTGAACGTATGTCGTGTATCATATCCTTATGTGAATTGTAAGGAACACATCAAATATTTGACGTTCCTTTCACATTGCCTTCTGATATTTCAAATCCTTAATACGTACAAATAAAGAAGCAACATAAAATATAAACTAATGACAAGTTTCAATAATTTGATCTTCACATAATTTTTTTTACCATAGTACTTCTATTACTGAACAAAATGTTTTAATATCTTATATTTTGAATAGGCTAAACATAAATTAGACAGTCACCTATGTGATATGATCGTGTATCCAACAGTCATCTTTAATGAGTCCACTACTAACAAACTGCGAAGTCCAGTAATGCAAAACACAGTTAAAAACCTTAGAAAATGACCTGTAAAAGAACCCATATTGATGCTTTAACTATTAGACGAATTAATGATACTAATGATTTAATAAATGACAATTAATAAATTACAGATTACACCAAAACTAATTTCATTAATTTAGAACACATCATTTATCACTTATTATATCATTCTTGAGATTTTCAAAATTAAATACAAGTATATTAATATTTATCCAAAGAAGTTGTATTTATCTACTTGCATTGAACCCTAAATATGTGTATGGCACATGCGTAAAACTGAAAACCCTGAATTGTAGGGTTCCTTGGATAACAAATGTGTAAAAAAAAGCTCAGAATTTTAATTATTACTTAAAAATGAAACTACATAATGTAGAATAATAACTAGGTAATGTATTTACAGTATCGTTCATCCCCCTTCTGCCATCTCTCACCTGACAGAATTATTTTTTATCAGTTTTACATAACGGCAAAAGTTGGGGTCTTAAATCTTTCATTTTTAGGATCAAAATTCTTGCAATCAATAAATTTATTGGTGGTTGTTATGAAAAAATGCTTATGCAATTTCAAGTATGTATATTTTATATTTAAAAATACTTTTTTCCCCTTCCTGCTGTCCATATTAATGGCAAAAAGAGGGTTAAGAAAACTGAAATTCAACAAAAGAACAAATCTGAGCATGCTTTTTTGGAAATACACCTTGAAATATTTTGTGCCATATTGGGCAGATCTTTGTGGAAGCATTTTAAAAATACCACTCAAAAATATATTATTTTCTTCTTAAATTTTATGCAATCAAAGTTGAAAAACTTTGATAAACCAACCTAAGGTTACACAGCGAGTATAATTGGAACCTGAAATTTCACAAGTAGGACTAGGTAGACAAAATGCGTCTAGCATCAGTTTTTTTTATATTATTTACATTGCGCTTTTAAATAAATAAATGTATGAATAAAGAAACTGAATAATCAGTACAACATGGTTCTACATGTGTTAATTCATCGGTATCCATATTAATTAACACAAGTTGAGGTAATTGTTTTATAAACTGTTAAAATTGAACTATCTTCTCTTAACAACAAAGGAGACGTGAGGGATTCCGTTTTATACAAAATTTTAAGTATGAACAACCAAACAATTGCTATTACTTTAGTTTTCTATATTTTGGTATATTGTTGGATTCTTTATTCTTTTTTCCCCTCTATTTAAAAGATCGCGGGTCATGAAGAGAGGGGCTACCTACAGGCAGCCACCTTTTTGAACACCATAGACACAGTAAAGAATGTTTTTGGGGGTTCGGTCATGGTCGATAAAAAAAAATACAATTTTTAAAAATGTGTATTTTTTTATAAACATTCCCCTTTTTATCCTTTTATCCCTCAGTCATGAACAGTTGATCCAGGTGCCAAGACGTCCTCTCTCGCCTTCATGATGGGCCTGAAGATGGCTTACAATGTAAGTAGAAACGTCGGCAGATAATAAAAAATACACTTTTTCAAAAATTGTATTTTTCCTTTGAAACAACTTACAGGATGATTATAATATAATATCTACGGTCAAAAACTCTCCATTTGAACCTAGACACTTATTTATCATTAAACATATCTGCCAAGGCTGTACTCGAAGCTCCATCAACAGGAATTTAATCTTCAGCTATGCTTCTCATCGTTCTTGTCACTTGGTTTATTCCTGCGCTTATCTATTTATTTAATATAAAT
>KZ807213.1:276934-303042 GCA_000696205.2 Oncopeltus fasciatus | reverse complement strand
GCGGCTACTTTAACGATTTACATACCTCTAGGGAAAACCTTTAGCACTCAGAAACAATGGATCTAAACACCCAAGGCGCATTTTTTTTTATTATTAAATATTAGCCTCCCTTTTAACAACTTAAAAGGGAGTTAGCCATTCCATTCTAAACATCCATAGCTCAATAAAAGCTTGCCCTGGGCGGGATTTGAGACCTGAACGGATCAGAAGAGCTACCCTTGCGTCCCTCACTCTAAATAATGGACTTTACCTTGCATTTTCTCAAGCCACTAGGAACTGTCCGGTACACATTCTGTGTAGAAGTACTCTTGAGGAACTCTGCCCAGAGGGATGGCACATTCTGGTCACGGACCCAAGATAATTGGTGTTTATACCTGCCTTCTTCTTTCTTTGCTGTCCAGGCCATTTAGAAGCAGAGAGAGAGAGAGAGAGAGAGACAGAGAAAGTGTGCCTTACTATTTTTTTATATTTTTTTTTTACACTTTTTATTTGAAGCAGGCAAAGACTGCTTGTTTTATTGCTTGTAAAATTAATAGATTGTGTCTAATTGAATCAGTTGAATGGTAAAGAGATTGTCTTGCAGAAAGCGCCTGTAGACATTTTCACAGTAATGTTCCATTTCTATTTCAGTTCATTCCCGTACTTGATGGATTATGGTTCCGATAAGCGAAGGAAATCCAGATCAATAAGATTCAATATTTTTAAAAATAGTTCTATTAATTTATACTGTGATTATTAACCAGCACATTACTAGATGCAAAACACGCAGAAAGTAATTAATATTAAAGTTAAAAAAAAAAAAAAGTTCTCTTATAGCAGTTACTTCTCCAGAAGCTTAATATAGTGTGATGAAATCTTTTTACATGATTTTTCAGGCTGAAGATAAAATAACCCCAGGAAAATTTACGGCTAAAATGTTTATTGTAAAACTGGCTATCAGAAAGAAAGTTAATATTAATTTTAAAAACATTATTTTTTTAATGAATTCACTAGCTAAACAGTCTCCAATTGTAGAGTAATACATTTGTACCAGCGATCTTAAAATTAGTTCCTAACTTGTTCGTAAAGAAAATATGGGTCATTTTATTGATTATAACATAGATGAATATTTTATTTGATTATTTAAACCTGCAAATAGGTTAAACGTGGAAATATTCAACATGTTCAATAGAAAAATCATATTTATAGACGTAAATTATATAATCTATTGAAATTCTTAGAACGCTCTCTGTTAAAATTAATATTTAATATTTTGTATTATTCTGCCTCGGGAAATGTCGTCACACTTTTTAGTGAGTACAAACGCATAAACTATAACAATTTGTTTGTGGTTTATTTCTGCAAATACGGAAGTAAAATCTTTCACTTGTTCAGTGTGTGTGTTCTAGTCATTTGAATAGTTAAAATTACAGCATATGAAGAGTTGAAGAAAAAATAAATTATTTGAAGTTTTTCTTTATTTAANTAGCCAGTTGGAGTGGAATTCAGATGGAGGGGACTGCTCCATACCAATATGGATAAATGAAAATCCATCTGAGCCTTATCAGTTTACAATTGGCTACCTCCAGAGTCGGCAATGTAACTTCCACCTGTCTGGAATTAGAACGAGTCTCTTCCTCTGGAGGGTGGGGGGCTAGCCTGGGTGGGGGGCTATCTTTGTGCGTATGAGAGAGGGGGGAAGTCAGTGTCCTCTGCTGGTTGTGGGGGGGGGGAGGGGACAGATCCCCCCGAACATTTTATATGCCAACAAGCCCTTCTCAGAATTTTACACATTCGACTTACCCTCACCTCCCCATCCATCCATAATTTCACACACACCCACACACGTCTTTGGGTGTATGTGTGTGTGTGTGGGTATGTGTGTAATTATGGATGGATGGGGAGGTAAGGGTAAATCGAATGTGTAAACTTCTGTGTGCGTGTGTGTGTGTATGTATATACATTTAAAATGTATATATATACACACACACACACATATACCACCCCAAGGGGAAAAAATTTGTTACAGATGACTTTAATCTCAACCATCGGACTACTGGTTGTGTGTAGTCTGGAGACTTTGCTAGTCAACTGCTTCTTAATTGAAAAAAAATTGTATCCAATTAGGGCTGGGTATTCATAAGAGTACACCAGGATCACGCTGGGTCATTAGAAACAGAAGTACAGAAAGATGGACTTTCTGGAAACTAGCGCCGTTACGACTAGGCTAACATGCATCCCTTATATATAAAAATAAAGGATAGATGAGAATATTAGTAATAAACCTTTAAATATCCGTGCCCGAAACTTTTATTATTTATGTGTCGTCAATATGACGTAGCCCAACATTTTGTCTTACTTTTTTGGTGATCTGCCCTTTCCGCCAGCAAAATTCCTTTCGAGGTCATAGGGTATATATATATATATGCATATTTTATGTTCACTATATTTATAATTTTATTTTGTGAATAGCTTGGGAAGCTACTAGATGCATCCTAAATTATCTTTAGTTTGTAAAATAAACAAGTTTTTGACATTATAGTTGAACTACTTATGTATATAAGTGTGTTTGGGCCTAAAGAGTGAGGGAGAGAGAGGATAGTTGAGCGCCGGTTGTGTATATCCATTTTGGAACACCCGGCACAGCCCTCTTGCGTTTCCATGACTTCTGACCAAGATGGATCAGGATTGCTGGACTCTCGGAGAGTACGAATTAGGTTTTGTTGAAGGAGGCCCCACACAGGACGGTAGGGGCCGGAGGGCGGCAATCACTAAGGGGAAGTAATCCTCGGAAGAACCCTGCCATGGGGGGAGGGGCGGTTTTATGACGTTTTATGGGGACGTAAAGCCGGGGGGGCATCTCCCCTTCAGCTAGCACCCAGCTCGTCTCTAGCCGCTCTTAGCTCTCTCTCTGAAATATACCTTCCGGAAACTCTTTCACCACACTGACAAATCTGAATCACACTTTTGGCCCAGCATTTAAACCCCTTCAAATCAATTCATAATGATCCTCAAGAAATGTCAGTATTTTTTTTTTTTTTTAATTTTTATTCTTCTAAATGGGTAACCCCTTGAGAATCTGTGATTTTACTAAGAAACTTTTAATTTAATATTTATTTATTCTACGTTTAACTTCTGTTTATAGTAATTTCAATAATCATTTTACTAGTCAATTTATTCTCTCGCTTTTGAGATAAATAATTATTAGTAGGAAAAAATTGACTATCTTCAGTCTCAGCATTCTAATATGACTACAAGAGACGTTTCGGCTCATTCTAAGCCATCTTCAGTCCTACAATAAACAAGGCTTTCTCAAATTTATAGATGTTAATAATATGTCACATCTGCTCTTTATATCTATCATAAGATAATATTAGCATATTTTTTGCGCCTTTACTTAAGGCTTTTAATTTAAGATGAATCAAGCTGATCTAAAAGATCAAGATAATTCTAATTGTTCTCTTGTATAAACATTTTTCTTCCAAAAATTGTCTGTTTTTTTGTTGTTTTTTTTCACCAATTGTGGTACAGAACAATATAACACTTTACCTTCTCGTTAAAAAAAACAATAAAGAAAANATTTGTCAAAATGAATATTTACTTCTTTAAATAACCATAGCGAATCTTAGCTAACAAAAAATGGTATTTCCTTCTCTAGAAAAATTTAACATACAAGTTACTAAAATGACCTAAAAGGTGTCATTTTCATAAAATTAGTAACACATTCGATAAGCTAAATATCAATAAGGAATTGATTTTCTCTAAAAGTATGTGCTTTAGATTTTTTTGTATTGTTTTTTATTAATATTCATAATTTTGTTAAACTATATAATATTGGTAAATAATCTAAAAGGTTATTTCTACCACCAATGAATATAGAACTCTCATACCTTCTATTCTCTGTCTTCATTGGTTTCTGCAAGCCATCAGAAGATGGTTTACAGAAACCAATGAGGACGGAGAATAGAAGGTATGAGAGTTATATAATATTGTTTTATTGAGCTTAATGTCCTTATATTTGAATTGTGTTACAATATTATATTCTAATTATATGGTTTTATATTAAAATATTTATATTTGATTTCGTAAATCATATTATTTTATAAATTTTTAGTGCAAGGGAACAGAATAAAAAATCTAACTGTCCCAGCCAGGACACGAACCTGCTATCCGGGCCGGTGTGTTTTCCATTTACGCTACCGAGACAAGTCTGATAAGTTATTAAATTCCCTACACTAGCCCGTCCTGGCTGGGACAGTTAGATTTTTTATTCTGTTCCCTTGCTCTAAAAATGTTTAAAATCTACGTGGGATTAAATACTACAAAAAAAAAATATTCATATTATTTTATACTTCATTCATCTATCTTGTATTGTAATTAAATTAGTATATGAGAAAGAATTGTATTGTACCTTGTACCGTATTACTATTGTTTATTATGAATTTTAATTTTTTATTTTGTATTGTTTATTACAGACTGTATATCTGTTTGTCATTATTTTATTTATTTATAGTTTGAAACACTGTAGTGAAATCTAATTTACGAACGCATTCGACGTTTCCTAATCGACACCTGTGCAATTAAATAAATTTAATTGAAAATTTAAAGAATTAATAAACTGAATTAAATTATATTCTACCCACAATGATAAAAATTCTAATAAGTCTACAAAGTAAAAGGGGAAATTGTTTATATTATAATCTACAAATGAATAGAAAGTTGTAAAACATTAGGATCTGGCTTGAGCTTGCTTAAGCTTAATTAAAATACTCTTTGGTGAATATTAAATCCACCTCTTCTTAAGTCCTAACTCATGATATACATGACAAAATAAAGGTCCTTCGGCAAGCTCCTGGAAACACTTGACCTTGGGCTACGGCCTTCAACTCCCCGAACTCTCTACAAATATAAAGAAAAATATGGAAAACAGAAATTTTTAAAAACAGTTGCTACCCAATTTGTGATGCATAGGTTACCTATCATTGTGCCAATATATTTAGAGAAGATATATTCATAATCAACATGACATGAAACTGCATATCAAAATTTAATATAGGTTAACAAGATTTTAACATTTTCAATTTCAAGTGAATATCACTTCCAAGACTCCAAAGTTCGTATTGATGATGCTAAAGCGCAAAAAAAAAAACCAAAAAAAACTTTCTATTCCAGTTTTAAGTTTTAAATAAATGCAATTCTTTCCTTTCAGATCATTTGCGAAAACTGTTTTCTATTTGTCAAGGAAAAGTTTCAGACCTTATTTGCATCCGGTACACCATTAGAAATATTTATAGCTTAAATTCAGCCCTCAAGCAATATCATATATATTATACAAAAATATTATTTATTACTTCTAGAAAATACAAATATAAATGTATATATATACACACACACACACATATACCACCCCAAGGGGAAAAAATTTGTTACAGATGACTTTAATCTCAACCATCGGACTACTGGTTGTGTGTAGTCTGGAGACTTTGCTAGTCAACTGCTTCTTAATTGAAAAAAAATTGTATCCAATTAGGGCTGGGTATTCATAAGAGTACACCAGGATCACGCTGGGTCATTAGAAACAGAAGTACAGAAAGATGGACTTTCTGGAAACTAGCGCCGTTACGACTAGGCTAACATGCATCCCTTATATATAAAAATAAAGGATAGATGAGAATATTAGTAATAAACCTTTAAATATCCGTGCCCGAAACTTTTATTATTTATGTGTCGTCAATATGACGTAGCCCAACATTTTGTCTTACTTTTTTGGTGATCTGCCCTTTCCGCCAGCAAAATTCCTTTCGAGGTCATAGGGTATATATATATATATGCATATTTTATGTTCACTATATTTATAATTTTCTACTAATATAAAAATGTAAATTTTAATTTATATGTAAGGGAGACATGGATGCCTCGTGAGGAACTGGTTTTCAGAGCCGAAAGTCAAGCTTTCAATTCTCACAGAGCGATTTTAGTTTTTTTTTTTCTGTACTTCTGCTTGTAATAACCCAGCTGATTCCTGGAGTATTCACTGGAATTTCCAGCACTAATTGGGTATCATTATTCTTTGACTGAGAGAATAGGTGACAGAAAATTATGCTGACTAACCACATCCAATAATTCGAAGGTCGAGAATAAAGTAGCAACAAATTTCTTTCCCCATTGGCTTCTGCAACTGATTTATAAATATTTATTTATAAACTCATTTATAAATATTTTTATAGATATTTATTTTCAGAAAACTAAATAAATGTATCAGAATTTGTTTAATACGTGTGATTTATATATTATACAATATTCATTGATATTGATATTCATCAATATTCATATATCAATTATAACCAACATATAATGTCATTTTACACAATATACATAAATCACTTATATAAGATAACATACCATAATGTAAATTACAAATATAATATTATGGTGTGATAACTTATAAAATACACTTATCACAAATATATAATGTAACATATATTGTTGAAGATTTTATTCTGTTCATTATTGTTTTATACTGCATTAAATTTTAACAACTACCTTTTTAGATTTAGAAAAAATTATTTTCAATTATGTTCTTTCAAAGTTTACTCTCAAATGTCTTAGGTCTAGGTTTTCTGCAACTTGGAGCTTTTTTGGTAACGAATTATATAAATCTACTCCAGCACTTTCTAGAATAAAAACGATAAAAGAACATTTATTTCACAATTTAAGAAAACAAAACAACTGTGGGCCTATGATTGATCCCTGAGGAACATCTCTGTTCAGTTCTCCATGGGGCTTCTATATCTCCCTTACACATTAATTAATAGTTATATTCGAATATTAGCAAAAAAAATTATAAATATGAATTTAGTGAACATAACATGTGTATATATANGTACGAATTAGGTTTTGTTGAAGGAGGCCCCACACAGGACGGTAGGGGCCGGAGGGCGGCAATCACTAAGGGGAAGTAATCCTCGGAAGAACCCTGCCATGGGGGGAGGGGCGGTTTTATGACGTTTTATGGGGACGTAAAGCCGGGGGGGCATCTCCCCTTCAGCTAGCACCCAGCTCGTCTCTAGCCGCTCTTAGCTCTCTCTCTGAAATATACCTTCCGGAAACTCTTTCACCACACTGACAAATCTGAATCACACTTTTGGCCCAGCATTTAAACCCCTTCAAATCAATTCATAATGATCCTCAAGAAATGTCAGTATTTTTTTTTTTTTTTTTTTTCAATGCCAATACGATAACTATGAAAAACCTTGGAGACTTAGGTGTGATGCTTACTTGATATTAAAGAAGTAAATACGAGCAATCATATTTTTTTTAAACATGATTCTTTGATTAAAATCATCAAAATGAAACTTCCCATTATCCTGTGCGAAATTTAGTAACTAATGTGACTTTTACATTTACTAATTATTCAATGTATCGCCATTGTTAGAAGAAATGTTTTAATTGTAATTTTTAAGAAGCTTTTTGCATTAAAAATGTTTATTTTTTAATATAAAAAGCTTCTTAATCAATATTGAATTTTATGGGCAGCAATATTATTAATTTTACTAATAAATGGTATCTTATTTCTAAACTTTCATATAATTCTTTCTGGAAGCATATCATATTTTTAGGAGACTTTTGACAGCCACCTTTTATTAGGTAGTTTTCTACTATTCTTCTATGGATTTTATTATCCACTATATTTTTACCCGCCTAGTGTCGTTTTTTTTAGATCTTTTATTCTTTGATATTTTACTTATGATGCTTTAATATAATTTTTTGATATTATTGTGATTGCCTTGTTCAATACTTTTGGTCTCTAACTTATTAATGTGACATAAAAACACTGACTCTTTGAGAGAAGCCCGTCCATATTGTCATTGCTTTTTCAAATGCATCTGAGAATGGCAAAAGAGACGAAGAGCTTTGAGCAAAAATATAAAAAGTGTTTTACTGTCGAAAGAAAAGAGTTTTTATTATTTTATTTTAGGATTTCAAAGTAAATCATTTTAGTTTTATTATTTTACTTTAGAAGTTCAAAGTATTTCATTTTAGTTTTTTATTAATTTATTTCAGAATAATTGCACCAAATGATAAAAATAATGACAGGTGAAATATTAAAGTATAAAAGATCTGTTAATGAACCATAAAACGATATTGTGGGCTAAATTTTAAATTTAAATCTTGCAGTGTACGATTGCATTGATATTAATTAGTAGTGGCATTAAAGATTAAATTATGAATTTTCATAATATTCCATTGTGGATAAAAATAGTTGTAATATATTTTTTACTGCCCAACTACCCTTTAATAACAAAACCCATTCATCCATAAATAACAAAACTTAATTCTCTTTTATGTTACTTAATTTACAAATACTCATTTAATCAATGGTTCATAAATAGTGAATAATTCCTCCTATGATATGATAAGACATTTAGGATTTGAGAATGCAACGGCACGGGAATTGTCTTTTTCCTTAAAATGTATAGCCTTGTTTTTTTTGTTTTTTTATAATTTTCTTTTTAATATTGTATTCTGTAAGAATTAAACATAATTCTGCAGGTAATACCTAATTTATATGTACCTATCCATAATTTATAAACAATTGGGGATAAATTTGGAGATAGATATACATATGTGAGAAATCAAAGATTTGAGATGGCAGAAAGGGAGGGAGGAGAGCCGAGCAGGTAGTTGTTTTTTTTTTTCTTCCTCTTGACTTGTTTTTCTTTTTCTCGCACATTCTGTAGGACCATAAGTCCTTGAGTTTAATTGGCTCCTCAATATCATATTTACAATTATAAGCAGGTTTCGGTGTGAGATGCCAAGTTACTGCAATACCGCAACAAATTGATTTTTTTTTTTTAAATAAAAAATTTCAGTAAAATACTAATTTTGCAAACAAGAAAACAGTTTAATTAGAGAGTAAATGTTTTTTTTGTTGTTCTACTTTATAGCTCTTTTGTCTTATCTCGGAATAAAGTTTCTAATGAACAAGACAAATGTTTTAATTGGGAAAAAAAATGTTTTTTTTATTGAAAGGTGTTTAATAGTCCTATTCCATAACTCTAATATAAGATTTTACGACCAACCTCATAAATTTGGTTGAAATATTAGGCAGTTATCGTTAAAAATGGGATAAAAAGAAAAACATATTTTTCATAATTAAGATATTCTATATTAAAGGGTTTGATAAATTATGATAAATCTAAAAAGAAAATATATTCGAATAAATATTATGGAAGTATCTGTACAATTTCATCATTTGAAATAGCATTTTTATAAAGCTTATATTATCATATAATATAAATGATATATTTATATTTATGGGATTATATTTGTGAATAATCCCATAAATAATGGGATTATTCTTCCCATCCTATGCAAAAGGAAATTTTTATTAGAAACAGTTTAAATTAAAATTACTAATTATTAAATTTACATCACGCAGTTGTCGAAAGTTTCTATATCGACTAGAACATGTGATGTACTTTTTAAAATTTTTGTAATTAAAAAGCCACTTTTAATCGGGGTCCGGCTGGCGTGGGGCGGGTACCCGTCCGTCGCGCCGGGCTCGTCTCCTTGCGGCGGCTACTTTAACGATTTACATACCTCTAGGGAATTATTATCTATTATATTTCAGGCATCCATGACCTATATGGTTGATATGCCTTTAAAAAAAAAATAAAAAAAAGCCACTAAGATTGATCTGTATTTATAGACAACGACTCTACTCAGTGCCAGCATTATACTTCGAAAGACAAAATTTCCATTTTTGACCCAGAACGACCCTCTAATAGAAGCTATATATCATTATTAGGGTTAATGAACCAGTTACCAGTTTTTTACATTGTCTTATTTTGTGAATTAAACAGTATTGCAATACTAAATTGCAAAACTCAGGTGAAAAATACCGACATACCTAAGTATAAAATACATGCCTAACAAACTATTGAAAGAAAATTGAAGAAGGGCAGTAGGTAAATATTGTGCAGTAGTCCAATACCCTGAAATCCTTTGAAATCCAAATTCCATCCAGTATTTTTAATATTTTTATATCACTTAAAAAAGAAAAACATATTCCATGCTAGTTGACAGCTCAATGAAAGCTTTCTGAATTCCACTAAAAAGTACCTTGATGTGTTTAGAAATGCGTATTAGAACTCAAGGCGAGTTCTAGTATTAAAAAATGTAATGTGTTGTGTGAAGTCTAGTGTACAAATCGGAGTCAACTAAGCTTAAAATATGTGCATCAAGAGCGGCCGGCGCTCAGCAAAACCTTACTTTTATTTTAGATCAAAATCTAGTCAAGGAAATCCTCGATCAAATTTCAGTTGCGTTCAAAAAAAGGCTTTGAACATTAATATTTAACGATGACTTGACATGCAAGCGTATTCACACACACAAAGACGCTCCCTCATTATCAACTAAACTTCAAAGATTGATTCTATTTTTTTATTTTGTTAGCTCTTTCGTTATATAACTATGCCCTGAGAATCCTTCCGCAGTAAGCTAATACCACAGCCATATACTTCGTCTATTTCTCTTCCAGGATACAGAGAGATTTCATATGTGCAGTTGTTCTCTGTAAAAGTTAATGTCACTTCTTAATATTTTATATTCAAAATTAAATGTTAAACTTTTACGAGCTCTTAAAATAGTTAAGTATGTGACTGTAGCTTATTTTCTAAAAATCATTTATAGAGTTGTCTGTCTACAAGTATCAAAGTTAAGCCAAGTCGGTGACTAAACAAAATTGCGTCAAATTTAACTAAAATATTATTCAAAATTAAGTTAAAGAGTCAATCCTTTCTTATGACATTAAAGGCAGCAGCTTCGAATCATATTTTACCTTCTGTTTACTCTTTTTTCTCTCATCCATTATTTGTTTTAATAATACTTTCCAGGTGGAGGCTACTCTAACAAGTAATGGTTGTTAAGTAGGAGAGATCATGCTCTGTCAGAAGGGCTCAAAAGCGTGCGAGAGAGAGAAAAAGAGGGAGAGAAAGAGAGCAGTCTCTTCCAACTCTTTTGACTTGCGTGCTATAGCACCAGTCAATATGTCAATCGCATTTTTTCTCAATAAATCAATACGATATTCTTAGCAACACAGCTGAAGGAGAGATGGACATATCAAAAGATTACGGATATCTAAACCGTTTCCACTTTTCATTCAAAAAAAAAAAAAACAAACAAACATATATATATATATATATATATATATGAAAAATTTTTAAATACGACTTAAAATACCATACCGTTTGGTCAATAAGACCACATTGTTGGCTGAGGTAGTTATACATCTGTGATAAAAAAGTTTTTTTGTTCCGTGGTTTTTGACTATATTTTAAGAAAAATAGTGTTCAGTAGTTGCCGGAGAAGGTTTCATTGAGGGCTGTGACTCGTAACTTCCTTAGCACTAGCCAGACTGAAAGCTGAAATAACTGGGTTTAAACCTAGAGTATTGTTAATATAATGATAAAATGGTATGACCATAAAAAAGCCAACAGAAATGCCATTCATTCCAATCATATAAGTGTAAGATGAGAAAATTGAATAAATGCGGAGGTGATATGATGATTACTTAGTTATACACATTGAATGAAGGGTTGAAAAATCTCTCTTGAGCTGAGAAGACGTGCAATGCCACAAGTGCCTGGACTTCCCGTCACAACTTTCATTTGCTATTACAGCTCTCTTTGTCAGTCACTTGTCAAATAAATATTCTCTACTCTGAGATAAACCCCAACAGTTGAGCTCACTTTTGTTTCAGCTATCTTAATACACTAAGTAATGCCCCATCACACCTTTCACCCACTAAACTTATGTGTGTGTGTGTGTGTGTATATATATACATAAATNGTAATAAAAATTCGACTGGATAGTTTTTCACCTTGGAGATTGTTAATAGATAATTTGTTGGGGTTCGGTTAAGGTTGATCCAAAAAAATAAAATTTAAAAAAATGTATTTTTTATTATCGGCCGACGTTTCGGCATAGATTGTAAGCAATCTTCAGGGCTATTATGAAGGCAAGAGGAGACGTATTATCATCTGGATAAAATATCCACGACCCAGGTGATGAACATTTAATCCAGGTGACAATACGTCATGAACAGACATATGAAATAGACCCATAAGTGACCTTGAAAATGTTAGGAGTTGTATATAAATCAAGATATTACCGTTCAACACTTTATTGTAGTAAACATTGGATTTATTTACTCCTCCCAACCACAAGTGTACTTTCCCTCCCTTAATTTGTGAAATGTCATTAAAACTATGTATCCATAATAAATTAAACATTTACAGAATTGTATGTTGCCCCTGAAGTTTCAAACAAAAATACCCAGGGTTTCGTTCTAGATGTGGAATAAAAAAAATAATTGTGTAATATTTAATGATGCCAATTTTTCAACTAAAGATGCAAACAATCACCTGAGCTTTAGTAATGTTCGAAGGAATCTCCATGAGTGATGATTATTTGCACATCTAAAAGGATATCATATATGTTAATGTCTGAGACGGGTTCTCTAATGTGATAAGATTTATCCCTCAGAGATTCCTCCGCACATCACCAGGTAGTAGGCCTACATCAAGCCTAATACTACCTGATGATGGCTAGTAGGCCTACACCAGGCCCGTCCTACTACATGGCTTATATAGTAATCCGAAACGTTGTATCAGTAAAAAACATAAATCTCAGTTATTTTTTTGTGAAATTTTTCAAATCCCTGACAATTTTTTTTTTTTTTTACTGTACTTGAAGAACGGTATTTATCTAAAGATCACTTCAAAGTCTCGATTTCCTTTAAATTCTCCAATTGTCTTAATCCCTCACAATAAATTCCCATTTTCAAACATCCTCGACGTCCAAAAGAAGGGGACGGGCACCATTTTCAAAAAACCGTAGGCATATAGGCAGAAATTTAGGGTTTACTACACTCATCATATTCATTCTCGTCTAAATAAGGGGCTTGTTTGGGGTGATTTTATAATAGCAAATTGGTCAGTGTTTTTATTCGCAAAATAATATTAATAAAATAAACACTACTTTTAATTATGTTTAGTTAAGTGATGCTCCTGTTCTTAAATAGTTGGAAATATATCAGATGTACAATTACTCATTACATTTTTTTTTTTCAAATTAAAATAATATAATTATATATGAATAGTAATGATACTGAAACCCATTGACATCCAGTACAGCAAAGCTTACGGTTATTAAATATGATGGTGTAATATGTAATATATATTTACTCTCAATAAATATACCATTGAATACATTTGTTTTTTGAATTTTTAATTGTGATCGTGATGTTATGTTAGGTAAGTCAAGTAAAAAAAAAAAAAAAAAAAGACGTCTGTTGGCCTAGACTATTCCTTTTCGGCCTGAACTGCTTGTCCGCATATATCAGCATACATAATATTAACGTTCAAATAAACTATAACCCTCCATAACCCTAAATGATTGTACTATAGCTCTTACTGACTATTTTAATTATTTAGTTTAACATATAGCAGGGCCTATGGTTACCTTAATAATTGTTTTATTTGGGTCCATTTCATAATAAACCGTGGATACACAATTCCCGATACAGTTCAGAATAAATTATCTTAAACTAAATTCTTAAAAGCTCAGTTAAAGTCTCTTAACTGTCTATTGTAATAAGTCTTTACCATAGTGTTTGATCAATTCACCAATCAATTTAAAAACAGATCTTAACTATATGGGACCCCCCCTCTGTAGTTGTGTTATTAAAAACTCTACCAAACAATTTTTTATGGTCTGTATTGAAATTTGTCTTATAGTTGTTACCAAAACATTTGCTTTCAATAATAATCGTTTATTCCCATTCTTTTATTCTAAACTAATACTTTTGGATCTTTAAGTTTAGGTAATAATTTAAATAACTAAGCGAATGATCGAAAATATAGTTCGGCATTGGCCAAAATTTAATTTATTAATTATATTTATTCGTTAAAAATTGTTCATTTTTGTTATAATAGTAAATTATTATATTCATATAGTTTTTTTGTTCCGTGGTTTTTGACTATATTTTAAGAAAAATAGTGTTCAGTAGTTGCCGGAGAAGGTTTCATTGAGGGCTGTGACTCGTAACTTCCTTAGCACTAGCCAGACTGAAAGCTGAAATAACTGGGTTTAAACCTAGAGTATTGTTAATATAATGATAAAATGGTATGACCATAAAAAAGCCAACAGAAATGCCATTCATTCCAATCATATAAGTGTAAGATGAGAAAATTGAATAAATGCGGAGGTGATATGATGATTACTTAGTTATACACATTGAATGAAGGGTTGAAAAATCTCTCTTGAGCTGAGAAGACGTGCAATGCCACAAGTGCCTGGACTTCCCGTCACAACTTTCATTTGCTATTACAGCTCTCTTTGTCAGTCACTTGTCAAATAAATATTCTCTACTCTGAGATAAACCCCAACAGTTGAGCTCACTTTTGTTTCAGCTATCTTAATACACTAAGTAATGCCCCATCACACCTTTCACCCACTAAACTTATGTGTGTGTGTGTGTGTGTATATATATACATAAATATATATATATATATTACATAAAAATAAGTTTTTTGTGAATCTCATTTGTAAAATGTGACTGTCATTTAAAATGTTTTGCCAAAATCCCGTCTGTAATAGTGACGAGGCCATATTTTCGGTTTTAAGTAAACTAAATGAAGATACTTTTTCACTTCCAAGATTATGAATATATTTAGTTTCTTGAGAAANCTTTATCATAATGATTTCTTTAGAACAAAATCTCATATTGCATTTTTCCTTCAAGATTTTTCTTTGGGCGTAAGAATACCCCCTGGGATTCGCAAAGACTTTGTGAAGCTTCTTGAATTTTTTAATCTGAAATTTTATGGTTAAGTACAGTTGTGGCAATTGTTGTTTCTGAATGGTTTTATAAGTTTGTCTATGTGGACTGCAAATATTTCAGCGATTCAGGAGACTTAAAACGCAAAAGAATAATCCCCCGACTTCTTAATCTTTTATTCACCTCGAAAATTAGAAAGTTTAGAAAAAAATTACTCTTAGTTGCGTGGAGTTACGAGAACTGCGTGAAGTTAGAACATATTTATATTAAAGCTAGCTTTGAACGGCTTTGGTTTTACTGAAAGAGGATTAGGACTAGCTTCACAAAATATAAACCTGAAATTCCGAAATTACTTCTCCTTCTCAGTTTAAGGAACAATCTTGAACAGCTTCACGTTCACAAGCTAGCTTTCAATGGCTTTGGTTTTACTGAAAGAGGATTAGGACAAGCTTCACAAAATATGAACCTAAAATTCCGAAATCACTTCTACTTCTCAGTTTAAGGAACAATCTTGAACAGCTTCACGTCCACAAGCTAGCTTTGAATGGCTTTGGTTTTACTGAAAGAGGATTAGGACTAGCTAGCTTCACAAAATATGAACCTGAAATTCCGAAATCACTTCTACTTCTCAGTTTAAGGAACTATCGTGAACAGCTTCATGTTCACAAGCTAGCTTTGAATGGCTCGAGTTTTTACCATCGGATAGAGCAAAATAGAAACCAGAAATAATGAAATAAGTTATTTTTCTGTGGGAAGAAACGGTCTTGAACAACTTAGTATGAAATCTAATAGTAAATTGCTGTGGATTATACTGAAGGAGGAATAAGATGATTCACAGGAAGTTATGTGAAACACGATCACTCATGGGCAAAGTTATTTTACTTGTGTTTTATGGAAGATAGATGTAGAATGGATTATTGCCCGAAAACCAGGAATAGTGCGAAGTAGTCACTTACTCTCTTCTAATATGAAGGTTAGATTCAATCTCTGTACGTCGAAAATGTTATAATATAATAACGTATAGTTCTCCCCTAATGCTAATTTTTTTTCGTTATCGTTTAAAAATATTTAGTAACAAAGTTTGGTTAAATCAGTTTCTACGTTCAACAATTTGTCACAATTATATTTATTTGTCTTATTTTCTATTCTTTTAGATGTTCATGTAGGCTCCTTAAGGGATGAATGAGGCCAACACCTGCAGTTATAGGAGGGAAAGAATAAAATTTATATTTAATATTTTANCACACTCCCCGCAGATGCGATGCCCCACTCACGACAGAGCTAGACCACTCTTTCCAGCGGCTGGAATTGCCAATCCCTCTAGAGTCCTCGTCGCCTGTCTGGTGATACCCCCACCACTCGCCTGCTGATGGGGCCGCTGACAGCTCCACCATTCCCACAGCTGGAGTGCACTCCGGACCCAGCACCCTTTTTATTATCTAGTTCAATCTTGGCTCTCCGTTTGTCTGAGTAACCTCACTTTCTCTATGATATATTTTTCCTTGACCTTTCTTCTTTAAGAAACAAAAAAAAAATTTTTTTTAATAAAAAACAACATTTTTACCATGAATTTATTCACTATAAACTGGTTTATATCCTAATATGAAGTAAAAAATGTGATTTATCTTAAAAATGCAAAGTATTAATTTATATGGTATAAATTAAAGATGATAAAACGATGACAGTATATATGTAGGTTATCCAATCTAGTTTTTTAGGTGATCGGTTGAAGTATTTCACCAATCGAAAAGTGGAACCGTGTATGGCTTGATTTCATCATGGGATAGAAGGCTTGTAGAATATAATCGTTTTCCCTTCATAAGTTATTAATGAAAATATTTCATGATAAGGAATGAGAATACTGGTTACACGACTTAATGTTATTTTAAACAGTTATTAAACTCTAGTAAATTGTTTTTTCAAGGTTAAATTCTGATATCCTTGTTCTGCATTTTTGTGTTTCCAAATAACTTCCCCCTCTTAATTACCTTGAAATGTGATTGCTAATACTCCGAGCCAACAAAAGTGTGTGTGTGTGTGAGTTTCTCAATAACTAAACATGAATCATCATTTTACACTTGTCTTCAACACTTTGACGACGACAAGTAATGAGTTCAACTATACACAAACACACACAATCACACACATATATATATACACATATAAGCATATAAAATATTTATGTATATAAATATATAAAAATAAGCCAACGTGAAAAAGGTAAAGGAGTAATGTCATTGGAGTAAAGTGCAAAGGGTGCTAATTGTAAATGTTCTGGCCTAAAAAGGATGTCCGTCCAGAATAAAAACTTATTAAAATTATATCGTTATATAGTGTTCGTTTTTTTTTTTTTTTAAATTCTAAATAACATTGATTACATTTCTAAAATTGACTGGTTCTAGACTGGCCGGAAAGGAAGAAAGGGAAAGCACTCAGTTACCGTACGTACATTCTTAAATATATTTCTTAATAAACGTTTATCATTAAATTATGTATAAATTAACTTATTTTAATAAAGAGTCTTTTTTTTTTCTTTTTGTGTGTTCATTGCACTCTTTCTCCCACCTAGTCATATTTACTATATATATCGCAGCCGCGAGTTTTTAATTTTATATACCATATAACGTGAAGTACAATAAAAATATTATATATTCATCAATTCGAAAAAATCTTTACTAGTAAGTCTTCACTTGTCATTCAGTGAAGGCATTCTTCTAATGATGATGCAAGTAAATTACTGATTACATAAAAATTTGAAGCAATTCTAAAAGTAAAATAAATGAGATATTCATAAAATGAAGGTTTTAATTATGTTTAAAATTTCGTTGACAATATTGTATTGACATTTTTATTATGGTTTCGTTAAATAAAATACATGTGTTTATTTATTTTATATGGAATGTAAGTAAATTATGTACATATAAAATACTTATATCCCTTATTAGAACTAAATTATAAACAAATTGTAAAGCTTTATTGCCAGGGAAATCTTTATTTAAAAAGGGTATTCCTTTTTTCTGTGGAAGGTTTTTTCTAAAATGGAGTTATATATTAGAAAAAAGATATTTAGAAGAGGAACAATATTACTTATATGGAGTTCATCTATATATTAGAATAGAATATCCATGAAGACATGAAGTCGTGGCTTCTTCCAAGAGCTCCCTCCGCCTTCCAGTCAGGGGCATTGAGAATCAGCTGCAACTGCCTTCTTCCAAGTGACCTTCTACTGCGTTCTCCATGGACTCCGTCAGATGGGTTCCTTGTCCAGGCCAGCGGGAGTAGGTCGTGTCATTCTTGACTCCATCAACATACCCCTTTCATCGGTGGTCCATAAAGCCGACATAAGAAGAGGATATCTGTATACTCCCAGACTGATTCATGATAGCCGTCAATAAAGAAGCTGATGGATTCCCCAGTGATGTACCAATCCGACCTCAAAATAAATTTTAGAAGGGGGGAAGAGGTTCCTTGACACCCCGGATTTCCGCTACACAGAAATAGTTCTTACTTAAGGTAGTTTCCTTATTACCAGGTAGAACTATCTCTAATACATCATTAGTACATACATTCATCCGTTGATCAACCTAATTTTTTATTTTTAGTAATTATGAAAAAAAAATTTTTTTAGTTTTTACGTTTTAAGATTGTCCATTTTTGTTATTTTGATAATGTGTCAGACAGCGGGTAGATAGGTGGTTTTATTACTATTATTTTGAACTCTATACGCCGCACCATTTTAGAAACTCAAATTCTAAATTGAACACTCTTTGTTTTGATAAAATTTTTGAAAGGAGATAAAAAAACAGGAGGTTGACAGGAGATAGCAAAAAATGAAAATATAGGCTTTCTTTAAAGCTCTTTGTTATTTAAGGTTGTTTACATTTCATGTCTGAGAAATATCCTTGCACGTCCACTTCACTTTATTTCCTGTCCGCTCTTTATTTCATAATTATCATATATCTATTAATATTGATCTCACTAACATTTTTTTCTTTCAATTTAACTGAAAACATTACATATTGAATGAGAATGAACGAATCCGCCAGTCAGCAGAAACTTCCTCGGGAATAATGTTCTTCACAACAGTAGGAATTAAATTAAAAATCGAAAACATTCTAGGTCCATTTCTGTTTATTGAAATCACAAAAAGTATTTGTCGCAATACAACTGGTTTTATCCTCTTATAAAGATTTTACTGTCCTGATTTGACTTCCTAACTCAAGGGTGAGTGCGGTCAAAAGACAAGTGGAGAAGATAGGCTTGTGTATTTGTCCGTGCCTGCATGAGCAAGATAATGTGGGCCTCCTAAAACCCCGAGCCGTTTCCTTTATTTCCAGGGGGTGGAGTGGAGAGGGGCGGACGAACTCATAACCCTTTCTACAATAAAATGGTATCATCCCGCCGTAAAAGAAGAACGACACGACCCGGAGATCAGGGAATCGCTCTACATAAAATCTCCTTTATTTACTCAGATAAAGTGCCTCTAGGGAGCGCCCTTGCTGAGGTTAACGCTCGCCATCACTAAGCCAGCCTCCATCGGCTTCATTCTGCCATTCATTCCAGAAGGGGTCTCTCATCTTATTAAAAGCTTCTCTTGAAGGCCCTACGACTTTTGCTGGAATTGCCTTATGTTGATGTATGATCTGAAAACCAAAACAAAGCAAGTCAAGAGAGACCCTAGCTTTTTATTACAATCGTCTGCATATAATCAAGAATTGGAAAACATTGCCTTGGTATAGTCCCTTATGCGTATGTACAATTTAAAAAGAATCCGTCAGTGCCTTTGGTGAATAAACTGTTCTCTACGAAACACAGGGAGGTGACACTGTGACATTCACTAAGGAAGGTGGAAATCGTACTTTGTAGAGTAGGATTCACTTATTGACTTATTCTCACCGCCTTATCACCACATGCTTCACCCTGAAGTGTGTGTGTCGTCTGGACCGAGCCAATCAAGAAGAGCAAAAATAGACGACAAAGCATAATTACCTGAGGAATTCAGAAGAAAGCTCTTCTAATTTGTTAAGAATATCTATTTTTATTGTTATACATGAGAAAATAATAAGAAAAATCTAACAAAAAAGGCAACATGTTCTTAAAGCGGAAATACTGTGATCTGTGCTTGGAATCATAAGGCAAGAACAATTTATTTCAGCTCTAATCTCTAGTGAATGAGAGAATAAGGTTGGAGTCCAGTCATTGAGGCTACCTTACGCAATGATATGCGGGAGAGTGTATGCAGAATTTCGCTCTTCGGGAAACGTTTTTTCACCATATTGTAGAAGATGAGGGTCAACTCTTTTTGGAATGGTAGTGTCCGACTTTGGGAGGAGTAATAGATTTCCAAAGGAGTAAATCATATGAATATTGAACTATTTGTCATGAAGGCTGTATGGGATTCTCGTCCTGAGGTGAAAAAATCGTCGGATTTTCATGTATCTTGCAGTAGGCTAAAATTACTTATTCTGGCATTTAATAGAACATATTAATAGAATTTATTAAAACCATCCTTAATTTTTTACAATACGGAATGTAATAAGTACAAAATATTTAAAGCAAATTATATATTCTTAAATTGTAAAACAGAACGTTTTCTTTTCAAAGAACTAGAATATATGTCCCAACACGTTTTTCGGCCCTGAATGAGAACTTATATTTTTAGACCAAAATATGTTTTACGTAATATATGATTGAATTAAATTCAATTCGAAAAAATCTTTACTAGTAAGTCTTCACTTGTCATTCAGTGAAGGCATTCTTCTAATGATGTACAGTGATTTCACTTGTTGAGACCTTATACAATTTTCTTTGCATGTAGTCTGAAGAAATGTTTAATATTTTTTACTTATGAAAATGAAACAGTATTGTCTAAGAGGGATATTGATAGACTAATATTCTATTAGTATTCAATGTCCAGAGTCAATGTAGTTTTAATTACAAAAATATTCAGTTTTTTTGTTTTTTTTAATCAAGCTTCATGCTTTATTATGTAGTTTAACTACTACATAACAATCACCTGGCAGGCCATGTCATATGGGAGTTAAAGAAAAACCTTGTTTTGTCTTAAAACATTTATAGGTTAAAATATGAGTTTACTTATTTACCAAAATTGTATTTGCATGTTTATTTATATGTTTATATTCATATTTATTTTATATGTTAAATGAGTATATATATATATGAGAGGTTGAGGGAAACCTGGCTATCCTCTACTCTAACTTATGTCTGTTTTTCAACTAACTAAAATATTCACGAACTTTAAATCGTTCTACATACACACCTCTTGAAGCAAGAATGGGTAAATTAATAGAATTAACAATTGGTAAATTATGTTAATCTGTCTCCTCTTTCCGAGATTTTGATTGTATTTTAAGGCTTAATAGTCTGTAACACACTATATTAATATTTCAAAATTATCCAAGTAAAGAATTTCTTATCTTCTATAACCTTTGCAATTTAAATTTTACAAAAAAAAAAAAAAATACTAATTGTAGAAAGATAATGAGCTCCTTGTTGGTCAAAAGCCGAGAGTAGTGGTAACAATTGAATATTTTTTTCTCCCTTGTAACCACTTTGTGTCATGGAAGGTTGGGTTATTTAAAAATACACATCCATGCTACTGGGCATGTTTTTATTTCTCGGCACGAGGCTGTCCAGGGCGAACTCCATCCTATAACGCCAACCTTGGAAGACCTGAATGATTTCCTTCCTCTAAGAAGGTCCCTAGAATTTAGATTAAGCTAGAGGTCCATCTTGTTAGAACATAGTTTAAATTTTCTGCGGTGTTTTGTGAATGATGCAGCTTTCAATTGAAAGGTAAGGTTTGTATGTGTAGTCTTGAAGTGACTTAGAGAACATTATTCCAGGAGAGATTTATCAAAAATGAATGAAATTGACTGCTTACACATGAAGCGATGGCGTAGAGAAGAATGCGAATTCACAAGTTCTCCTTCTATAATGACTCATTATTGCAATAGGTGAAGGTCTATTATTGAGTTGCAAGCGATTTGTTTCTCTTAAGCTCTGATGAAGATTGCATTGCTAATCTATGAAAGTTAAATTCTAATTATCAGTGAAAAATAGATCCTTACTCTTTAGAAGGACTTAAATTCTCATTAATTATTTTGTAAATTAAATCACAGTAATTATGGCTTACTATTCATTGCGTGAATTGGTAGTTGTATCCCTCTACCCCTAGTGATCTTGTGGGTGTATTACCCCCTCTCGGTGCGCCGGTTGGATTGGAGCGACCCCAGAAGGGCGAGAAGTGCCTATGGATAGGTTCGAGAAAAGGAAGTCGGAGGCCCAGACCTGTTTGGGACCGACTGTAAACACGGCGGACAGCTTTGATCTCCTGTTGACAATAGCCACACCCCCCTTCACACACGATGCCCTACCTTCTTCCATCCTTGTATTTTTTTTTTTTTTTTCTAATTCAATGTAATTGGCAATTTATGATTTCTGAATTTTGTATTTATAGCTGCAATACTCTAGTATTCTTGGCGGAAAAAATAATATTGATTATTTCTTAATAAAAATAAAAAGAACTGTGCATTTGAAGATGATTTTAGTTGGGGTTCGGTCGAAAAAAAAAATCATCTTAGAATAATATCTACGGTCAACAAACTCTCTTTTTGTGCATTTGAAGTTATGCTCTAGACTAGACTATAACTTCTAACCAGGCAGTAGGTTCTTAGGAATTAGGAACGAGGTCCTCTTATAAAGAAACTTTTCTCCTTTTTCTATTATTACGATGCTATGAGTCTTTAGATTTATGATTTAAAAGTAACAAGATGAGAAAAAAATAAATAAAAGCAAATAAAAACAAATAAATGGAATAATAGAAACGTATAATTATAAAATGGTATAATAGGTAAATTTAAAGAGTTGTTAAGGTTCTTGCTATAGTATTTTTTCGTTCAACAATTTTAGTGTGGTTTGCAATTATATGCCCAGATTTTCCACCCCTTATCAATACCTGTACCCAAACACTCGTTTTTCTAGGCTTTCCAAAAGAAAACTATTAATATATTACTTCTGCAGAGCACATAATTCAATTGAAAACCTTTGTGCTAAAATTAATTTTCAAGAAAACAAATGATTTATATAATTATAATCTACAATAGATGTATCATATGAAGGATAAGATAGACAGATTTTTAGATCAGTGAAAACCCCAACATATGTAAATATTGTGAATAACATAAAATTCCCAGCATTACCACCCTCACGGCTCTTATTTTTACAACAGAACTATTGTTAAAGTATTTATAGCCAATAAGAAAATGTTATACAAATTTTTGTGGTGTGTATTTTCAGTGCTGAGCTTTCAACTAATTTTTAGGTGTCAGCTCTCCCTCGAAAAAGTATTTTTGGTCTCTGTTGTGTCTTTGTGTACCTGTGAAAGGTAATCTCACGGATTGGGGTCAATTTCCTTATTTCTTCTCTATTTTGGTGGCCTACAAAAGCTGCAAGCTGCTCTAGTAGAGAGATAATTCAAATGTACAAGACAATGAAATTTTTAATAAAAATGGCATCATTAAGATTTTGATGAAACTGAGAAACGCTTTCATCTATTCCCAAAAGATATAATTTTGTTTTATAATTATATAAGATATGATTTTGATTATAGTCGAAGAGAGAAGTATATTTATGGCAAAGCTTATTGTCCTGTTAAAAATCTAAACCAGGCGTAATTGCCTTTGTTAGCTAGTCCATTATTAATTTCATTATGTTTTCTAAACATATTATTTAATATACAACATATGAGCTTTAACTGGTCGCAGACATCGATATTCACACACACGTATATGAATGTGTGTGTGTGTATATATATGTGGTGGTCCCAAGGTTTAGTGTTGTTATGACGCGTGATACCATGGCATGTTAAAGGTCNATTTATGTATATAAATATATAAAAATAAGCCAACGTGAAAAAGGTAAAGGAGTAATGTCATTGGAGTAAAGTGCAAAGGGTGCTAATTGTAAATGTTCTGGCCTAAAAAGGATGTCCGTCCAGAATAAAAACTTATTAAAATTATATCGTTATATAGTGTTCGTTTTTTTTTTTTTTTAAATTCTAAATAACATTGATTACATTTCTAAAATTGACTGGTTCTAGACTGGCCGGAAAGGAAGAAAGGGAAAGCACTCAGTTACCGTACGTACATTCTTAAATATATTTCTTAATAAACGTTTATCATTAAATTATGTATAAATTAACTTATTTTAATAAAGAGTCTTTTTTTTTTCTTTTTGTGTGTTCATTGCACTCTTTCTCCCACCTAGTCATATTTACTATATATATCGCAGCCGCGAGTTTTTAATTTTATATACCATATAACGTGAAGTACAATAAAAATATTATATATTCAACTTCGTCTAATTAGAATTGGTGAAGATCTGTAAATTCTTTTTGAAGTCGAGAGCAACATGAATAGTAATGATTTTTTTTTTCAAGAAATTTAAAATCATTGATGAATATTATTTTTGTTGTGGTATTTTTTCTCTCGTAAATTTTAAACAATAAATGCAAGAGAATAGAATAAGAAATCTAACTGTCTCAGCCCGGCCCTGGCTGAAACAATTGCATTTTTTTTTTCTATTCCCTTGCATTTATTGTATAAAATCATTCAGTTAGTGGATTTCACCTGGGGATATCCAGCCCTATTTGTATATCATTATTCATTGGTCACGAATAATAAATCCAGTAAAAGAACCTTTCAACTGCATGTAACTTTTCAAGGTAGATATTAATTCTCCCTGTGGAATCAGAAGAGGCTGGAAATGTCCTCTTGCAATTGCAGGGTTGTAGGAGGCCATCGGCATCGAAGACGGGTCTGCCAGGACGGCGTAAACAACCACTGCATTGCCCAGGACTCCTCTTCGCAAGCACGTTCCTCCGTCCAACGAGAATTCCTCGGTACTTTCTTAGAGGAACCTTTGCAATGACAAAGCCTGCAAGAGACAGAGATGAAGAGAAATATGCAAAAATATGCTTAAAACAGAAGAATGATTCAGTTTTAAATAACTGAACTAAACAACAATTTAAATAAGATTTTAAAAAAAGTATTTGCCCATTTCAACTATGTGCGAGAATACTTCGGATGATCAGTTAACTAAAATCATATTTTAGTAAAACAATAGCCTGAGCATTGTACAACAAATATATAGGAAATCAGAAACCTTTCAAAACCTTTGATCGAAATAGATATTCGAATTTCTCTGAATATGGCAAGGAAATATCTACAATTGCATTGTACTACAAATAATGAAATTTTGGTTTTATTTGTTGTATTGAAAACCTCTACAATCATTACAAGTTTAATACAATTTTTAACATTTATCTGAAGAAGTCAGTTAATTGAAATTGCATCTGGCGTGATCATTAAGACATACTTTCATTAAAATGCCGATATCCCGTCACATCCTAACACACTCCTAGTAACCTTTGTGGATGGCCAAGCAATCCTTTCTACCGATGCTGACTCACTTACTGCCAGGCAAAATCTCCAATGGCATCTGATGGATATACCGTGCCGCATTAAGGTCAACGAAGGCAAATGCTGTCATGTTACGTACGCACTAAGGAAGAAACAACCGGGCAGAATTTACTTTAATGACATCCCTATCCC
The DNA here is from genome assembly GCA_000696205.2 of Oncopeltus fasciatus. Classification (NCBI taxonomy): domain Eukaryota; kingdom Metazoa; phylum Arthropoda; class Insecta; order Hemiptera; family Lygaeidae; genus Oncopeltus; species Oncopeltus fasciatus. The sequence goes on along the minus strand of KZ807213.1, from coordinate 277,584 downwards.
ACCTTCCTATTGCGTCAGGTACCTATGCTTTCATCTTAACTCCCGTCTAACATGCAAAAAACATACAAAAATCAAAAGACAGAAACTAAATATGTGATTTGGGCTAGTTTACAAGCAACTAAGCCACAAGTCAACCTTACCTGTGAACAACGAACTTACCATTTATAAGACCTTACTGAGACAAATCTGGACGTATAGAGTCGAACTGTGGGGAACTGCTAAACCATCCAACATTCAAAGAATGCAGTCCTTTCAATCCAAAATCCTAAGAATCATAGTTGATGCACCCTATTACGTCGCAAACTCCTTTCTCCACAATGACCTTAAAACCCTTTAGTTAAAGACATCATTACAACCCGTTTTAATAAATTCCACTCTGGCCTTTCCATGCATCCCAATCCTTTAGCCCAAACTCTATCCAGTAATTTCCATTCTGATAATCCACCACGACGCATGAATAGGAAATGGCCCCGTGACCTTCTCATTGCCAACACTTCATAAAAATAATATTAAGAGAAAAAAAAAACAAAAAACAACCTGTGTATTGTAAATAGAGATTTAGGAGTTCTGCCATTGGTCTGCTTCTCCATCAAGCGAAGTACACTCTAAGTTCATTCTTCTTCTTTTTTTTTTTTGTATTTTATTTTTAT
>KZ807213.1:220550-241535 GCA_000696205.2 Oncopeltus fasciatus | reverse complement strand
CAAATTCGAAGACGCCTCAATACTGGCCCGGGAAAGCAACTACTATCGACGAACCATCAGAGAAGCCATCGAAATAACCAAGAATCCGAAAAATATCAACAGAGAAGACGGATACAGATTGAGCAAAAACTGGAAACCAGCGCTAATTGACAAGAGGATCCAACCAATCAGTGACCAGCTACCTGACTACTCCAGAGACCAGCCGCCAGAACACAGTATCAGCCAATGGGAAGGCAGACTTCGCCCAAGGACGGGACCGCGCCGGGATTATACACCACCTGGTGTATAAAACATGGTAAATATATACCATCTGGATTTTAAAAAAAAAATCTCTCTTTACAACTCTCATTCTCTTTTCAGCCCTAAAGAAGCCATCACATGATGTGCGAAAGCTCGGCAAATAACAACAATTTGACTCGGTCCAACCGGGAAGATGAAATGGTAAATACATTATTTACACTGATAAAACTAAACATTTCAAAATGATATTAACAACAACAAAAAAATATAGATATATTTCGTTGACAAAATTTGTCAAAAGGTAAGCTCAGCCATTTATATAGGGTTACAAATACTTTAAATATTTGATAAATAAAAAAAAAAGTTACACGTCATTAACTCCTACAACGTTTGGTATAACTAGCACATGATGAGTTGTTTATTAATAAGTTTATTTTCTGGTCAAATCATACTCTTATGTATTTAATGAATATGCATTTCATGTAAGGAAAAAACAAAAATATTTTTTACAGCCAAGGAAGCGCACCAAGTCCCCTCCTACTGAGCGTGATGAAGAACTACCCAACATAGAAAATCTAGAAACACGTTTCATAGAACAAGCTATACGAGGACGAAATAGTCCTCATCTCAGATAATGAATAGGAAATACAAAAGGAAAAATAGAATGGCGATCACTGGACTACGCATCAATAGATGCAAGACTGAATATCAATATGCACAAAATGTGCATCTTGACACATTCCTCTTATTTGAAGAGAATTACCATCGAAATTTCATATAGGCCCATCTTTTTAAATTATTTTCATCGTCATATTTATTCATTTCAGTCAGCTAAGAATAAAATTTTGTAATTTGATTTCACTTTGAGAAAATTTAACAAATAATGAAGCTATTACTCTTGAGGAGAGAAAGTGTCCAGTTACACCACTCTCAAATTAAATGGAGTCCATGTTCCCAGGAGGTCTCGAGACTATCTTAGTCATGAACTAGATTATGATTCAGCGAGTAGGTTTGTAGGAATTTTAGTTGGAGGATAGGGCAGGCAAGTACAAATGGATTTGGGTTGATTGTTGAAAAGGAAGAATTGGTAGTAGGAGGTCTTTGACTAAAGGGATATTGAAGTCATGGGGAAGGGAAGAGTTGAATATATAATAGAGAGCATTTGCGATTATTCTGAAGATTTTTAATTGAAAGGAATGGATTAAATGGATGTTGGAAGGCTTGGCAGCACCCAAAGGTTTCCACCCAGATTGGTCGCAGTGAAGTCATGTACAACGTTAATTTTTATGCATCGTAAGTTTTGAGTTTCTCTTCATTAATCTGTATAGAAAATGGTTTAGTTCATGTCCTTAAACTTTAGTATGCTCGCCCCATGTGAGTCGTGAGTCAAGATGGAACCTATGGTAACGAAAGGAATGTAAGAGTGGTATGGGAATGCTGTTGAATTTTACAATGTCAAGAAATTTTTTTTTTTAAGTCATTGAAAATAACTGCACGCATTAAATTCTCCATTTAACGCACAATTGATGGAGACTTAGAAGATGTGCCTGTAGATTATTGGAAGCAGTTTTTGGATTATCAAATAGAGTTAGGAGAGTACATGGTTGGGGTAGGGATGTCAGCAGTTTTAGATGAATAGGATGGGCTCAACCTCGTCTAACTCCTGCTTACGCTTGCCGAACCCTAAAAAAGCAGTTGGATATCTATGACTTAAGGGTAAGGTAAGTATTACTAGGAAGTGTTTATGAGTTTAAACAAAAGACTGTCAAATGCCTGAGAAACCAAAAAAGCACGTGGACAGTACTCTTTGCGCTCGTAGGAAGAGAAAATGTAGTCTAAACATAAAAGGATAGCAGAATCTACACCGGAAGCCAATTTGGTGAATAGAAAGAATATTCAAGGATTTAATGGAAGGTATCATTCGTTTTAACAAAATTTTTTCGAATACCTCAGAAAGTATAGGAAGAAGATTGATTCACCGCAGGATGATGGGTTTTCGAAGTTTGGGAAATATCATTATAACTTAATATTTCCAGAGAAGTGGATTGTACGGAATAAACGCCAAGAATTCAAATTGTCTTCTTGGTGAGGTGTTGAAGGACTTGACAGATGATTAAATCGAACCTGAGTGCTTTCTTTGGCTCAGGCAAATGAGAGATAATATATATACTTGATATGGAGGGCGTGACAGCCTTAAACGGTACGGGCAAAAGTATATCTAGAAACTCCTGTCTCCGTACCACATGACAGGTCTAATTGGATCTAAATGTTTCCTTAAAATACTGGACAGACATATCGACCTTGTTTCAGTCGAAAGGGGCCTAGGAATATCTTCTCGACGCAAGAGGGTAGATATATTATGCGAGTAGCAGTCCAGAGGGTTTTGTCAACCGCAGAAAAAATAGGCAGATACGCATTAAAAAACCTTTCGTAAAGCACCTAATTTTTGTTTTTTTACGATTCGGGATAAGCAATTAAAGGCTTTGTAAACTTCTGGATGTTTATACTTCTAGAATGAGTTTCGCTATAATGAGTTTTTTAAGCGATTCTGGAAGTGACATTTGGGACTCTGAGGAATAATTAGTAAATTACGGTTTTAGATTAGCATACCATATGCATTGCTTAAGTATGGTGGTAAAGTAATGTATAGCATCATCTGACCTTTATCAGAGGTATTTATGGTAACTCCGAGATCAAGTGACTCTTCCATGAGGGCTCTAAATAGAGTCCAATCGACTAGACCATTCATGAGGGGAAGGTGGCAATTTTTTTAGGAATAGATGAAAAGGGATAACATTAAAAGAACTGGGCTGTGGTCAGATGAAAGTTCGTTTATGGTGGAAGCGGAATGGTGAAATGAATAAGGTTTTTTTTCTTTTTTTATAAAAAAAAAAGCCTAGGATATCAAGAAGGCAGTTCACGTCAGATCAATAGGACAGTGTGGGGAGGTTTTGGAACGAAATTGCTCTGTAAAGAGCTACGAGAGTTGGTCATTCTTGAACCCAATTATAAGTGTTACGGATTGTAGTCTCCACCGACGAGGTCTTGTAGGAAAATTAAAAATTGAGCAGTGGTGATTGGCTATTGGGAGCACAATACACTGCGGAAAGAGTAATAGAGAAGTGGATGTAGTTTGACTAAAGGGGCTCTGGGGGATAGAGGGCAAAATATAATAGTAATTATAATGAATGGTATTACTCTAATGAAAAGCGTAGTTCCAACATGAGCTCGTCTGACGAGATAGTCTGCCCTATAAGTGTAGTAGCCTGGAAAGTTTAGATAGTTGCGTTTCGGTCAATAATATTACGTCTACATCTTTGTCAACGAGGACCTATTTGAGTTCAATAGTGTGTGTTTGAATTTCGTTAGCTTACTAAAGGAGGATGGACAAGAACTACTACTCATCCTCTTGAGATGAGGAATGTGGAAATAGAAGTCAGTTTGATGTCTAAAGTGGTCGGTCAAAAGGGATATGAGTGGAATGATGAAAGACCGGAATTCTGAGGCGAAGGAATGAAGTAATGGTGAAATTCGGGGGAGTGGAATGGTGGAGATATTGAATCACAACTCCTTTGGTCGTCTCTTCTTTGAGTTAACAAGTATGATGTTGCGCGTGTGTTTCTTTAGATAATGTATAATTTTCTATGTTTCAGAGGTGTCAGGTGCGTTTTCTGTCATATTGTTTGCCAAAGCTATGGTGGTATGGGTCAGGCCTCACTCTCTCCTTCAGCTGGGAGAACATCAGTCTGAAGTCTTACGGATAACGCACGAAAATAAGCGGTGATATAACAATTGGAGGAACGATTGTATCTGATTCTCTTTGGTTGTCGGTGCACTCTTCTCTCTCTTTCTGTCAGTTCTGGTTAGTGTTTCATTGAGGACAGAAGTCGGATGGCTTAGGAAGATGGGTGCGGTTCCGAGGACACGCCTTGAGAGGCGATGGTTGGGGAGTCTGGCTGTGATAACGCTCTAAAAACATATTGGTGGCTGACCGATTTCCTCTCTTGTTTTTTCCTGTCCACCACTTGCTTTCCTTTTCCTCATCATCATCCTTTTCCGTATCACTTAATGAGGACCTTATTAAGCAAAACTTTTGCAACGAATTTCGTTCCTTTACACACCCCCTGTGTTATTCATATAACACTCCCGGGGTGAGCAACTAAGTTCCATAAAGAACCAAATATTTTAATACAATTTAAGAAACACTAATTTTACTGCAGTAAGTAGCTATTTAAAGCACTATAAGTCCATACAAATGGAACCAATCACAGGTGATATGTGCAATTACTAGTCTGTTAGTGCAAATTTGAGATTTGAGATTTTAACACTTATTTAATTTTAACCCCTAAGAGGTATAAATGCAATATCCATAAAACTTTTCTCAACGAACTTTTCTCGTTTGAACATATTTTTTTATCCAAAGAGGGAAACCATCTAAATTCCATACAGCAACAAATCACATTTAAAAAAATAAATCAAGAGTATAATGATACACCAAGCTTGTGAAAATTAGCCTAGAAAAATCCCTTTCTCTTAAAATAAATTCAGAAGTCAGTGATCTCTGACTTTACCAGTTCTTGCCAAGACCCTCACAACTTATCTAGCAATAATTTTTCTGAAGCCATCACCAGTAAAAATTAATTGAATATTACACAAAAAATATCCACTTTAATTAGATTCCTTCAATAGTTAACAATCCCCTTCAATAAGCTCTGGAACGCAATTGGTGCATCCTTAGACATCAATAATGACTCATTTTCATTACTTTATCATTTACCCTTTAATCTATGACCTATGAATACATAACTCTGAGAGTGTCACATCGGCAAACTCTGCCTCATGTAAGTAAATTTTTTTGAGATTTGTTGGCCTTCATTGGTAAAAAGTAATAATGTGTGGTGTACCATATCAGCCGATCAGCTTTTTTCCATTTCTGACTCAGAAGATAATAAGTGGAAACAACAGTAAAGCCTTCCTCCCTTCATATTGAATTCTAATTTATGTATGTAATGAAATGTTTTTTATTCTAAGAATGCTTCTCTCAATCAAGCACAGTTAATAAACACTTTCTACCTTTGTCTCTCTTGAAGTGTTCTCTTTGATACTCTAAGTGCCAAATGACCAAACTGCAGCTCCCAAAAATTAGCCTCTCCTACTCCTAGGAATAAGATATATTTTTCTTTGATAATATAGATTAATAATTTACTGAGCCAGCCATTAACTAAGAGATATCCCCCTCCAGAACTTAAATCCTTGGTTACCTGGCATTTGCTTTAGATATCCTATGACCTCACACATTTTTGAGTTTTAAAGTGACTAAGTCAGAAATGAGTAATGAAACTGGCTATACATAATAATTACAACTCTCTGAAATATTACCTCAATTACTGTTGAGGCAAAATGTATTTCCTGGAATGGCCTTGATCTTGCGGTAGAGTCACATGGTATTTTTAACCCTCTGAAATTTTTAATCACCTAATCAAGAAAAATAGGTTTAAATCCAATCATAACAGACTTTTCTTTAAAAATAAGTTATATTATCAATTAAAAATTATCTTCCATCTTTATAAATAATTTATAAAACAAAGGAAACATAATTTCTAATGTTTTATATCATTAGATAATATTACTTGAATAGAATGAATTGAAAAACTGATAAATAATCATAATAATGAACTGCATAAAAAGTTATAGGAATGCAGTTTGTGAAATGGTGAGTGCTTGGCAGAGTAAAAACAAATCTTACAGTCAGAGAAGGAATATTCGAAGAATAAAAAATTATAACACGAAAATAGAAGAAAAATTTTAATGCTTAAACATGGTAAAAAGGTCTTCATAAAAATTAATGTTGTTTTCTCCTGAATGAACAACCTGAAAAAAAAAGAAGAAAAAAACTATGTTAAAATGATATGTTGCAAAGAAAAAGAAAAAAGATTTGGTACATTATTCAAATGAAATATTTCTAAATGCTTTGAGTTTGAATTAATTAATAATTTTAATAATTGTATGCATAAGGGAAAACAGACAAGAGAGGAACCTGATTTTTCATGAAGCTCAAGTATCAAATGTAAGTTATTTCCTAATTTTTCAACTTAAAATATTGGAGAAAAAAGTAAATATATTATTAATAGATGTTCATTTTGTTGGGGTTCAGTTAAGCTAGATCCAAAAAAAATACAACTTAAGAAATGTGTATTTTCTATTTCTAAAATTGTAAGAAAATTCTGCCAACATTTCTGCTTACATTGCAAGCCATCTTAAGGGCTATCATGAAGGCGAGAGGGGACGTTGTATCACCAGTATCCCATATTCATGACCCTAAATATAATATATTTGGAAAGGCCTTTGAATGAAAATTAGTAGCAGATTAATTAGTAGAAGCCTGTGGAGAGAGAGAGGGGAGGGCTCTTATGGCTAATATATTTAGGCAAGTTAATAATCATTTATCATTGAAATAAATGTAGTAAAATTTTTTTTTATTAGTAGAAAAATGTGAGATGCTAAATGCAAACAGTCAATGCTAAAAAAAGTGCTGATAAAAAATAGTTGTTCAATTCAAGTAAATTATTTCAATAAATTGATATGTTTATAGTTTTATCAATGATTAGCACCATAAGCAATCCAATAAATATACTTCTAAAAAAAAAATATATATATATACCAGGCATGCAAGTTTAAAATGTCGTTTATTTCTTAAAATATATACACAGTAATTTTAAAAAAAGTATAATATATTTTATTCAAAGTACTGGCCCTCGCTTTCTACACATTTTGTCCATCTCTCGGGCAATATATGGATACCATTCCAAAAGAATGCTTCATCTTTATTTGAAATCCATTCATCGAGCCATTTTCGTACGTTTTTGAAATTGTTGAAGTGTTGCTCCGCCAATGAGTGTCCCATCGATGAGAAGAGGTGATAATCAGAAGGCGCCAGGTCAGGTGAATACGGCGGGTGGGGTAGGAGTTCCCAACCAAGCGAAGAAATCGTTTCCTTAGTCAATCTGGCTGAATGTGCAGGAGCGTTATCATGCTGAAGAATGACTTTGGCGTGCCTGTGAGCCCATTCTGGGCGTTTTTCGATCAATGCGTGACTCAAATTGATCATTTGTTGTCGGTAGCGCTCGGTATTGACTGTTTCACCAGGCTTGAGAAGCTTGGTCGATTTTCTCGTTTTTGATCAGTAACATCAAAATCACCACGTTTGAAACGTTGAAACCAACGTTCACATGTCTTGACGGTTGGAGCAAGATCGCCATAAGTCTCAACAAAAATTCGATGACATTCAGATGCCTTTTTCTTTTGATTAAATAAGAAAAACATGACATGCCGCAAATGCTCTTTATTTGGCTTAAAATTAGACATTTTTAACACCAAAGAAAGGTATGATACGTCCACGTAAACGACTTAAAAACAACTGACTTTACAAAATAGCGTTTAGAGATAAGCAAATCCTTCAATAGGCTAAGAGCGCATTCTATTGGAATTAAAACGACATTTTAAACTTGCATACCTGGTATATTATATTATCAATACCTTAATTTCTTATTAAATCTATAGAGGCATTTTAAACTATCATAAAATAAATTAAAAATAATATACCGACCTTAATATTTAAAATCTAAACAAAGATAGTTTTGCCAAAAAAATATCAAAAATTAAGTCCTACAGGTTTCATTAATACATCAGCTACTTTCTTTAGTATCTCAACATACTTGACAGATATTTTATCATTTTCTTTTTTTAAATATTGTATTTGTTGTGGTATTTAATCCCACATTAATTTTATTCAATAAATGCAAGGGAATAGAATAAAAATTTAACTACCTCAGCCGGGATTCGAACCCAGATCTCCTGCTTGCCGGGTTGGCATGGCAATTACACCACCGAGGCTAGCCAGATGATTCTGACTCTCAGACTACTAGACTCCCAGTAGAGTGCGGGAAATATTATGATTCATCTGGCTAGCCTCGGTTGGTGTAATTGGTAGCATGCCAGCTCGGCAAGCAGGTGATCCGAGTTCGAGTCCTGGCTGAGGTAGTAAGATTTTTTTATTCTATTCCCTTGCATTTATTGTATAAAATTAATGTGGGATTAAATACCACAACAAATACAATATTAATAGCTAACAATATTAGCTCCCTCGAGCAAAACTTCTGAGTCTCTGGCAAAGTCTGAGTCAGCAAAACCAATTAATATTTGCATACTTTCATTCCTACAATATTTCAGTTTTAAATTTAAACTTATCTAAGCCCCCTTTTTATAGCTATCCATTTTCAGAGAGTTTATATACTTAAATAAGAGACAGATAAAGTCAATTCTGTCCTAGAACCAATAGATGCATACATCAATGACCCAATAAATGACCAACACAATCCCTCTCCACATTATGTTAACTATAAATTTGTCCTTAAACCTAAAATTACTATCCATAGGGATTTCAACAAAACAACATTTTAATATATTATGTTTTTTCAAATAATCAGCTTGATTTATGTACATCATATCACCAACCTTATCAATCCAGTTATGTAAATATTTCAATCAATCACACCTCAGATCTTTCATTTTAAAGTTAAAACTAAAAAAATTTTTAGCTTATCAATTTCAATTTTACCACAACTGAAAATCAATAATCATCTACATAAAGTAATGAATACAAACTGTCTTTAGTGTACAGACAGTAATAAATTTCAGACCTATGCAACCCCCATAGACTTTCATTATTTTACTAAATTTTTCATACCAAAATTTAGTGATTTTCTTAGTTCATGCAATGTTTTTTTTTAATCTTTAAAACTAAACAAATGTCAATATTAACACCAGGAGGTGGTTCCAAAAATACATCTGATTGATCATAAAACCTTCTTTCCCTTACTGTTATAAAAATTCCACATATTTTTGCTTTATGAACTCCCCTCCATTGTCTGCTCTAATTTTTAAATTTAATTTTACAAGAAATTACAAGAAATAGTTAATATTTGAATAAAAAAGATATACAAGTAAAATCATCTGTGAACCTATTTTCATTAATTACAACAGTAAATAAAAGTCCTGTTTCCACAAAAATTAACCTTTTATTTTAAAAAGCCTTAACATGATAATCAAAAAAATTATTTTAAAACCAGCCTGTTCTAACTTTGATTTTTAAAGTTAAATATTTCCAACACCGATTACTTCCAAAATAATACCTTTCATGGCTACACTTATTTTCTTTGGTTCTTTTAGTGTTACATAATTATTATCAAAGTTACTTGCATCATAAACAAAATTACCTGAACAACAAGTGAGAAATCACCTTCCTTCATATGCTGCTATAGCTGGCTATCAGAGAAAAAAGCAACTCTATTCCTATCATCTTCCATGCAAAAATGAATTCCTCCTTGGCCACATCCTATTGGTTCTACCTTTTCCTTTGTATGAAGTTGGTTCTCTGCATTTGTATTTCTTGTGTCCAGGCTTGCCACAAGTATCACATAAGAAGGCTTAATCAGTCCCAGATTCGCATTTATGAAATTTTTTCTTCTTATCTAACAAGATGCTTTTGACAATATCCAGTTTCTCAGGTCCCAATGGCTGTTACTATGGGTCATAACTCCAAGGCAACAAAATCAGCAAATAATTAATTTTGTCCTCCACTGATAGCTCGCTTTTAAATCTTTTATCTGAGAAAAATAATGTTCCAAATTCATGAAATGCTCAAGCTAATGAACAATGACCATTGCACTTAGCTTAATTTAAAAGTCTCCTCAAATATAAACGAATTTTGGCCCCTTAACTCTTTTTTCTTTCTTGGTTTGTCAACCATGGCGATCATTAATGCCAATCACTTCGGAATGTTTCAAAAAATTTTTGCCAATTAATCAAAAGTATTAATAATAATTAATCATCTTTAATATATATTTATTTTAATTTAGAAATTTTTGTGGGCATATACAAACACACACACAGCGTATGTTTATGGTTATTATTATAATAAGGAATAGAAGGATTAGAAGTTTGTGATTTATTCGGCAGAGGAGGCAACCAAAAGAGAAAGAACTGACTGATCTTATACACTTATTTTCTACAAAACACCATATTCCTGAGGTGAGGCCTGTTTGCTCTGTCCCCCAGCAGATCTCTCTGGAAGAAGTCCGTGGCCTCATAGGTCTTGAGGCTGGACTGCTTCTCTCCGTTGTTGCCATCACTGAGCTTTAGGGAGTTGGGACGTAGAGGATTAGAATAGGAATTATGAATAAAATTATCTCCTAGACTCTTGAACATTAAATAAGCTGAATTAAGAGGTTTCAGAAAATCCAAATAGTTGTTACTAACCCCGGCAAAAATCAAAGCTTGGGCCTTCTTTTCAGCTATAGAATTGCAACTTTTAAAGCAAAATCTGAAATTATTTATATAGATTGAATCCAAATAAATAATTCATATGGATTGAATCCAAAACTTGAGCTTGGCATAGAACACTTTTAATTCTCTAAGACCAATTCCTATCCTGAAAATTACTGAATGTGGTAGAATTCATGAAAGGATGGCCCCATTAAAAAGCACTCGACTGTGCACTATCAAAAAAAAACTTTCATAACTATGAACCTTACATAGCTAAAAAAAACAGCTGGGCTCATAACTCTGAAAGATTTATGATGGGCGAATTATCTATTCCAATAATACATTTCAAAATCACTTTTATTACAACATAACTAAGACACCGAACAAGTCATTTTTCATATTCTCCACACAGATTACAATTGAGGGTTACAAAATTATAACTCAACAATATTTACAGTGCTGTGAAGATGTAATGCAAATCTGTGGACACTTCACACATCATTTATAGAATATGGTGACGGTTGACTCTCAATTGAGAATGGTAAAAAAAAAGATAGTTATAACACTATTTTAATAACATTAGATTTATTTAAAAGTTTATGCTGGAAACAATGAGATCGGCAATTCATTTTTTGCTACAGTAAAATATGTCAGTATTTTGATTATAGTTCTAGTTAATGTAGAAATAAGTACTACTGCATTGAAAGATATTTAGTTAATACTCAGCGCCTTAGATAAATACTTAACTAAATTTATATGGACTTAGTATATGTATGAGTAGGTGAGTGAAAGTGTGTGAGTATAAATTATATAATTAAGTGAAACAATAGTTTCACAACACTATATAAGCCCATAAAACAATGAAATAGCAACAAACTTAGAACATTTAAAGAAAGTGAATAGTTATAATGGACGCTAAAGAACGACATTAAGTCAATCAGTAGCTGCCTTTAATTATTCAAAAGTAATTGTTTTTATTTAACAAATTCTAGGTTCAATATTTTAAGTTATATAAATTTGGCCTCTGTTTTGCGGTAAATACTCTCATGTTACATTCAAATTAACAAGAGAGTATAGTGAATACAGCAAATAATCTCAGATTGATTTCTAACAGGAGGGTAATTGCAGAATTTACATAAGATAAAAATGAATTGAAATGGTAGTTTAAAAGATGGGGCGTGCACGCATTTAACCAATTGCTAGTTAGCAAGAGTTTCTGCTTAGATTTTTGTTAACTTTTAAAATAAAGTAACAGTCCATAGATCAGCCTGTGATGAACACATTGATGTAATTTATAATTATAATAAATTATGCCAATATGACCATTACAAATAAATCAGAACAATTAATATGATCCTGATAAACAAAATAAAAAATTGCTTTGGATTCTTAACTATAAATAACCCTCTATATAGCAATTAAACTTCCTTCTGTCTAAGTCTTAGCTGGGCACCTTTAAAACATATTATTGTATGTCTTGATAGTAGTTTTAATGCATAAAGGCACAAAACAATATTTGAAACACTTAAAAATATAACACTAAGGGATTTTTTTTTTTATCTTGAATACATGCAAAACTAAAGGAGAAGGGCCGATAAGTCAATTGATGTCAAGCTAATCTGCACCCATTTTCACCTCTCCAAAATAATTTGATTTTCATTATTTATCTAAAATTCAATAGTAGAACATTATTTTAACATTGCAATCCATAAACACATAAATAAAGTAAACAACAAGCTGGCAGTTAGTCAAGAAACATAAAAGAGAAAGAAAATACTATTACAAAAAAATATTACCTTCTGTTAACCTAGCTCGTCCACCTGTAGGTTGGCAAAGGATTGTGGAACAGCCTGCACATACAACTACACTTTGTGCATGTGAAAAAACTGTGGTAATTTTGTAACAACCTGTAAATAATTGAGAGTAATAAATGTAAATTTAATCAAAATGAATAGCACTAAATTAAGAAATATTTAAAAACAATATATTAACACAAACCTCTTGCTACATTAATTAATTGACTAAATACTACAAATGAATGTTGTTTAGTAATAGTATCAAAATACATGATTACCCTTTTATAACTCAAATGATATAAATTCGATTCCTAGTTTCTAGGAATGGATTTAAAAGTGCACAGTAAAAACTTAGTTCCAAAAAATTCAGAAGTATATTTAAAAAGGGAAAGAGTATAACTGTGATGAAAATGGCTTATTCCATACACAATACATGCATAGAAGATATATTACATGACCCAGAAAGAAAAGAAAGACTAAAAATTAAGATTTGCTCAAACACAAGCAGTAACCACAACATTAACAGTGATTGGGAAGACAGTGAATCCCAGGGCTTTGAAATACATTAATCAAAACTTATTATCTGAAAATAATTATGCTCCAAAAAAAATTCATGGACAAATAATTTTGTTTTTTTAATGTTAGGTTTTTAAAAAATTTTGTTTTTAAAAACAAAGAAAAGTATTTGAAATACAAAAATTTTTACCTCAAAAAGCTTTATTAATTGTGGATAATTCCCCATCATTTCTTTAAATGGAATCAAATAAGAAAATATAAAATGTGTTTTTCTTAAATCAAATACTTCATTCCTTATTAAACCGATGAATTATGGCATAACTGAAAATATGAAACAAGACTACAGGAAGGTAATTTTGCTGAATTTTATTTATTCTGATTGAGGTATGAATTTAAATAAATTTTGAAAGATCAGACAATTAAACATGCCATTTTCCATATAGCTGATGTGTGTAACAGTGTTTCCTATGAGAAACTTACTTGAAACTGGATTAAGTTGTGGCTATCAAGGACAGCTGAGGATAGCAAGAATATTGAAAAGCTCAGTAACTACTTGATCATGTATCAAATGTCAATGAAATTATGTACGTAATAAATGCTGAATTCCAAAAATTAAACAACTGATGAAAAATAAGAGTAAAAGAAGTTTTAAATCCATATGTAAAGTTAGGGCTCTTCCAAGGTAGTATGTTAATTAATAAATTAATGCAAAGATCATTAAAAGTAATATCCTCTATGTTATTGATATTNAATAAATAAAAATAATTAAAAAAACAGAAAAGCAAGAGAGACATTTTTGTACATACATTTTTATGAAAGGTACTTTATATCACTTGAAAAAAAGATAAAAAAATCTCTCATGAGTTAAGCCTTTAATAACTATATATAATTTTGATATTTGCTAACAGAAACAAAGTAGTTTAAGAATTACCATACTTGAGAGTATACCAAAATTAATATTAAAAAAAGAAATTTAAATTTAAGTATTATTTGTAAACAAACAAGTATGCTGAAAACAAATCATGATATAGATGATAAAAAAATATGTTCAACGAGTAAAAAATGCAATAGTTACTTTCATTTGGAATTTATTAACAATATTATGTTAAATACCATAATTAAAAAGAAAGTTCTTTTGTAGTATAAAAAAGTTTATTCAAGTAACCTTTAAATATTCAATGTTATGGTTAAAATAATTCATGAAAAGGACCACTGTGCTTCATATCATGAATTTGATGAGATTTGGTCAAAAAAAAAAAAAAATAAATAAATAAATAAATAAATAAAAATACCCAAATCGATGAAAAAAAAATCCAAGTAGGCATCACTATACTTTGACATGAATACATATTGTTAGTTATGTGAATAATACTAAAACCTGAAATATTTTAGTTGAGGTCAAATAAAAGTTTTGAAGACATAATATTTACCATTTAGTGAGTTTAAATTTTACAATATTCAGGAATTCTTAATCCTGTGCATAAGGAGTTCATTACCAATTTTTTGAAACAAATGATATAATTTGTAAACAAAGCCAAGCTCAAATTTGAACATAACGTATGTTAAAACTATCTTTTTTTAATTAGATAATTTACAAATGTGAAATTTCTATTAGAAGTAAATAGTAAAGAATCAAGAGGAAAAATGTGCCTTGAGTTTCAGTTAATTACCTTTTTCCTCATACTCCACATGCATCAAATTTATGTGCCTATATTATTAAGAGCACTTTAAAATTAATTAAAATAAAAAGATGTTTAAATTTGGTAAAGAAATTTAATTTTAATAATTGTAAGACTTCTCTCTTCTTCTTTGAATTAAACTACATGTAACCTCCAATTACTCAGATTGAATTTTAAGATTAAGGAGCTTTAAAAAGGCATGTCTAAATATGAAATTTAAATCAAATACATCAAATGACATAAGCTGTCTAATAAAAAGCATAAAAACATTCACAATTATGAAATGTGTAATTACAGGTTCATTACTAAAAGATAAATATTGCATCTTGACATAAAATCTGCTAAAATATTAAGTTTAAATTTTCTTCTGAATGTGATACTTTCAACAATGAAAAACCCTGAAACAAAGGCATGCACATATGCTTTATGTGAAGCATAGAAAAACAACATCCATTAAAGATGGCCTATTATATAAAATTGCAAAAAAAAAAAAAAAAAAAAAAAAAAAAATCACTTTAGAATCCCCACAAACAATTATACTGTATATACTTCTTGGCAGAAATTGAGGGTGTAATTAAACAACATTCACTGGAGTATAATTGACAAAATAAAAAGAAAATTAACAACTCAAAAGCTAAAATAAGCCAAACCAAAATTCATATTTTTTTTTCTATTTCTTTAATCAATGACACACATGCACGTGCGCAGACATACACACACACAGACACAAATCTAAGTGCCAATGTTCTACAGGCCATGACTTTTAGCTTTTCTTAATGAAATATTTAAAATGTAAAAAATTCATTTACAAGGAACCTTGGGTTATTATGAATGGGTATTTATCTGAAATATGAATACTGATTGAAAACAGTTTTTTGTATGAAGTGGTAAAAATATTTATTTGAATACAATGAAACATAAAACAGATTTATTTGAATTGTACAGGGAGCTGGGGAAAAAAAAAAAAAAAAAAAATGGGAAATTAGGTTAACATGGAACGGAACCTAGAGCATGAAAAAAAAAAAAGTGGTCAAGCTTCAAAATATCAGAAACTCAACATAAAACATTTAAATAAAATAGAAATTATCTGGACTGTTATTTACCCAGATCAAAGAATCAGGAGTGAGGGTTTACCTAAAACCTTAATAGTAACAAAACCTACTACCAGACAAATTCTATTATTTAAATGAGATAAAATTTAATATTCAGCAATGAAACTATTAAGTTGCAGTATATTCTGTTTATCAGTAAGATCATATTATTATGAGTGGGGGATAACCTGAAATCTATCACTACACAAACTAATACAAAGTTACAGTGGACATAACTTTCTTTAAAAGCAATATAACTTATTTCAAAAAACTAAAATATTGTTAAAAATTAATATGAGAACAAGTAAAGTGTTAACTTTTGACAATATGAGAATTAGTAAATTTAGTTGGATGGTAGTAGGGGTTACACCTTTAATGATCTCATGAACATGGTCCTTATTTAAACAAAATAAAATTNCAGGAAACTATATAAAATATAGTCAGGAATAAAATATATACCAGGAACAATATAAAACCCACAAAATTTGTATAGAAACATTTTCAAGGTTTAACAGTTGCCAATATATAGACAATCATATATAAATAAAATGATTTAGTGTTCATGTACAATAACGTAATAATTGCCTGCTGTAGAAAGTTATTTTTTATTTATTTATATTACAGTAAAGAATTATTTTCTCAAACATATTCCCAAATAAAAATATATATAAAGACCATAAAACCACTTTTCTAGACTGCCCCCCATTTTGTTTTGTTTTTTTATTAACCACTTTGACCCACTAGTTTCATTAAAGAAATAGTTCATAAGTTCTCAAATAATTGAAATAGCAGGGAAGAACAATATTAGGGAAGATCTGTGTGTGTACATAGTTGTATGTAAATATATAAAGTGAAAACCTTAATATGTGACACCTTTAACCTATCCTTAATTATATAACTATGTAATGTTAAATCTCACATACTTTATAGGTCACAGATTTTTACTTTATAAAATTTCAGTGACCCCTGAAAAATTATGAGAGGTGCTTTACTTTATAATTAGATGTTTTTAGTTGGGATTTGGTCAAGGTAGATAAAAAATTTTTAAAAAAATTTTAAATGGGTATTTTTTTAAATGTGTACGTTTTTGGATCTACCTTGACCGAACCCCAACAAAAACATACAATAATAACTACAATCAAAAACTCTTCATTTGCTTGATTTAAAATCATCAGAATATTTTAAAAAAATACAAAACCGGGAGGGTAGAATACTCTTAAACCAAAATGGATAACTAGTACAATAACAAATAACTACTTAGTTTGAAAAATCAATGATTAGATTAGAAAACACTAAATTAGCGATAGTTTTAGTTCCTAAAACTTTTAAATGAATAAAACTATAACTTTCCTATTCCAGCTTATTGCAACTACACCTTGCTGCTTAAGGCAATATTTTTAAAATTCATTATTATTGTTCACTTAATCCTTTAAATCATTATTTAACTCATGTATTACTACTTTAAGATTATTACCAAAATCAATTATTTCTAATGAAGGAATGATGAGGTAACAGATATAAAAAAAATAAATAAATAACTGTAAACCCTCATCCACCCAATTATCAAAAGTTGTGAAACATTGCTTACTTCAATAGAAAAGTTTCCTTTTTATTAAATTTTTTATTCATTTCTATTTAAAATGCAATGAGTATCTTTTTAATACATATTTGGCTTCCTTACAATTTATTGTAGCAGTAAGAAAATACCCTTTAAACAGATTTCTAAGCAATATATTGGGGAGTAACAAAGAAAAGGTTATATAGGCCCACCTCATCTAGCAATTCAAAAATAAACTTTATTGTGATACATTTCAAAACTGAATAATACCTGCATAACCACATATTTTTCCATAATTATAAACTGGTTTAATTCTTTAGAAAATTAAGTAAAATATAACATCGAAATCTCCAGTTACTAATCAAAGATTTAGTTATAGCTAAGAAAGCATCATATACAGTACATACCAAGCATTAGGCCCCCCTCCCAAGGAAAAAAAATAACGATCAACAATTCAATAAAAGAAAGATTTTTCAAACAATATCTTACCTGGGCATTTGACATCCATAAAATATGAGTTGGGATGTTGGACAAGCCTTTTAAGCTTGTGTTTCCTTTTCTCATCAATAGGAGAAGGGTGAAGTAAATCTTTTGCGAGCTGCGAACAGTAACAAAATAAAATAACTTAATAATCACTTTTATAAAACAATAAAGCTTATTAAAATGACTGTGTAGGGGAAATTATTCCGAATAAACAAACTAATTCGAAAGGTGTGGTTATGTGACATGTGACTGCATCCACATGGGTAGTGCTTTACTTTCATTTAACTGTTATATTTGTACTGAAACAAACATTCAATAATGAGCCATGAATAAAGTAGATTAATAAAGACCAGTCATAATAAATATATAAGAGAAACAAATAATACGAACCGGCATTGCGAATACAAGTGCTTAAGAACTCGGGTTAGAATAGAAGAAAACGAAGTAGCGGTGGAAAGTAGATTTGAGTTGGTAGTCAATTTCGGCCAAGAGAGTTCGCCACTGAGCACTCCTATCTCTATGTAACTGCTTTAAGTGGAACTACCAATATTGAAATGGTGAATAGTTCAAGTGACGTCGAACAAGCATCGTTCAAAACGTTTTAGTGAACTACAGGAAATTTCTCTCCTATAAATCAACTAATCGTATTTTTGTACTCCAGTAGTCAATTTACTTACCTAGATATTAAGTCTTTATAGTTTCATGTAATCATTATTAGCTGAAATTTAGAAAATTCGCAATTTCGTGCATAAAAATGAATGTAATAATTGGTTATAAGTGAAAAATGTCAATAACATAGTATGCTGAAGCAGAAGATCTGTATCATATAAAATCTGTGACATTTGAACTTTAAAACATATCCGTTAGATATGTATCAATTAGGGTTAATAATTTATTAGGATTTTAAATTTTATGTAGACAGTTATCTATCTTCTTGATGTTATCTTTTTTTTTTTTTTTTTGGTTTTTTTTTTCGTAAGCTATACATAAATAATTGATTTAAAAAATATTTTTCATACCCAGTTTCTACCTTCTCATTAACTAAATTTTTTATACTAAGAAAAACAAACAGTCAGACTGGAGCAGCATTAAACAAATAGATTCCATGTTCCATTAAATAAGAAGACGAATAGGAACAAGACTAATTTGATTTTGCATACTGGAGAGGACTATCAGGGCAAAGTTTCACTAAGTCACACTCTAGACCATCAGGGATGAAGAGTTGGAGAAGCATATCATATTTATAGTAATATCTTCTTATATATACATTTTTCATAAAAATGCAGTATAGCATAAAAAGAGAGAAAATAAATCTTTCCTCTTTTATTTACTATGAATATATATGCTATAAATTATTATAAAAACATTTTTTAAGTCGCGTCATGGTTTTAACGTTAATAGCTGAATTTTCTTAGGGGAATTTTCTATTTAAAAAAAAAATTAATCAAAACGAATAAAACCGAATCCTTGGGTTTAAATCATGTTAGTAGTGAAATAAACCAAAGAGAGGTTCTGGGCACTGTCAAAATTCAGATTTTCTCCTAAACCAGTAGAAGCTTACCTACATGATATCTTAAAGTTATCACAAAAGAGTAAGTTATACCTACAGTCACTATAAACCTTAATGTATCCGGCACCGAAACTGTTATTTAATTCACGACGTTAATTTGACGTACCTAGCTTTTGACTATTTTTTTCCAGTGATGCGACTTTTCCGTCCACAAAATTTTTTTCAGAATAGGTCTCAGGATGTCTCCCTCCGGATTAGTGCGAAGCTAAAATCCGCATACTATGAAAAAGGCGAGATTTAATCAGGAAATAAAGTGTGACGTATGAACGTAAAGCAGGTTAAAGGCTTTAGATACACTGTAGAAGTTTATATTAAATTATTTGTATTAAATTTTATAAATGCAGTTTTGTTTTTAGCCATGTAAATTAGAACACAAATTCCGTGTACTATGAGATTAAAAAAAGTAGTATAGTCAACCAAGAATAGGTTATAGGAATCAGATATATTAAGATTTTCCCAGTGGTATAAGTGTTTATAATTAGGTGACTACTTGGTTATAGTACCTTCCTGCATAGCCGTAAGTAGTTGATAGTGAGATAAAAATAAAGAAAACTGTGAGGTAGATGTTTTCCTAAAACCAACAATTTTAGGATAACGATCTGGAGCAAGATATTTTTATTTTTCGCAACAGCAATTAATATGTAAAACAAAACAAAAATTAGAAACTAGTCAAATCAGAATAATTTGGGTACGTTGAAGTTCTACCTGCCACCATAGGTTGAATTAAGACATTTGCTTTAGCTGCATGTATAATCTAAGTGAAGATTAACATAGAATCTAAAAGAGCTAAAGATTAACTTAGCTTAAGAGCTAAAAGTTCATTAAAATACAAATTAATTTGACACGAAACATTGGAATAGTTATTCAAGTAAATGTAAAATTCCTTGATTAAGATGAGGTGTTAAAATAAAAACTATGAATTTTATTGAAGAGAATTTTACATTCCATTGCACTGGCGTTTAACTTCATTATTATCAACTAAAAGTGTAACTACTAAGCGTAAACTCATCCATATGCATATAAAATTATAATATGTACAATAATATATCATTTTGTTACTTTCGAGGAATTTTTTTCAAACCATTACAAATTTTAAGTTCACCCTACGTACCCCTATCTGGGTACAAATGCCTCTTAAGGGAATCCTTCTATTTTCTTCATTACATTACATTATTTTTGTACAGAGGTAATGGTTCAAGTAAGCTTATCAGTTTTTCGTGATTTAAACTCATTCAAGCAAAAAATAAATATTAAAATAAAATAATTGGAAATATTCTTTCTCTGGCGATCAGAACTTGATTTAATTTAGTGATCCAATTTAGGTATTGATATTCCATTACATATGAATTCCCTGGGAATTATGGTCATTCATTTAATTTTTTTAATTAGTTGAAAAAGGGATATTAGTGTAACAATATTATAGAAATACTATTACTACTCTAATATTGCCCTATTACAGAGATAATACAAAAAATGTATAAGATTGATAGGAAATAGAGGGGGGGGGGGCAAACTGTGGATTGGAGAGACATCTCTTTTAAAAATATATTGATGCATATAAAATGCATCTTTATATTACTTTATTATAAACTCTAACTTTAATTTCAATATGCCAGTCAGAAAACTATGAGTTAAATTTATGACTTTGTACAAAAATAATAGCCATCTAACAACATTCAAACTTAGTAATGTATTTTTATGTACAAGGGGGGATTTTAAGGGGGGGGGG
>KZ807213.1:201054-211652 GCA_000696205.2 Oncopeltus fasciatus | reverse complement strand
TAAGTTTTAATTAATCTATTTTAAGTTAATCAATTTTTTAAAATATATTAGTTAAATAATAAAAGACAATTATAAATTCCTGGTAAACTGCTTCTAACAATACCAGGGTGTTAAGACTTAGTTAAGCATCAGTTGATAACTCATTCTTGCCAATTATCAATTATTCAAATATTTTCATATTGTCTCTTTGGCTATATCCATTGTATGAATTGATAATAATTCCCTCTATCAAAATAAAAATTTCAGTTCAATTGGTTGGTTTGATTAAACTGTTTACAGATCTTTCTCACCCAGCATTCAAGCAGAAACTTCATCCATTGGGAGTGGGAATGCTGGTCGTTCTAACTCCCTTCCAACTAGGCCTACTAGCCCCAGTCCATCAGTCCTCAGTGAGAAAACTGAAGCCGAATTACAGGTATGTGTGAATTGTCTTATAATTAATTCCATTTGATTCCTTTTCCTTATAATTAAAACCTGTTGAACTTTTATAATTTTTCCAGTTATTTACTTATTTTAAATAACTACTGCACATTGAATTGCCATAAATACAATACATTGCCAAATTAATCTATGCATTTTTTCTTTCTTTTTTTGGTGGGAGAGGTTTATTTTATAAAAATATTTTTTACCTCTTCTGATTTTAATCTTTTCTTATTGTTTCCAATCCATTTTCATGTTCATGAATGGTTACATGCAAGACACTTGGCTTAAATGTTGTTAATTTTCTAGTTTCTATTCGGAAAGGCGAACTGTTATAATTTTTTTCTGTGGGTGAAAATGTTCAGATTTTGAAATTAGAAATTAAAAAAATGTAAGAAATTTGATATGAGAGAGGGAAGGGTATGTCCAGTTTATGAGCAATAATGGAACAGTAGTTAATGTTTAGGACATGGTCATATGGTTTAATAACAGAGAAGTGTATGGCAAATGTAATGGCTGTCTTCATCTGCTTTAGCTCAGTTATTGTCTTCATGTTGGAGGTGAAGAGAGAATAGTATAGGATATGTTTGGTTGCTATCCAAAGAAATCTGTCACATTGCATCAGTTTTTCATGTATTCAGTCAAAGTGTTATTGTTATGCTTCTTAAGTTTTGTAAAGATATCTGGTATACTGCCAAATCTTTAGAGCTCGTTCAATTCTTGTCTCAAGGGTTGCAAAGCTATCAGTGTCATATTTTTTTAAGAAGTATGTTAAAGTCAAGGTAGGATCCAAACAAAGAGTAGAGGAAGTTCCTTTTAACTGGACATTAGATGAGTCCAGATGTCAGCATTCTGTTTGGTTAGTATTTTTGATGTTAAGAGGAAGGATTGTATTACTATGATTAGAGAATAGATCGAGAAAATTTGTGAAGTTGGAGGGGATGTGATTTAGGCCAGGTGAGAAAAAATAGTCTACCATTTCAGGGAGCTTGTGCCAAAATATGGGGCAAAGTATAGGTGTGTGGGGGGATAGGATTCTATAATGTGAGGAATTTATGACTGAGCTGAAGACATTGCTTCCTATGGATTGCATACAGTCAAATTGAGAATGCTTAGCATTGAAATTCTTCCAATGATGAAGTGAGAGGCCCTTGAGAGTCAAGGAAGAATTTTAGGTTTAAGGATATTGATAAGCCAGGACATTGATGGCATGTCCTTAGGTCAGGCTTTTCAATGGTTTTTGATAAACAGTCCCTGGGTCAAGCCTTTCATTAACCTTGTATTTTTGGTTTAATATATTACACAAATCCAAAGCATTACTTATATACAGCCTACAGTTTAATTTTTGTTGTCAGTCATAATTGTTATTCTGACAATTTTATTTATTTTTTAATTTTTTAATATAAGAAAGGTAATTTTTGAGTGGATGACAGATTGGGTCTCATAATGGTTTACATATCGCTGAGTCGTGGACATCAGGCATTCATTACTTTTGAATTAGCTGGTTCGAGGCGCCTTTTATGTCAATTATAACAGTTGAAAACAAAAAATTTCATTATGTCCATAACCCTGGTTTTTATTGTGTTTTGCCTCAGATAACCAATTTCAAGCTTTATCAATAGCATACAATTCTTCTCTCCCCCCTGACATCATCTTAAACTCTAACTGATGGAAACACTCCTATTATCAATGAAACATTTTCCTTTAGCTCCAGTTTGATATACATACTTGAAGATTTTTTTAGACTTATCAAGGCTTGGTTAATGACACTTGACAAAATACTTGCAATGTCTTTGGGCTTTTTATAACAAGAAACTTCAGAAAAAAACCATGCTTGACAATTTATGATAACACCTTTAACTGTTAACAATAACCCTATGATTTTTACTCTTCTCTTTTTCTAGTAGTAAATTATTTTTGTTTAAGAGCATCAATTATTGTGTGTTTAACCTTATTCGCATCTGTTTGTGCAATAAAAATGGAAGTTGGACGATTTTTTGCATGATAAAGGATTTAATTGAACAATATTACGATATGATATTTTACTTTTGAATGAATTTTTATTTTACTTTTTACCATTTTTCCATCTTTTTCTACAGGCATTTGGTTGCATTGCTCAATTAGGTCTTTCTGGTATATCTGTTGGACATGTTTTCAAATCAATTTACTTATGAATTGTGTTGGTGAATTTCTTTGTGTACTAATCAATCCTTTCAGCTCTAGATTTTCTGACAATTTAACAAATTGAAAATATCTTTCAGTTTGTGGACTGTTGACTTAAGCACCTGAAGGTGCAGTGCCTACTTACTAATTCTTAGCTTTAGTTGGTTATTTTATTATTATTATTATTTTTTTTTTTTTATTGAAACCTTTCTAGCAATTTTATTTTAATTTGCTGATTCATTTCTTGTACTTGTTTATAGTTGAAAATTCAGAGTATGTGTAAGCTTTTCCGGCTGTGAGTAATTTACAACATAGAGACACTGAATTTGATATTTAAGCTTCTTTGTATAAACGTTTAAATGAATTCATTAATTGCTGAAATCAGGTAAGTAAGGGGAGGGGAGTTAAATTTAGACCAAAATTAAATATTGATAACCTTTACTACCATTGGCAATTAATTAATCTTTAATTCTATTGGTATTATGTATCCAACTCTAACCTTCATAACTACTTTATTCCTTTTGTCCTAGATCTTATCTCTATCCGCTTCACGCTCTTCCATAGTAAATTTCAGTTTCAATGTTTTTTTAACTTGTTGTTTTAATATTGTATTAATAACTAAAATTTTAATTTTGTATTTTGTCTTACTCTAACCCTGTTCATAATGGCTTGAATCTTTTTATTAATGAACTGATTTAAATAATCTGATTAAAATAGTGTTATATAATAAACTGATTGAAATACTGAATTTGATTATACTTTTAAATTAATATATATTCTAAAGAAAATTGTAATGAACATATAATATATCATTTGTTTATTACAGGATAAACAAGAAAGAGAAGAAGAAGAAAGGAAGCGAAAATTACAGTTATATGTTTTTATTTCACGCTGTGTTGCATATCCATTCAATGCAAAACAACCTACTGATATGACAAAACGTCAAATGAAAATAACAAAACAACAATTAGAAATAATCCAGGGAAAATTTCAGGTATGTTTCATTTTTATTTTTATTTTAAACTTTTTTTTTTTTAGTTTTAGTGAGAAATCGAAGGACCCCATGGTTATCAGAATTATTTATTTTCTTCTTACAGGTTTTTAAATGTTAAAAAATTTATTCTTATCAAGCCTTCACTTATATTTTCAGCTTTATCGAGGCTAAATAGAGAATGAGAGCATGTTCAGGCAGGTCTGCCTTTAATTTTTTTTTTAAATTTGTTCCCAGGAGGTGTCCATGGTATGGTAGTTGCTTTGTTGTTTTTCCTGTATAATGATGTTAACTTCCAGTTTTCATTAAACCTGTATTCATCTTCTCTCTTGACATTATTTGGGTTCTTTATGACTTCTACACTTCTCTGATTGTTCAGCAAAAGCAGTTATTTTCTTTTATTTACTATCATAATAGTATACATTCTTAAATTGGATATGGTGGTTGGGGTTTGTAAAATGTTCTGCTAAAACTGACTTTTCTGTCCAGGTTTGGTTTCTGAAGTGTATTTTTGAGCCTTGGGTTTATTGTTCTTCCACTTTCTTCTGTATATGATTTTCCACATGAGTACAAAATGCTTTATATTTTGGAGTCTGATGAAGATAAATCACTAACACAACAGGGAGGGATTGAGTACAGGAGAATTTATAGGCCAGACAACCATACCCTGTATTAAAGGAGAATGTAATAACGTTCGACTGGAACAATCAGGTATTGGAACAACTAACGCTGATTATCGTTCCAATACCTGATCCAATATTATGTTAAGGGAACTACTAAAAGATTAGATCAGATTCTAAAGAAACATTTGACCAGAACAACATTCACAATTGACAGAAAAATGGCTGATAATCTCAAACCCTAATAACATGTTGGGACTCAGGGCTACTGGGGAATATTAGAATATTTCCCGATATATTTTTATGTAAGGGAATATTTTTATCCTGGATCCAAACTGTATGATCAACCTGATTATTTAATCGTATTTTTTGTTTAATCATATTGTTATGATTGAATCATTGAATTGAAGTAGGATTTAATTATATTTAATCATTGATCATATAGATTGATCATTTTGACAGGGTCCTTCTAGACTATTTAAACCCAGTAGAAGATTATTTAAATTATCTTGTACTGGGTGCACCTGCTTAGCTAAAAAGGTACATTTGGGTTTCTTAGGCCTATCACTGCAGAATCAAGTCAGTACAAATCAGGCTTTTATTGAGAAATGAAAGTCTGCTTAGAGCGATAATTATTCATGTTATTTACTTTTTGATAGTCCTCCCTTCCATGATTTTTTTTGGTTACTTGAGAGAGAATAAAAAACATGTTGCCTGTTTTACTGGGGCCTCTTTTGAACTTTGAAAGACCCCTAAACAGTATGAAGACAGAGATTCAATTCTGACTTGAGTAAAATGTTTATTTTTCAGGTGACTATATAGGCACATCCATAAGCAAAAATAGCCCTTGAAAAAGACTGACAGGTCAAAATAATACAACTTTTGTAAAATTAAAATGTTTTTTTTTAATGTTCAAGAATACAACCCTATCCTAAATTGGCTACAACTTTATAATATATAGAAATTATTATGAATATATGAAAAGTAAGAATCTGTAGGGTTTGGTACAGTGTGGCCTTATTACTAATAAGACCTTTTAAAATCTTAATATTTGGAAATATTTTCTATTTACATAGTTATCTGTATTAATACAGTAGGTTCACTATGTACAAACTAACACTAGGTTGATGCTTTTTTTGGTTTTAAAAAGATTATATAAATATTAAATAATATTTGTAATGGTCTATGATAATTTTTTTTCTTTTATATTTTGTTTTTTAACAATTTCATTCATACTTAGTAACTATATAGAAAAAAAAAATGGTAAGAATATGAGTATATATTACTAGTACTAAAATTTAATCATGGTGTTATAGATAACAACAAAATGATAGACCCCAGCTCTTCTGAAGAAGAAAGTGAAGAAGAGCAACATCATGCAGGGGAAAGCAGACATCACCCTGAGGTTCACCATACTGGTCATCTGCCACCTCCACCTCCGGTACATCATCACCACCCATCCGAAACTTTGAGCATTCCAACTTCTGAGTCCCCCAGGTGATTTTTAGTAATTATATCTCAATCGCATGAAATCAGTAAAAGTATTGTCTAATTTACTGTTATATATTTAAGTTGTATGAAAACTGAATTAAATTAAGTTTTTATTCAATTTTTCTTCTTCTAATCACATTAATCTAGTATAAACTTTGTTATAAAATAAAATAAAATTTTTGTCACGTATCAGTTCAAAATTTTATTTCAAGTCTTTGTGTTTAGCTTGATACCAGATTTTACCAATTGGCCATATCAGATACAGTTCAAAAATAATAATACTTATGACACATTTATCTTGAAAAATTGTTTTAAATTGCATTTACTATTATATAGTGTATTTAAAATCATAGAAGTCATTACATTGGCTGCAATATCTGAAATAAAACTCTACTTGTCCTCAAATTTATAATTTATTATGCAGAAGCTTTTGGCATTATAAACATATTCATCTGAAAATTAAACTTTTTTTTACATTAACCTATAATATCACCCTAGTTTTTATAAATTCCATTAACAATGTATTACATATTTACCTTATCGATTATTATTATTAAAGAACAATTATATAGAAAGCCTTCAGATAAATATAAATAAATAAATCTTGTACTTTTCCTATAATAAATTAGAGGTTTAAAAATGTTTTAACTTTATTGGCCCCTATCTGCCAAAGTAAGTGTGTGTGTGTATAGTATTGGGGTAAAAGTAATTTTTTTTCTTCAAATTTTTCAAAGTAAATGCATTTATTTAAAATTTAAGTATCATGTGAAACTTAAGTATTGAGCTTCTTTTGATATAAAATAGTGTGTGAATGGTTATAAAGTGTTTTATGGTTGATGTTTAGTTCCTGATCAATTTCCTGAGATAAATTGCCTCAATCTACCTCGATTAAAAAAAATAAATCATCAAATTTTTCCATAATTCGCCAGCTGAGGAAAATGAATGAATCACTTCTTTAACTGGCATTTGCTTAAGCACTTATTACCATAAACACCTCAGAATTTTTGATGAGTTGGTACTGTATTTTTCTCTTTTTACAAGTAAAAAAGCAAAACATTACAATAATGACCTTTTGTATTCTCTATTTTCAAAGTGCAGTAGCTTTTAACTGAGCAGAGGAATAAAACTACCTTTATAAATAGAATGTTCTGTGGACTTAGACCTTGCAAATTCTTCATAAGAATATCTTCACTGAGTATGCATTACAAGTGATTAGGGATATTAATATTAATTATTTTAGATATTGGCTATGGCTTTAATTTATTTAAAAAGAAAATATTTTTAGGACCTTTCTCCCTTATGTATGCCTGTCTAGCGCAGTCATTGCATAATAGTGTACAAAAAGTAAAAAAAATGAGGATAATGGTGTAATCATAATTGTCTAAGTTTGTGCAATAAATTATCCCGATTAGTGAGTTAAAATTTTCAAGATGGTTTAACCCTAAATTTATTTAGTTGTCAGTGTTGAAAAGTGACATTAAGTCCACACATTGCTTTAGTAGGGTGCCCGTTTTTTCAATAATTGAATGCTTATAGTTCTTCTGAACATGAAGTTAGTTTTTATGAAGAGGCATGGGGAAACTCTGGTGAGGTTTCTTTCATCAATATTTTCAGTAATTAAAAGTGATGGTAATTATTAAAAGGTAAAATATTTATATTAAAAACACATTTCCACTACNGAATTGTTTGGTGTTCGGTCAAGGTTGATCCAAAAAAATTAAATACAATTTTTAAAAAAATGCATTTTTTATTATCTACATATCAATGGCATACCAATGGTTATTCAGGCCAAATAATATTTTCTTTAAAATACATTTTTTAACATTGTATTTTTTTATTTTTATAAACCTTGACCAAACCCCAAAAAGTTCTCTGCTGACTGATATGTAGTATTTTATTCAAAGTATTTTCCTTCGCTTTTTAAACATGTTTCCCATCTCTCTGTCAATTTGTGGATTCCTCACCAAAATAATTTTTGCTTTTTGAATCAAACAAATCACTATGCCATTTTCTTACATCTTCGTAATAAGTAAAGCGGTGTTCAGTTAGTCGATACAAATTAGTATTAATCAGATTAAGCAAAATTTAGCAAGATGAAAGGATTTCCCAACCTAACTCCGATTGTGATGGGCATTGTCGTGGAGCAAGATCACTTTATGTGTCCTTTCTTGATAGTTTGGTCGTTTTTTGAACAAAGCTTGATTAAAATTAATTATCAATTGTCAGTAGACTTCTATATTAACAGTTTCCCTAGGTTTTAGCAGCTCATAGGGATCAAACCCTTCTGATCCTATCAAACACAGAATATTATCTCCTGTCCATTTCTGACATAAAAAATTATAATAATAAAAAATTCTGCATGTTCAATGCCACTAAACGTACGATTGTAGTTGGAAATACTTATCAGATGTAAAGAAAAACAATTTACACCGCAGAAGTGATTAGTTGGTATCTACCTTGACTGCTACCCCTTTACATTGGTGGATTCCGTTTTTATATTAACACACCTGATATGTGAGAGAGAGAGAGTGTGTGTGTGTGTAACTGCAATACAACATCTGATGATGTGCATTCAGATTTTCTTCTAATTAATTTAGCCCTGGAGGCACAAGTAGTAATGAAATGAATTTGCTAATAGAGCTTCTAATGGAGTCAATGCCTGAAGATTAGCTAATTGAAAGGCTCAAAATTTTGCATTGTTTCAGGCTAGGCATAAGAGCAAGAGTGATAATGTTATATACTGGATAACTAATTGTGGAATATTGAAGATCTTTTTTATGGGTAGAAATTATATTTTAATAATTCAGTTTTTGTTTTATAAAATCTTCATGACTAAATAATTATGTTGTGGTTCCATTTCTCTTCAGTTTACCTGGTAGTGAACTTATTATCTTATAATCACCCTTGTGGTTCTTTCCTCTTACTGATATAGTTAAACTAAAATATTACCTTGAACCTTTTTGTTTTAGAGTTTTTTTAAAGGTGATACTCAAATAATGGCTGATGAAGCGTTCCAAAATGCGGTGCAATCCTATTATGATGTATTCCTACGGTCAGATAGAGTGTTAAAAATGGTACAGTCTGGTGCCTGTTCCCAACATGATTTCCGTGAAGTTTTTAGGAATAATATTGAAAAGAGAGTGAGGTAAGCTAACTTTAATTATATCTGTTAAAAAATATAATTTACCTTATGTGCAGTGTTACATGTTAAGTTGTCTTTTGTAACAACAATGTGAAGTAAAAAGAAATAACTGTTAAAAAAAAAAAGTGTTTTCTGTTCACCTTTAAATAATCTTGCTTTAAATGAATCTTGTTTTACTGGTCTACTTCCTGAAATTAAGCCGATCATTTTTCTGGTTTCATTTTTAAGATCTCTAATATTTGATATACCTATGAGGCTTATGGGAAGGCAATTTTGTTAGGAAAGTATGGCTCCTGTTACTACTCACTTTTCTCTCAACACTACCTCAGCATAGCTGCCTACTTATTTCTCTTCTATCTAATTATGCTGAACTATTTGTTTCAGCTGTCTTATTCTTTTAAATCTGATCCATTTATTTCAATATTAACTTATTTCATTTAGGATACATGAGATGGATATTTTACTATAGTTATTTGCATTAAATAGTGGTTATTGTTTCCCCACCTCTTCGTCGTGATGATGGAACTTGGACTCGTGCCGACGCCGAAAAAGCTGAGGTAATGGCCAAACATCTCAGACAAACATTTATCCCTCATCCTGATCCTACTGATCATTCCAAACCTACAGAAACAGAAATGTTTCTTAATGCTCCTCTTCCCATGTCCCTCCCTCCTAAAGCGGTTAATCCCTCTGAAGTCAAATACGCGCAAATCCCCAGGCCATGATCTTATTACCACTCGTATCTTACGACAACTTCCCAAAAAAGCAATCCTCTTTATAACCTACCTTTACAATAGCATTCTCCGCACCACATACTTCCCTCTTCTCTGGAAACTCTCCAACATCATCCTCTTTCCTAAACCCAGTAAACCACCCAACCTTCCTTCCTCTTACCGTCCCATCAGCCTCCTCCCCATAATGTCCAAAATGTTTGAAAAGATCCTCTTGCTGAGAATTATACCCATCCTCGACTCCACGAACCTTGTTCCTAATCACCAATTTGGTTTAAGAAATAAGCACTCCACAATTCAACAAGGTCTCCGAGTTATAGATCGCATCTCCCACACACTTGAGTGTAAGGAATACTGCTCCTCTGCATTCATTGACGTGACTCAAACCTTCGATAGGGTTTGGCATAGGGGCTTGCTCTTTAAACTCAAGTCCATCCTTCCACAACCTTACTACCTAATCATTATGTCCTATCTTTCCGATAGATACTTTCAAGTCCGCACTGGTCTGGAGTATTCTAACCTCTACCCTGTTGAAGCGGAAGTTCCACAGGGTAGCATCCTTGGTCCTGTTCTTTATACCCTTTTCACTGCCGACATCCCAACACACCCTGACACACTCCTCGCGTCCTATGCAGGTGACACAGCCATACTCTCCTGCAACCCAGATCCTTACACTGCCTCAAAAAACCTTCAATCCCACCTTAACTCCATTTTCCAGTGGTCAAAACGCTGGCGAACACTCCTAAATGAGAAGAAATAAGTCAATGTTACCTTTACACTCCGCAGAGGTCAATGTCCGCCAGTCCTCCTTAATAACGTTCCTCTTCCCTCCTTTCCGACAATCCGCTATCTTGGGTTCTACCTAGACTGTAAACTAACCTGGAAGACTCACTTACAGACAAAGAGACAAGAGCTAAACAGACGCTTTGGACAGCTCGACAGATTGCTGAACCACAGGTCCAGATTAACCATAGAAAACAAAATAACTATATACAAAACATTAATCAGACCCATCTGGACATATGGTATTGAGTTGTGGG
>KZ807213.1:146216-161945 GCA_000696205.2 Oncopeltus fasciatus | reverse complement strand
AGAGAGAGAGAGAGAGAGAGAGAGAGAGAGAGAGAGAGAGAGAGAGAGAGTGAGAGAGTTTAAGCAGGAAGCTCTTCCAGTATAGTAAAAGCAAGAAGTAAAAATATCTGGATGGAGAAAAAGTAATTTTGATTTATCTCAATAGGTTACTTTAATCTAACCTGAAGAAATACTTCAAAGAACTTGATAGCTCAAGCCCAAAGAAAATTTTATTTATGAAGGTAGTTTTATTCTTTTAATCAGCAAAAGTTAATGAAGAAAAGAATATGGTACTTGCTTATAAATAATTATATGGTGATTATAGTGATAATACTTAGTTTCCCTTTGTGAATTGTTGCTGAAATAAAATAAATTGGAGTTACTATTATATATGTAATTGTGTGTGTGTGTGCACGCATATGCTCACCCTTATATTCGTATAAATACATTAACCTAATATACTTATATAAAAAGTTATTGTACTTGAAAATTAAGACTCCCTGACGGTAATTTTGCTCTTGTTATGCTAATTTACTCAATGGACAGAATTTCCACTTGTGAATCAGTGCTGAAACAAAATTAAATTGAACCATTTTTGAAAAGGTTGATTATGAGGGATGAAAAGTGGATTACTTATGACAATAATGTGGGAACATATTTGTGGTAAAATCTCGGAGAAGCTTCACAAAAGGTGAAAAAGCTTATACTTGTAAGTCTTGATTAAAGCCTGTCTAGAGTGGAACTTAAACCAACAGCACAATATATGAAAAATCTAAATAGACTCCTTTGGCTAACCCAATATAACTCTCATATAAGATTAAATGAAAGCAATATAAATTCAATACTTTCATTTTCAGGTGGGATACACAGGGAGATTTTACTACTACACATCCTCTTCCAGCAGTTAAAGTTAAATTGTACACAGAGAACCCGGGGATGCTTGCTTTAGAAGATAAAGAGTTAGGAAAAGTCATTCTACATCCGACTCCCTTGTCATCAAAGGTAACAATTTCATGATGAATATTTCATGGTGTATATAGAAATTTTGCAATTAATTAATTCATCATTTAGGGCCTTCCTTGCAAAGTTACAGTATAATTATATTTATCTTATGATAACAATTCAATGTATTAAAATATTTGCACATAGTGTAAGTCATGTCTTGGGTGGGCAGCGAGGAAAAGAAAAAGCCCATTGGCTAAGCCTTTTTGGTTTGAATATAATATATAACAATTTTCTGTAGAATTTAAGTAACATTTTTGTTAATATAATTAACAATTTTATATTAATAGAAGCATGTAAAATAANGTTAATATTATTGTTTAAATAAATCTTTTTTAATCTGAAGTGTGTTAGTTTCAATATTCTTTCTTACTTTCTTTCTTTCAATTTTTTAAAACTTATACTCTTTAAAAATATTTTCGAGTAATATTTCTTGATTAAAATATTATACATTTTTATTTACTTCCGTTTTTTCTTTTTTATACTTTTTTTTTAAATTTATTTACTTCTGTTCCACCTATTTTAAATTTTTTGGTGAAATTTTAATGAATTTTGAATAGATTTACCTGTTTACCTGTTAAAATATAATATTACAATTTGTAGCGGAAAAATCACAATTCAAAGTTATAAAAATTGTTTCTATACATCATTAGGCTAAAGAAGGAGACTAAGAATCCCTTAAGCGTCATTTGATAACAATAATCTTTTAGATGGCTTAATGGCCCAGTGGTTACGGCACTGGACTTCTGAGCCGAAAGATCAAACTTCAATACTCACAGTGCACAATCATTTTTATTTCTCTTTGTACTTCTGTCAGTAATGAGCTGGAGGATTTCTGGTATACTCCTGAGAACCCCTGACCTTATTGGGCACCATTCTTCAGTTAAAAGGAAAAATTCTTGGGAATAAAATATTTTTCAGTGTGATGTAAATAAACACATCAACAATAAGGGTTTCCCCATGGGACTGATTTTTTAAATTATTTTTTTCTTTTATTAATAGCAACCATAATATTATAAATAATCTTTACTAATTCATTTGCACAGCAATTCCAATGGTGTTTATCTATTTTTCTCAACAATTTCTCTGTTTTGTTTCTTTTTTAAGGTTCCCGAGTGGCATAAAATGCTTGTACCTAAGAATTGTGCTGATCAAGATTTAAGAATTAAGATTGCATGTAGAATGGACAAGCCATTGAATATGAAGCACTGTGGGTTAGTAGTCTATTAACTTCTACATAAAATAGTTTTTACAATTAATAAATTTAGATTTAACAGTTGTGATTTTCATTGTAGGATTAAAATAAACTCTTTGAAGAAAGGAAACAGAATGCTTAAATACATATACTATCTTAAACTTTGATATTTGTCCTTATTGAATACCTTTAACTAATTCTGAAGGAATGAAGCTATTGAGATTGTTTTCATTACTGATTTAAAAAAATAAATATATATATTTATTTGAATCGCACAGGGAGCTAGAAAAAAAAACTCTACCTACCCGGCTGGGGTAGAGAGTTTTTTTTTTTTTCAAGCTCCCTGTGCGATTTAAATAAATAATGATTTAAATATATATATTTTCTCCAATCCTACAGACTAGACACTAAAAAATGAATATCACTACTATACAGGGTATTCATTTTAAGATGGCTCAAATGTATTTGTTACTTGAACGGTTGCTCTGAGCATAAAATTTAAAATTGGTAAAATTTTTTGTCACCTCTAGTTTCAAAATATTTGACTTTTTCCTAGATTTCTGTCCACATTTGCAATGCATGCAGTTCCAAAAGTAGAGGTTTTCAGATATCCCCCCATTTTGATATACACTGTTTTAAAGACCATTTAAAGTTATGAAAGGAAACCCCCTCCCACTGGAAAACTTGAAAATTAAAGGTGCTAGGTCATTTCAAAATCTGCTATTTGAAAGTAATATTTCCATTTTTTAACTTATTATCCAGTAGAAATGACAGGTAACTTTTTAACCCCCTTACTATTAATAATGTTGCTGAGACAGTAAAGCAAGTATTTTTTTTTTTTTTAAATAATAATGTAAGTAGTTTTTCCATGGATCTTCTACACTACAGTCAATTGTTTAAAGCTTTAGATATTCATAAACAGAAGCTGATAGGCTAAAAAAATTGTTTACTTCTGTTAGCAGGAGGTTTAACAACAGGTGGATAGCCCGGGCTGGGAACAATTTCTTAGTCAGCAAAGTCCCCCGATCTGGCACAGCTAGATTTTTTCTTTTGGAGAGTATTAAAAAATAAGATTTATGTCCACCGCCCACTAAATCAGATCAGATGAGAGGGGAAATATCTTAAGCCTGCAGACCAATTCCTCGTGTTCAGATACAATCCACTGCGGATAAACTCTATCCAAGAAAGCAGATGTGTTTGTGAGCCAGAGGTGGCGTCTTTGAAGACACACTATACACATATGACTAATAGGCATTTTTAAGAACTTAATGAACACATTATTCTCTTGTTTCATACATTTTTCATGATTTTGTCATAGTTTTTGCTTATCATGTTATTTACAATGAATCGAATTCCTGTGAATTTTTTTTATTTTTATTTTTAAATACCGTATTAACTCAAATAAAAATATTTTTAGCCCAGCAGCCTAAGCTTGTAAACATCTAATACTAAAAATGTCAAGACATTTGATTATTGCTTAGAATATCCCTGAAAAACTACTTATTTCCAGTTATTATGAAAAAAAAAACTTGTTATACTGCCTTGGCAATATTGTCAGTGAAAGGAGATGAAAAATGACCTGTCACATGCTCCTATTTATCCTTGATAATAAGTTTAAAAAATTGAAATATGACTTCCAAATAGTAGATTTTGAAATAACTTAGCACCTTTATTTTTTGAGTTATCAAAAAAAAGGTTTCAGTTTATTTTATAACTTATTTTGATTTCTAAAACAGTTTATGTGAAATTGGGGGTCATCTGCAAGCCCAAACTTTTAAAGGTGCGTACAGAAATCTAAGACCAAGTTGCACATTCTGAAATTAAAGGTAAAGGATTAACAATTTTTTCTCTTGCATTTTTTGCTCAGATCAACTGTTTAAGAAGGAAATATTCATATTTTCTTCTTACGGTTTGGACCATGTCATTTTATTTTTAACATCCAAGCTTTCGCTCATCATGCTCTGAGCTTCTTCAGGGTTACAATAGAAATGAGGAAAGAAGATAAGGAAAAAGGGTATTTATACCAGTTAGTTTCGGTGGTTGTAACCAAAGCCTGCCTCTCCAGCGCCCGGAACCCCTTAGTCCGGAATCCACACCAGAAGAGTTTGGAGGATTTTCTTTGGTCTGTGAAGTCTGTTTCTTTTGGTTGATCAATGCTGGGTGCCAGTTTTTGCTTAGTTTGTATCCATCCTCTTTGTTGATTAAACACCCTAACATCAACAAACTCAGCAAAAACTGGCACCCAGCATTGACCAACCAAAAGAAACGGACTTCACAGTCCAATCACAATCCTCCAAACTCTCCCAGTGCAGATACCGGACCGAGGGGTTCTAGACCCTGGAGTGGCAGGCTTAGGCCACACCACCAGAACCAACCGGTATAAATACCCACACACAGGGTGTTCATTTTAAGGCAGCTCAAATATTTCCTGCTTAAACAGTTGATATAAATATATATATAAATANTATATAAAATAGTTTTTTTTTTTCAATGCTTTGCATATAATGTATAGTTTAGTGAATGAAATTCAGTTCAGATTTGTTAATTGAAAAAAAAAAATATGAGAAATAGTGAAATTAAACAATTATGAGGTGGGGTTTACCTGATCCCTAAATTTTAATTTAAATAACGATCTAGGATCCACAATTAATTGTTAAGTATTTACAATTAAATTAATCATTCCTCATTCTGAGGAATATGATGTGGTTGGAAAAAGAAGGAAGGATGGAGTCAAGGAGGATATAGATATGCTTGGTCACAAGGTTTATAATGTTTTTAATGTGAGTATTACATTTTAGGATGAGTGCTGGCTTTGAGTCTCTATTTTTGTTAATAGGGGTGTATGTGATTGTTCAAAGAGTGAAGTGTACATCTTATTGTTATATTCAGTCTTATAATGACAGTTTTGTTGCCTTTTTTTTCCCTCAGGTGACTATCAAATCATTTTTAAGGTTTTTGTGGAAATATGAAAAGTTTAGCAGTCTGAGAAAAATTCTGTGGAAAGGAGGGAGGCATAGCATTTGGACTTGTGGAAATAGTTTATTATTAGCGAAAAAAGCAAGTTTAAGTTTTAGGAAAATTTTACTAAGAGGTTTCTTAATTTTTTCAGAATGGTTTGGGATAAAAGGAAAGGAACTAATATTAGAGTAATTGTTTTAGGAGGTAGGTTTACTTTGAGAAGTAGAATTTTCATCTTATTTGCCGAATTATTTTTCATCCTTAATCCTGAAAAAATCCCCAAGTCTTTACTTCATTCAACTCATATCACTCCCATATAAAATTCACTAATAAATGATAGAATCTTTACATCAACTCCCCTTTATTGACACCCTATTTATCTATCATCTTAATGACTCCATCCCATTCGACTGTTGCACAATGAAGGCTTACTCAAGCCAATTCCTTCACTTTAACTCAATTTACCCCATAAACAAAAAATTAATATTGCCAAAATTCACATCCACTCCTTCTGACAGGACATTCTACAACCAATACTCCGAGTGACCAACATCCCCTCTCTAATGGCTTACCCATCCATATTACAAAAAACCCTATAAATAATTTTTGCAATTCCACTTCTCAAATTAAATCTGCCTTTCAAAATATTTTAATCTAATTTTGCTCCCTCCATTTTATCCCAAATAATTCTGAATAAATTAAGAAATCCCCCAGTAAAACTTGCTTTTTCTTCCAATAATAAATCTCTATACTTTCCCCTCATATGACCCATTCCCCTTCTTAAGAGAACTAATTTTGTTGATAGAAGCCCTTGTTCCACTCCCAAATACCATAGATTATATATCAGTTATGCCAAAAGTACTATTTCCCATATAATCAACAAACGTAAAAACAATTTTAACACATAGAAAAACGGACACACATTTGACTTTTATAACTTAACTATTCTTTTGACTAAACTATACAAGCATAAATTTAACTGTCAAAAAACCATACACATTAACTTACAACACAGTCCAGTAGAAAAAAAACAACATAAAAAATATTTCTATGATTTATTCTATTATCTTCAATATTTTGAAAACTTGTTAGGCCTCATAAATTGGCTTACCTGGACCCTTAGGCTTTTCATCCTTAGTCATGTTGCCTATATTCCTCCTTAATGTTCCTTTGACTCAAAGCTATCCTTTTGAACTTCATCATTTATCCCCCCCCCTCCTCACCCACATTTTTATCTGTACCTATTCTCATTTTGCTCTTCCATATCTTAGTTATGCTGATTTCTGTATTTTAACTATAGCTCCTCTCTTACTTAATGTGGTGAGTATCTAATAAAAGAATAATTTATTAATAAATAGCTTCTTTATTTTCTAATAAACATTTCATGTAGTCAGGAAAATAATCTAAAAGGTTATTTCCACCACCAATGAATATAGAACTATCATACCTTCTATTATCCGTCTTCATTGGTTTCTGCACACCATCTTCTGTTCGCGAGCGCTTTCGGACATTGTCCATCTTCTGGCCAAATACATGCGTTCACTGTCACTGTCTGTATTCAACTGCCTGCATGCGTGTTAGTAATACCTTCGCTTGACTAGCTGTGTCAGGTAAATAATCTAAAGGGT
The DNA here is from genome assembly GCA_000696205.2 of Oncopeltus fasciatus. Taxonomy (NCBI): domain Eukaryota; kingdom Metazoa; phylum Arthropoda; class Insecta; order Hemiptera; family Lygaeidae; genus Oncopeltus; species Oncopeltus fasciatus. The sequence continues at coordinate 155,183 of KZ807213.1, read as the reverse complement.
TATTTCCACCACCAATGAATATAGAACTATCATACCTTCTATTATCCGTCTTTATTGATTTCTGCACACCATCTTCTGTTGGCGAGCACTTTCGGACATTGTCCATCTTCTGGCCGAATACATGCATTCACTGTATCACTGTTCAACTGGCAGTTGAATACAGACAGTGACAGTGAACTCATGTATTCGGCCAGAAGATGGACAATGTCCGAAAGCGCTCGTCAACAGAAGATGGTGTGCAAAAACCAATGAAGACGGATAATAGAAGGTATGATATTTCATGTAGTCATTTACATATTTTTTTCCCCAATTTTTATCTTTTTTTTTTTTAATTACTGGCTTTCCATTTCTTATTTCTTCTCATGTCATTGTAGTTCTGAAGATGGCTTGCTATGTAAGGAGAAATTTTGGCAAATCTAAAAAAATGCATATTTTGAACAAAGAAATATTTTTTTTAAATAATCATTTATACCAAACCCCAATCACTACTTCAATCATATATTTCCATGGTCAATATCTTTACCATTTTAATTTTAAATTTTATTTGATTAACTTTATTAATATTTCAGTCATTTATATGCAATTGGGAAAGCAGTTTGGAAAAAATGGAAGAGGAGGTACTTTGTTCTTGTTCAAGTTTCACAATACACATTTGCAATGTGTACTTATAAAGATAAAAAATCAGAACCATCTGAAATGATGCAGTTGGATGGATACACTGTGGACTATATAGAACCAGCTAGTGGTAAGTGTGACTTTTCTAAAAAACCTTTATGTTTCCATTTAATCATCTTTCTGTTCAGAGGAGTAATATGTCAATGAAACTTTTGTTTTGTTTGTTTTGTTGTCTCAATGGGAAGTGTTGAGGAAGAGCATTATTTTGTTGAAATAAAACTCCTTTTTGTTTGATCGAAGCAGGACTTGTCATACAATGCTTCAAGTTTTTGTAGAGTTCAGAATTCAAAGAGCATCAATCAGAAAATTTTTTTGGGGATGAACAACATTTCCAAAATTGCAAAAAAAAAAAGGTAGGATATTTTTTTTTTTTTTTTTTTTTTTTTTTTTTTTTTTTTTTTTTTTTTTTTTTTTNTTTTTTTTTTTTTTTTTTTTTTTTTTTTTTTCCAAATTTCCTCCTTACAACAACACGAGATGACCATGATCTATCAATTGCTTATAGGTATTCAGATTTTGCTAGAAAACCCATTTTTCATCACAGGTGTTAGTATTCTGGTAAAATTTCATACCAGAAGGGCTTTTTAATATATATACTCACAAATGTCTAACCTCTTAACTGATTATTGAAGAGTGAGTTAGTCCAGGGACTGGTCTTGTACTATTTTTTCATTTTCCCCATGGAGAGTAGATGACATCTAACAGTAACTTTTGACCCAGCTCAATCCCTGGCAAGTTTGCATGTAATTGTGGAGAGATTTGACTCAACAGCTCTTACAGAACCTCATCAATATCCATTAATGTTTGCCCAGGGCTCTTCTTCCTATCCAAAATCGTATCTCTACTGCTAAATTTTTCAAACCAATGCTGCACTGTGTGCTGGTTAAGAACACCTTTCCCTTCATATTCAATAATTTCGCGAGCTGTTTCAGTGGCTTTAAATTTTTTTTTTTTTTTTTTCCCAGTAATGCTTTAAAATTACGAGACTTATCTAGGACACTGTCATGTTTCTTCTTTGAAATAAATAAATAAATAAACATATTTTTTTGATGTTTCAAATTGGTTTTAAGCTTAGGGAATGCTCTAAAGTGATTATTAAGTATTAGTAAGTATTAAATAGTATTAAAACATTTAGTCCTTTGAAATCTTGAATTTGATAAAATGGTCAATTTAAAAAAAAATATATGCACCTCTTTAATTTATTTTTCAGTCATCTTTAAGGTATAAAACACAATTTGATCATTTCAGTCTACACTAGTCATTTATCCTAGACAGCCTGATATTTGTCAGAAATTTGTACTGACCCATTGTANAAAATATAAAAATGTGTGTAATCGACTATATAAAATGGATACTGAATATATTAGAAAGAAAAAAATTATTAATAATATTTTAAGAGTAACATATGAAATAGGGTGATGAGGAGATAGAGACTCGAGCTCAACTGTGTCTACATCGTGACTGATCTGTTAAAAAAAAATGTATTTAACCATTGTGTAAGGAACAGGAAACGAAAGTAGGAGTGGGGTACGGAGATATGGTTTAAATGGCTTGAGGATTGTGGAAATATCACTGTAGAAAAATCGGAGGAAAAAAAAAAAAAAAGCTATGAGGTGGTTTTATTGTGATTTTTGTTTTAAGATGTGAAAAATATTACTGTATGTGGAATAAATATAGTCTTTGTTTGTTTTGTCATTGATAGGGTTTTGTTCTAAATGTATGTGAATAGACTCAGCTAAAAGTCGTTTCTCAATGTTGGGTTCAGTCACAAGAATTGCGAATTTGTCACACTCTTTTGAAATGGCTGTAGTGGTTTTTTTTATTTTTAAATTCTTTCCAATATGTTCAGTATCAATTTTTTATGATTACTCACAGTTTTAAATTTTCATTTATTTTTCTTTGTTAGATTATCATATATAGATAGGTCTCTATAATAATTTCACTCATGAAAATCTTCCACTAATATTTTCACTGATTTTACCTAGTGTTAAAAGAAAAGAAAAAAATTTACAATATTTTGAATGTACCAATTAATAGAAAACTGGGTTATTTTTTTATGAAGCAGTTGTTTATATTAAAATATTTAGTTGGAACAATTATAACAGCAATGAAAATTTATATTCAAGCAAGAAATAGCCCTAATCAGCCACTACTTGTCACTACAGATCTGCAGATGCAGTTTGTGTAGATGACCATAACTAGAAACTAATGAACCAAATCCAATATTTTTTTTATCAGCAAATACTGCTATAATGATTAATATTACCATAAATATGTGGTTTATGCTTAGCACAATAAAATCATTGGAGCTATATCTGCCACTGTGGAGCTATATCAATGTGTCTAATCTTTTCAACACAATATCTTTTGTGCCAAGTTTAATTGAGAGTGAAAACAGAGATGGAGCTGTAAGCTTCATTTTTATTAGGTCATTGGTTGTGAGATAGTCATTCATAATAATAATCAATCTGGGCACATATTTTATTGCTTTCGTTGTATATGAAATTTCAAAATGTATTTTTCTGTCTGTTTTTAGCAAACTTGATGGTTGGAATGGGTATGAGTCAATTTTACAGTATTTATTTCTTAGTTTATATTATTGCCACACATTTTCCTAATATTTTTTTTATTAGCATTAAGATTTATAAAGAATCCTATACTGCCAGAGATTTAAAATAATATTAATTTAAAATCTGAATCTTACTCTCATGAAAATTTGTATTACTATACATGTTGATTAATAAATGAAGCAAGATTCGAGAGATTAAATAAAATTTAATACTCATAAACATTAGCTCAGTACATATTGTATTTCTTGTGGTATTTAATCCCACATTAATTTTATACAATAAATGCAAGGGAATAGAATTTAAAAAAATGAATTATTTAATGAATTATCTAGCTAGCCTCTGTGGTGTAAAAGGTAACATGCCAGCCCGGCAAGCAGGAGATCCGGATTCGAGTCCCGGCTGAGGTAGTAAGATTTTTTATTCTGTTCCCTTGCATTTATTGTATTAGCTCAGTACTCTTATCTCATGACTCAGTCTAACTGACAAATGTACAATATGGCTGGGAACATACATGTTGCGATGCCTTATATGTTATTCAGTAAATTAGAATTCTCAATAATTGCACCGCCTAGAATTAAAAAGCAATAACCTGTGACTAAGTATCTTTCATTGATTTTATTCCATTAGTCAGTATCACAGTACAGGTTTAAATTATCTCCTATGTCTCTCGAAAAAAATCAATTTATAATCTACTGTACCTTTGATGTATCTCAGTAATTGCTTCATGGCATTCCAATGTACTCTTCTATAGTTATTGTTGTATCTGCTGAAAAGATGAATAGCAAAGGCTATGTACAGTCGAGAAACTTGTATAGGTAAGGCAAGCTACCTATTGCTTCTTGATAAGGAATGTTCTACCTATGAGTTTGACAATACATTTATAGTCCTTCTTACATTTATCTTCCTCTCCTCTCTCATGCTCAGGAAATTCTAATCCAGGTTCTAAGAGGTTTATCGGCTTAGCATTACCCATGTAGAATTTTTTTCAGATTTGCTCTACATATGATTTTTGAGAAATACTGATTTTCCTGTTGAAATGATCTTGAATTTTCTATAATTCAGATGGTAAACATTTGATCATTATAGAATAATATAAAATCGTCCACATAGATTGCTATTACAAGAAAAAATGTATTATTCTTAATAATGTAAACCTAGGGATCTGCTTTTGATTGTAGAAAACCAATATCTATTAGTTTGTCATGTAGGATTTTGTTCCAACAAGGCTCACCTTTTTTGAGTCCATAGATGGATCTTTTAGCCTTCATATTTTCCTTTTTTCTGCCTCTTCACAGAACTCAGATGATGACATAAATTTCCACCTCTAATTGGCAATTTTAGTAGGCCATTACATTCATATGGTCTACTTCAAGATATTTTTACGCCATAAGAGAATAAACATCTTATAGAAGAATAATTAAACAGAGGGTGAGAACATTTCACGCTAAAAACTATTTTTTAGAGGACACCCAGCAACCATTAGGACCTCTTAATTCTAATTACTAAACTATGTTTAATTTTGTGGATTCAATTTGTAATAAAATAATTTAGGAAAGTAGTGCAGTGGAATATTCAGTTAAACATAAATACAGCTGATCTAAGGCGGGATATAGACCAGCTGGCTGACTTATTGCTCCTATCCTTTAGAAGGAGGATCTATGGGGGGTAGTCTGAAATCCATATTAAAAATTATATTATTCATTCACTTATCATTGTCAAACTCATAGGTACTTATTATATTTCTTTTTCTAATACCACCAGTTGTTTATTAATTCAATTTCAAACCTTTACTTGCTTCTATTGTGGCTTAACATCTAAAGCTGCTTAAATTTAAATTATTCTAGACTACTATTTGCTGTTTTTTTTATTTATGTTTAACAGCATGTCAGTAGTTATTTGTGTTACATTTATACTCAAAACACACTTCTTGTAATTAGAGCAATAAGGTTTATGTGAAACTTAATAAAAACACATTATTTTAGACAGGATGTCCTGTTCCTCTCCAGAAATTTTNTTTTAATACTATACTAATATTGTATATTGTACTATACTTCATTTATAATTGTTCTATATTGTACTTTATTTTGTTTACAAATGTTCTATATTCACTATATTTCATTTAGTATTGTTGTATAATTCGTTTACACTTGGCTAAACAAAGACTTGAAAGATATATGTATAATATCTTTTTTATAATTCCATTTGCAATTATTATCTTTGTAGATCTTGAAGGAGGAAGGTATTTTTTTAATGCAGTCAAAGAAGGAGACAATATCATTCTTGCTTGTGATGATGAAAACGAGTGCCATTTGTGGGTAATGGCTATGTACAGAGCAACAGGGCAGAGTCATAAACCTACTCCACTTGTAACATCAGCTGCAAAGAATTCTACTATATACAAGATTCAAGGAGGTATCCAGTCGTGTTTTGACTTATCAATAATTGAATCTGTTAATTTAGAGTGACTGAATCTGTTATGGTTTAGTGCTGTCTACAAAGCACTAAACCATATCAATATATCTACCACTGATAAAAAATATGCTCAAAACCTATTCTATTTTGAATACCCAAATAACTTTTCCCTTAAAAGTTTTCCACGTCCATGTAGTTCTTATGTTCTAGTTCTTATATTATTAATAATGAAGAGGTTATTAATGAAATGAAATGAATAACTACTCATTCTTCTATTTGAATTGTGTACAAAATCTCAAAAATATATATCTATAACAATTGTAGACAAAATTTGAATCTATCAAATAAACTAAAACTTTGACAACCATAGAAATTGCTCAAAGAAAGGTTGAGGCTTAAATAATTTATTTAATGATATTTGAAATGGCTTTTATGTGTATATTCAACTAGATTTGATAATTTTGGGGTAAATAGTATTTAATATGAGATATTGAATAAACATATAATATTATAATGATCATTATATGTTTTAATTGCTCAAAACCTATTCTGTTTATATAGAGTGGATTTTGAGCATTAGTTGTAACAACAATTCAATGATAAAAATTGTTGGATTAGTAAAGTTACCTTTTGCCAGACTATTATACAACATAGGGCTATTTGCATTATTAATCTACTTTCATAATTATTGATAACTGTATAAGTTAATAGAATGTTTAGTTTGAAAAATGATTAAATTATAAGAATCTCAGGTATTCTGACTACAATTTAAGGTTGAAGCCATGGATTGGGATTTACAAACATACAGTTAGGGAGACTGTTTCTATGATCTAGTCAGCTTACGAAGAAGATGCCATATCAAATCAGTCAGTGTTTCGGTGGTAGAAGGCTTTTCTGTCAATGACAAGGACTCCCCTAAAGGCTATCCACGACTTCCACAGTCCACAATGTGACATGAGTGAGATAACTGTTAAACTCAGACCAACGATTAAGTGTTTGTTTGTAACGAATAGTTCAATAAATTGTTTTTAATTTACTCACTGACATTACTTTTAGTACACACCTTGTATGTCATGTTAATTTTTCAGTTTTCCTTTGAAAATTATGGTGAAATTAAACTTAACTTTAATTGAAATTAAACTCTTTAATTTTACCCAAAATAATTAAAATATGTGTATAATTAGAAGAAAATACTGTTTTGTAGTTGTATGAGAGCAATTTTGGAAAATGTTCATAACAAGAGCTAAGACAAATATTGTACAATATCAAAAAAATAACTAAAAATTGAAAAATTTACACAAGAAAACAATCAGATCTTCTAATCTTACTCACACCTATCATTTTAGAACATGTTAAAGAAAAACCAATCTCACCATATGTTTAAGCCAGAATTTTTTTTTGCTCTCTTTTTTTTTTTTGCATTTATCTCTTTCATTCTTCCCAATTTAAATCATTCAACTTTTCAATTGAAATTGTTGATTTCGATTTATCTTTTGCCTTTCCAGTTTTTGAGAAAAAGGGTCTCTTGTAATTAAATAAGTTCTGAGAATTTAATTACCTATTTTAATTTTATTATTGATATACAAATAGGATTTTATTTTGAAATTTCAAAATAATATAATTGTGTTTGTTATTTACTTTAAGTAAATGAAGAGGTTAATTTTTCTTTTGATTCTGTTTTAAGACGTGAATAAATTGTAGTATTCAAGGCAATGGAAAGTTTTAAATGCTGCAATTTTTACATTGTTTTCACGAAAGTTACGTATTTGTTCACAAACTTTGATCGCAAAAGCATCTGTTGAAGTATTAAATCGCCCCCTTCTAACACTGACGAGAGGCTAATCGGCTAACCTGTGCTCAGCTTTTGGTGAGCTAACACTTATCGCACCAGAGTAACTAATTAACTTCTCCCCACAGCACCATTGTCTTCTTGTATCATTGACATTTCACCCCACTTCTTGGATCATCACACCACCGCCACTTGACTATGTCCGGTAAAAAAATTCTTCATCTTTCGGCAAATTATCATTATAATAAAGGAATTCAACGCATAGTAATGAACTATCATTCTGACAAAAAATGTATGTCTTTGACATCTGCAACCTTTGTGAATACCATAAATGGTATTTAAATGTAAATAGTTTATTTTTGTTTTACATTTTAGCTCTAAATAAAAAGTCTCTTGCTTTAATCTCATTAAAAAGGAATTCCATTTTTTAATATTTGTAATTATAAATTCAACTCTTTATTATTTGGAAATAATTTGAATTATAATCTTATCAAAATTTTGGTTTTGATTGGCTTCAATAAATCATTTACCTTTGTCATTTATTGGAAAGGTTGTTTTCTTTATTCCCCCTTACTATTACTTAAATGGTACATGAATTAATTCAAGCAATTGAATTAATATGTTCAAAATAATATTTTTTTAAATAATCTGGTAAAATTGATTCGTTTATTTATTTATTTTTCAATTTTATTGTTTTAACATTTTCAACTTTCAGGTTGTCCTATTTTGGTTCAGCATACCCCCACCAAATATTTTTCTTCCTTAATTAACCCTGATGCTTACACCTACCACCTCTCCTCTGGTTTTCTCCTTCTGAAGTTTCCCACCTTAAGTGGAACCGGCAATTCTCAGGGGAGAGATTTGCTTTTGATTGTGAAAAGCCCTTCCCCCCCGCAAAACCATAAACAAAAAGCTAAAACATGAATATAAAATATATTAGTTGCATGTATCATTATAAACTATCAGATACTTTTTTTTTCTTATGTGCATAGCTTTAGTTTGAAAAAATACAAGATGAAAAACGTTTTGTAGAATTTCCAATACTCTATCCACAGAAAAGGAAACCATACTAATCTATCTCCAATGGTTGCTGAGATATTTGCCTGGGTCATCCACATGCTCACTCCCTATCACTTCTCTCTCATACGCATATATATATATATTATTAACACTCATATTAATACATTCCGTGATGTTCCAAAACACCAGCCAAACTGTACCAAAAAAACAAAAAAAAAAAACAATTAAAATACTTTAACTGTGTTTTATTATTAATTCAAATAGCGTTTTTTTTTTTTTTTTGGGACACCCCTTATTTAAGAAAGTTAGTAAGAGTGTTGAGAGGTACCTGCACTCGTGCTTCCTTCAGGGTTAAAGGAGGGTGTTAGCCTCCCTTGCAACCACTTAGGATCATTGGAGGGAGGGGCTATCTACAGGTTGCCACCCCATTCTAAACACCCATGGCTCAGGACAATGTTCTATATTATAAATAAAAGATTGACCTGGGCGGGATTTGAACCCGCG
>KZ807213.1:0-29204 GCA_000696205.2 Oncopeltus fasciatus | reverse complement strand
AAATAAGAAATAATTAAATAATAAAAGAAAATATAAATAATAACAACAAAATTAAATAATAACTGCTTGTAATTATGAGAAATTTGTGTCCTTTACATTTGTTTTGTACAATCAGTTTTGGAGCTCTTTTCTTTCATGGTTTAAAATTTTTAATTCATGAAACTCCATTTAGAAACTTTCAATAAAGAGGGTGGGGATGGACTTTTTACTCATTGAGGCTTATTCGGTTTTCGTAATATTTCTTACTAACTATTATGCTATTCCCTTGGGAATGGTATGCAAAGGAAAACTTTTTTCTTTTTTTTGTTAAGAAATTAATAGATTATTAAAAGATAATGTTTAGTTGTTTAATATGTTCAAGATTAAAGGTTACATAAGTTAAATAAAGTTTATTTATGTTTGATATTTAATGAAGATATTTGATATTTAATATGGACATATTAAGGGGTATTTATAGAGCGTAATAACCTAGAAGTTGATTGCCCTTCAATCTACTACTACTACTTTAATGAAGAGTCATTCAATGAAGTTATTTAAGTGTAAGGTATCTAAGTCAGATTAAGTTGAGAAGTCAAACATGTTGGTTACCATCTACTCACAGCTTTAAATATAAGATCAACTGACTGGCATTTTTATCACAGAAAATGGACATGATACAGATGCGGAACGTGCCTAGACTGGCTATCAGGGCAGTACCATATGTGATAAGAGGTCAAAGAATTATTATAGAGATCGGACTTCTCTTAATACAGCCTAAATAATTACTCTACTGTGTGTAATAAGTTTAACTTTTACTAAGTGGTTTTGACTTATTATGCTACTATGTAAGAATAATAGTATTTTTAAAGCACTGAAAGCCCTGTTTATGAATACAGTATATTTCTTTTACCACAAATTGGTCAAGATATCGGTGAACCAATAGGGCAATTAATATCAGAACTTCATTCATTGACGAGACCTACATTTCTTCAATTAAAGGCAATTCTCATAATTCATAAGATCATAGAAGGCATGAACATTATAGGTTCATTAGAGAAGGAGAAAAAGAGGTCTATCAGGCGCAGGATACCTGGTCCTAGCTAAAAAACTGTAAGAATTTATCTTATGTTATATATACATATGTACATGTATATGTTAATGTTATTGTTGTATACACGAATAATCATTTCAAAATTCGGTCTAATCGAAAACTGCTTCTCACATTATTTAGGAAGAAACCACTGAAACTTAATACTATGGTTACAATGGCTAAGGTTAAGAATTCACTTCTAACCCCAGAATACATGGTTAAGAACGATTTTTTCTGATTGCTTTTTCTAGAAATCCTCTCTAAGATTTAATGATCATTCAGGCACTTTAGAGAGGCTGATGAAGATTGTGAGAGAGAAAGGCTTTCATGAAGATTGTGAGGCTGGCCATCAACACTGGAGTATCATTTTTGCCTGTACTAACTTTTTCATGTTGATTTATACCACATCATGTGTAGAAGGAAATATTAGATATGGCACAATCCAATCATGCAGGAGAGAGAAAAACACTGAGTGCATACACGCTTCTATATGATGACCAGGAATTATAAAGGATAAAGTGCCATCTTGTCCAAGATGTATTGAAAGTAGGGAACAAACTTTAAAACCACTGTTACTGGTGCCATACCCCCAAGACTCTTAGAGTGTATATGGCGGATTGTTTTAAGATAATGGCACTATAGTATTTTGCGGTATCAGATTACATTCTGTTTGTCAATCTGGCAAATGTAAAAAACCATGATATCAACCATAACCTCTTGTAAATCATCATTTTCTACTTCTAGAGGCTTACTTGAAATGAGTAACGATAGTGGTACTAATTTTGTCATCTATAAGATGGTGAATTTTTCAAAAGACATTGGCTTCAAAATTCAGAAAGATTGTGGGGGTATAAAGGACTAGTTTTTGCTATTTTTTTTTTTTTTTTTATATACTTGGCTTAAATATGCACAACATGGAAATTGCCTAATCAACTTGTGCTATCTTCAATGTTTTTTTAGCATGTAGAGTAGGACAACAATTTTTGTACTAATTTATTTTAGTATGAACTATTTAGTATGTATTTCTGAACTGCTTGTAGTTTAGATTGGAAAAAGACAAATGAGACCTATTTTGACTAATAATCAAGTTTAGTATTTTTAATTTTACAGTTTGACCAACACTTATCTCATCCATATTCTCTATTTTTTAACTTTAGCCAAGAAACATCAATATTTTTATATAAATATTACACTAATAAACATTTTACTTGCATAATCTATATTTTATATATGTGTATATATAATTTTTACATTGTCTTTACTGACCAGAGAAATTTTTACCCATCTTTAGTATGTATACTTATTGTATTTGACTAGACCTAAGAGTTTTTTCATGCTTTATTATGAAAAGCACATACTTACAATCGAATTTCTGAACTGCCGGTTTTTCTAGGAGTGTGATGATCGATCCCTCTCCCAACTCCTTAATTTTGCACAATGTGTAATTTTATATTGGATTCTTTAGATGACTTGCCACCAGTAAGCTGATACATATTCAGGGTATCACCTTATTTTTGCCTGATATGATTAAAAGTTATTTTTCGTTTTTGTTTACTTTAAGTTACATCTTTATTGTATATTTTATCCTAGGATACTTATCAACAACTGTCTTAAGCAAGACTTAAAACTGTCATACAATAATAACCATAGAGTAATTTTTAGATTTCTTAAGTATTAGTTATTTGTTGAGAATTATTATATATTATATATAAATTATATTAGTAATTTGTTAAGCATTACTTACTCTTGTTAAACCAATGATGGATCAGTTTCTCTGTTGGCTTCAGCAGAGTCATTAGTCAATTGTGAATTTCTCTATTTTTGTGAGTGTAGATTAATGTGCTGCCCTGAAATCTTAAAACAAAAATGCAATATAATGGATCAAAAAGTCTGCAACATTTATGAAAATCAAAATTACCTCATTTTTACTTTATGCCTATTACTTATGGAGAGAATTATTATTGGTAAAATGATTTAAATATATTTTATTATTTTAATCCTACTTTCAAGTGCAATGGAAACTTTAAAATTTTCATATAGTTTGGTAGAAGACCCATTACAAATACATGGATTTTTTTTTTGCATATATAACAAATATTTTGGTGATAAGGTATAAAGAAATGGAGACTTGTTTAACCTTATCGAAATTGCTCAGTACACTCAAGTCCATTATTACTTTGAATAAATTAAAAAATTAGAATGAAATACTTCTAATACTAGGCAAATATTGTGCATTCACAATTTGCCTGCTAAGAAACAATTAAAATTCTCTAAATATTCCAGAATGTAAACAATAGCATGAACAGTTTACTTTTGAAAAATTATGTTCAATATCAAATTTCTCAAACGATCTTCTATAAATCAATTTTTAATGTATTCTGAGGATAAATTTAATCACATTTTTGTTAATTGATTGCATTCTGATAAAAATAAAACTTCGTGATTTCATTGCTTTATAAGAAAAATTAAGAAGTACGAAGTTCCACACAAGAAGAGAAGCTGTGCAGTGACACCACTCTTGAGAGTTTAATTTGAATTAAATACAATCTATATTTCTAGGAGGTCCCGTTACCCTCTTTGTTTGCCGTTACCCTCTTTGTTTGAGTCGGCGGGTAGGATTGTAGGTATTATTGTTGAAGGACAGGACCTGTGCAAATGGGTTGAGATGGTATGGCAGGCGACTATGGAAAATGGAGAAGCGGTTGGAAATAAGGTCTTGGACTGATGCGATAAGGGAAGAGTTGGCTATATAATAGGGAGCATTTGCGATTATACTGAGGATTTTGAATTAAAAGGTTTGGATTCTTTGTTTGTTGATAGGCTTGGCGGCACTCCAGAGTCTGCACCGTATGTCCAGATTAATCGCATTAAAGTCTTGTATATCGTCAGTTTATTATCTACTGTTAGTTTTGAGTACCTATTCATTAGTCCGTATAGAAGCCCTTGTCGTCGATTAAGTTCTTATCTTTTAATTTAATTATGCTCGTCCTATGTGAGCCGTGAGTCAAGATGAAACCTAAATGTAGCGAACCGAAGAGTGGCAAAAGTTTTTTTTTACTAAATTAAATGCACGCATTTTGAGTCATTAATTTTAATTCTCCATTTACCGCATCATTGCTGGATACTTGCAAGTTGTGCTTTCAGGTTTTTCAAAGCAGCTTTTGGATTGGTATGGGTAGGTAGGATAGCTTTGTCATCTGCAAATAGAGCTAGTAGATTGCTTGGGTGGGTGGGGATAGGATAGGTCCAAGCGCATTACTTTGTTAAACTTCTGCTTCCGCTAGGTAGTAATGGGAGTATTCAATCCTTGCTGGACCCTAAAAAAACGGTCGGATAGGTATGACTTAAGGATTAGGTAATTATTACTGTATGTATGAGCTTAAACAAAATACGACTGTGCTAGACTCGATCGAATGCCTGAGAAATATCCAAACAATCACCTGAACACTACTCCTCGCGTTCGAGAGAAGAGGAAATGTAATCTTTTTTTTTTTTATTTTTTTTTTTTTACTGTGTTAGCCTCCCTTGCAACCACTTAGGGTCATTGGAGGGAGGGGCTATCTACAGGTTGCCACCCTATTTTAAACACCCATGGCTCAGGACAACCTTCCATATTATAAATAAAAGATTGACCTGGGCGAGATTTGAACCCGCGGCGTCAGGATTGCGAGACCCGTACGGATCCCCTGAGCTATCCCGGCGCCCCTATTCAAGGATTCAATGGAAGGTATCTTTCGTTTTAACATAACGTTTTAGAAGACCTTAGAAAGTATTGAAAGAAGACAAATGGGACGGCAGGATGATGGGTTATTTGGTGGTTTTTGAGGTTTGGAAAAAAATATTAAGTCTGAATATTTTCAGTGGAGAGGGAAGTGGGTTGTTCGGAATATAGAATTATAAATATAGGTCAGGAATATAATTGCCTTCTTGGATAGATTTGGAAGTATTTCACCGGTAATTAAATCGTCCGGCAGCAGCTGCAACAATGCCGTGCTCCCTGGTCCGATGCACCAAAAAGATATATGCCTCATTATCACTCTCTTCAAACTATATGCAATTCCCTTTTATCCTGATCTCATTAAAATGCACAGGTAGATTGTCATCCACCTTGCTGATCCCTCATACCAGCATATTTTGTGGAGACAGCCCAATGGGCGTCCTTGTAGAATCGAGTCAGATCCAGTCCATTTCAAGCATTGAGAATCATTATAAAAATAATTTCTGATGAAGTACGCAATTTACTAGTTGCAGCTGACCTATCCTCAAAGGATATGTTTGTTGATGACATCGTATCTGGAGCTGACGCACTATAGGAAGCCCTCATCAGAAAGGAACAGATTTGTGACCTTTTCTCTGAGGGAGGATTCAGCATAAGTGAATGGGCTTCAACCGAACCTGCGCAGGAAGAGTTATATCATTCGCGCTTGTAGTATAACAGCATTTGGGAACCACTTAGTGAGACGCATGTAAATCAAACTCATATGGTACATAAAGAACCATGTCACTTTCAACATTTGATCACGAATATTTTAGATCACTATTGTCCAATATTTTCAGCATTTGTTATACTCAGACCTCAACTTTTATGATTAATCTTGGTTTAAGTCGTTAACAATGGTAATTAAAAGGCTATGAAAGAACGTAATCTTGAGCTCACATACAATGACAATCTTTTACGAAAAAGAATTGGAGATTGCAACGGTATTTTTTTAAAAATAATTCTTTACTGAAAAACATTTGCACTCTTTAGAATGTAATAAAGAATAAGTTTACGAATGAATTTTACGTGATAAAGTTTTTAAAATTTCAAACAACATATATTATGCATTTGTGATAAGTTCATGATATTTGTAAATATTATGTTATATATGTTTGTGTGTATGTATTTATATAGTTATATTATGTATATATTGTGTTATATGATATTATAACCAAATATGAATTTTATGTGTATCGGTATTATGCATGTGAGTTGTTTTGCTTTGACATGACATGTCCAAATTTTAATAAGTATAATTCGAATCGGTTAATACATTTACAAACCTTAATTATTCTTAAATTTATTAGCACAAAAAGGTTGACTTTTAAGAACTATTTTCTAGTAAATATATTAAGGATTATGTATTTAGTGTATCAATTATCACATTGCAGATAGCGATTATTTACCGCGAATCAACTTTAAAATCAATTTTTATTTCTGTATATACATTGTTATTACAGTGCCATTATAATGTTTCCAATCAATATTTTATTATACTTACATTAGAGAGCTAATTAATTCTGCCAGTTTGAAGAATTAATAATGAAATTTTATATCTCATGATAGCAAAAATATAATTAAAATGAATATTTCTAAGTGAACGGCTTTCTATCAAATATTTAAACAACAAACATAACTTGTTGGTACATTATAATTTGACTGAAATTGTTATTTGACTGCTATTGTTTATAGTCATTGTAAAATTCTTGTTCGTTTATATCTGCTGTCTTCAAGTATTAGTTCATTAATTTGTTTTTAATTAAAGGAATCTTTTTTTCTCTGTCTAAGCAAAAAGTCAAAAGTTTAGTACCTTTACAAAAACATAGATTTTTTTTTTTTCAAACTCGTGTTTACTTGTGCAGTTTTTAATAGTAAAAGTTGGACAATTTTATGTACGAATCAAGAAACTAGACGGACAAAAATTGTAGCCAATGTTTTCTGTAGGTAAAATAATGCAACCATTTTTGAATCTTGCGAATTTATTATTCCGTAGATTAGTTGCTCGTTGAAATATTCGATATCTAAAATTTGACATCCTTTGATAGATTAGTGGTAAGTTGTGATATTTAAAGAGTTGCCTCAAAATTAAAATTCCTTTATTAGCACAATTTTCTTTTATCCAAATAAATAATGTGAGAGTCTTTCTCTCTGACATTAGGACATTCATGGGTTCTGCAGATGAGTTCTTGGATTTTGATAGCGAAAGTAATGAATTAAAAAATTATGCAAAAATTGGAGTTAACGGTTTTGTGAAAACCCTTTTTAATAATAAGTTTTTCTTAAAACATGTCCTTCGACGCAATTATAGGTACAGAAGTAACAGATTTTTACTTAGAGCAGTATGTACCATCCAATCAAGATTAGGCAATAATGCGTTTTTTCCTATTTAAGGTTTCTTGCTTAATTTGGAGTCTTTTATAACTAGATTTTTAAAATTCGTGTATTAAACTGATAGGACTGATTCGTGATTTTGAGAAAGTCCATTTATATAGACAAGAAAAAAACTCCTTTTAGGGTAAAACATTTATTTTCTTTGTTAGTTTATTTTTCAAAAATGTTTTTAATGCTTAAGCTTCATATCTGATCCTTTTATTCCGCAATGTTGCTTCATTTTTTTATCGATCTTATGGATGAGTTATTTAAGGATATAGATATTTTTGGAAACGTGATGATTTCTGCACATGAGCGGTCGCTTAATAACTTAGAAACTCCCTTCAGATAATTACTGTTTTTTTAGTGTACACAAATCGTTGTTTCTACGTTACTCTTTAATTTACCTTATATCACTTTATATATTTGGAGGGACAGGAGAAGTATTTTTTTTCATCTTCCTTCGTGCTGATTATTTAGTTTTAGAGAAAATATTGATAGTTACTTCTATGCCAGTGACTGTTACTTGTAATAAGTTGCTATAATTCTAGTTGATTATTTTAGAACAGAGTGGTTTCTCTAAATAATCGAAAAAGTCAAGGTGTTATCGAAAAGGAAGCATGTTATGTGTCGGTGTGAGTGGTGGGGATGGCGGCGAGATGTCTGCCCCGGGTAATCAATACGGAGAGTTGGGCGCCAGTCGGGGAGCAAGTCTCTCTTAGTCGGCCGCCTTGTCTCCTTGGTCGAGGTGGTCTCTCTGAATCGAGGAAGAGCGAGCTGCAAGAACTCCGGCCCAGCCCGGGCTACTATACCCTGAAGGTGGACCTGCCTGACCAACTGTAAGTTCTGATTCTCTCTGATTGAGAGCCCTTCCTACCCCTCGCCATGGATCCGGTGTGCGCGACCTCCCTATATCGACCAAGCTCAAAGTCATAGCCTTTCTCATGTTACTACTCAAGACTCTCAGATCACTTGTTTTTCCAACTTTTCGAGAGAATCTAGTTAAATTTACTCTTGTCTGTAGTGCACGTATAGAGGATACTTAAAACCATATCCCTCTGTACTTAACAACCATTTTAAGAGTGCGCTTTAAAAGGACTATACATATTTGGAAATGTCATTCAGTAGTGCTGATTTTAAGAATGCTTTCTTGTGAGTTGATCTAATGTTGTTATTTATCATTTGTTTTTTACGTTCACTAGTCCTCACTGTTGCTATTCAAATAAATAACCCACTACTAGATAACGGCAAATTACTCTTTTTGTAGTACTATTTAAATTCATTTTCTTAACTTTTATAGCTATCAAGCTGTATCTGTGAAAGTAATGTGAAGGGAATTAATTTCTGGAGTTCCGCATTGCAAATCCTCTTCTGCACTTATATTGCTTAATGTTAGTTAAATTTTAATTAATGTTTGTGTGATACTAGTTTAGCTATGTGATACTAGATTTTAGTCCTATAATATTTTGATAAAAATATTTTTAAGTGTGTTGCATGAAAATATGTAATTGACATTGGGTATTTCCACTATGGTAGAAGACCTTCCTTTCATTCTTCTGGGCTGTCAGTGTTTTCGGGATTATTCATATTCTAAAATTTCTTGAATTTTAATAGTTTCTTGAAGTATATTTTTACACTTAAATTAGTTTAATTATTTTTTTCATTTCATGTTATGTTGGTTTACAGTGAAATATTTTAGTGTTTTCTTATTTTTTGAAAAGATTGATATTAATATCGGTTTATGACGTCATATTATTTTCAGAAAGCTAAATATGATTAGAATTTGGATACGTTCTTTAATAACGCACGTAATTTATATATTATTCATCGTTATCAATAATACGTATAATAATCTGATGAAACTTGCCGATGTAAGAGCATTGTTGCTTTCAATTTGTTTTAGATATTTCACGGCCATATTAAAGTAAGATGTTTGCTGAAGAATTTTTAGTTTTAGACAATCTCACTTAACTTAAAGTTTGAAATATCTCATGATAGCAAAAATATAATTAAAATGAATATAGGATTGTAGGTATTATTGTTGAAGGACAGGACCTGTGCAAATGGGTTGAGATGGTATGGCAGGCGACTATGGAAAATGGAGAAGCGGTTGGAAATAANCTTTTTTTTTTTTTAATTATTTATTTATTAAAACAATTGTAATCTTTTGTTCTGACTTTTTTAAAAAGAAATCCAGATTTTCACTTACTTAACTTCATTTAACCGATATTATGGTTGAAAATCCAATTCCTTGTTTGTCATGTGTTCGTGAAGACCAAATTGGTTATTTACAATTATCAAATTAAAAATTGGGCAACAGGGATACCACCCTACCGAATTAAATTTAAAAATGCTGAAAATTATTAAATTTATTTTGTTTAAAAAAAAATTGATCAATTTAAGTTAAAGCGTTTTATCGGATGTGTTATGTTATTAATAACATCAGTTTTGTTTAAGACCTTATCCCTCTGCTCTTACAGCCATTTTAAGATTGCGCCATACATATTTTCAAATGTCATTCAGTAGTGCTGATTCTAATAATGCCCTCTTGTGAGTTGATTTAAAGTTGTTTAACTTTTATTTTTTAATTCCTCGCACTTCACTTCACTCCGAGTCTGTCCGCCAAGTATGACAAATCTATCGTCTTGTACTCGGCGGGGCTAAAATTCCTAGCTATTTATTAGAGTCTCGTTTGGCTAAGGGCCACTACCTTACATTCAAATCATGATGATAATTGTGGTAAATAATCCCACATTTCATTATTTATTTGAATCGTACAGGGAGCTAGAAAAAAAAACTCTCTAATACATAATATCTAATTATACAATAATAATAATAATATCTAATAAATAGCTAGCAATTTTAGCCCCGCCATCTACCCGAGAACATGACGATATATTCGTCATACTTGGCGGTCAGACTCGGGGTATAGTGAAGTGCGGGGAACTAGAAATTATTCTCACTCCCTCGGTGCTGCAGTTGGTTGCTCCTCTAGGCTGTGAAACCCACGGCTGTAAGATTTTCTTACTTCAGAGTACCACTATTAACAAAATCGATCTTTGCTGAATTCCCTTCGTGAGATTAAAAATAAACTTATATACGCCCAATCCATTGACGTCGACCCTATCCTTTCAATGTTCACACTCTACTGTTTTCGTATTTCTGATACTGTTTTAGCGCTCCAGCCAAGTGTACACTTCTTTAACCTTACTACCGCTTCATCTTTTCAACTTATTTAATTATTTTAATTTGACCCAATGTTTTCGATTGGGTTCCCGAATCTCCCCGAAAATTTTACTCTTTGTGATTTTTTCTTTTTGTGTGTTCACTGCACTCTCTATCACACCTCTTCTTGATTACTATATATCAAAGCAGCGAATGTTTCATTTTCTCTATATACTTTTATTTTCTGTATATATATATATGTGTGTGTGTGTGTGTGTGTGTGTGTGTGAATATTCTTCTATTCACTATGTATATAATAGTGCCAAATCTATTTGTTTGGGGAATTCACCCATTATTGCCCTAAACTTAAGTCTAGGCCAATATTTAGAGAATATATTTTCTTAAATCAAAATTGTACCTTAAGAAGAGATTACACTTGTATATTCATGCAATATTAATCTAGATTAAACAAATTGTAAAAATTTTTTTGACCAACATCCTCAATAACCTTCTAACTCTGTTTGATAACCTGGTCGATAACTCACTCTTTACATGCACACACACACAAACACATGCATGTATGCACATTATAATAGACGATATATGTATATATATATATATATCCGAATACAGAATTACGAAACTCTGTAATTGCGGGCTGACTTACTGAAAAGCGTAAATCGTAAGTGCTGACTATCTAAAGGNATTTATATATATATATATATATATATATATATATATATATATATATAATGTGACAAAGAAACCACTATCCAAGGCATACCCTGACCACCTCCCATCATTGTGAAAAACGTGCTAAACTTCCGTTTAATGTGCAATGAACTCGATGAGCGAGTCGGCCGCGGGCGATACACTTGTGTGAGCCGTCAGCATGGCACAAAAGTAATGCCAGAAAGCTCTGACACCTACAGAGGTGTAGTTAACTATCTAAAAGAAACAATCGCCCAGAATCACGAAATAAGGCATTTAATTTCTTTTTTTTATTGCGGTATTTTATCCCACGTAAAATTTAAACGATTAAATGCAACGGAATAGAAATTCTATTCCCTTGCATTTAATCGTTTAAGGCTTTTATGCCTACCTGACTAGCCTCTCAGCAGCAGACAAATCCCTCTGTACTGCTACTTCTAAAATATCATAAACAAAGAATTTTCAGAAGGCAAAAGCCTCTTGCGTCGGAAAGACTTGCCTTTTGCCTTGGTTCCTGGGCATTTTTACCCAGCATCTAAAGCAAACATTTACTCCTAATCCAGATCCCGATAATTTGTCCAATAACGCAGAGGTTTATGAGTCACTGGATATACCATTACCAATGTCCTTACTGATTAAAGCAGTAACACCTTCTGAGGTCAAGTACATTAATTACCATCTGCCTAAGCCCTAAGCACCCGTTAATTATGTGTTATTAGCCCGGTAATAAGCATGACCTTATTACCGGGCTAATACTTCGAAATCTACCCCAAAAAGCAATTGTTTTCCTGACTTATCTCTATAATTGTGTCCTTCGAACCACCCATTTTCCACTTCTCTGAAAATTTTCTGAATTAACCCATTTTCTCAAACCCGGTAAATTTGGTTCTAACACATTATCCTATCGACCAATTAGCCTTCTTCCTTTACTGTCCAAGGTATTTGAGAAAGTTTTTCTAAAACGAATAATACCTATATTAACTTCCTTAAATATTCTTCCTAATCATCAGTTTGGCTTCCGATCCCATCATTCTACTACCCAGCAGGTGTTTCGCGTTGTAGATTTCATTAGGAAATTAAGAGGACTTCCCTCGAGCGAAAAGAATGTTGTCATGGTGCATTCTTAGACGTCACTTATGCATTTCATCGGGTATGGCATACTGGTCTATTATATAAGATAAAGTACATATTTCTAAGCACCATCTACCTAATCCTTAAATGTTACCTTTCTAACCGTTTCTTTAGAGACCGGCAAGGTTCAGATAACTCCGCTCACATTACTGCGAAAGCGGGTGTTCCACAGGGCAGTGTGCTTGGACCTCTCTTTTTTATCTTTTATACTGCAGACATCTCCACTCACCCTAATACCCTCTTAGCCCTCTTTGCAGATGACAAAGCGATCCTCTTCTCCCATCCTGATTCCAAAACCGCTTCTAACAGTTTTGTAGAAACAAAACCACCTTGATGCTATTTAGCAGTGGTGCAGGAAATGGAGAATTGAAATAAATGAATCCAAATGCGTACAGGTAAATTTTCAGCTGAGAAAAGATTCTCCTAATAATATCTACAATAACATCCATGTACCTCTCTCCGATTCAGTCCGTTACCATGGGTTCCACCTTGACTCACGACTAAACTGGAGTGAACATACTGAAATCAAGCCTAAATAACTCAACAGACGCCACGGACTCTCACGTTAGAAAATAAACTGACTATCTACAAGACCATAATACGACCAATCTGGACCTACGGTGCAGAACTGTGGGGTGCCGCTAAGCCTTCCAATATCCAACAAATACAATCCTTTCAGTCCAAAATTCTCTGAATAATTGCTAACGCTCCATATTATGTGTCCAACTCTACCCTTCATCACGACTTTAATATTGCTTTCGTCCATGATCTTATTTCCACCCGCTTCAAGCTCTTCCATAGTAAACCCCAATTTCATCCTAATCAATATGCCCCATCCCTGTCGTCGGACTCCAATCCTCCGCGGTGACTGAAACGGAGATGGCCTCGCGACCTCCTGGGCTTTAATGCCAAAACTTATTAGGAGTGGGGTCGATGGGCCCCTTCTCCTTGTTCATTTGTTTATTTTATTGTTATTTTTAATTTATTTTGTTGCATATTTCTCTATCTCATCAAATTTCAAGCCTGTAATAAATAAAGATTTATTAATTTAAAAAAACAAAAAAAAAAAACACATTGATTCGTCTTCGCAGGAATGCGAGACCCGAACGGATACAATAAGCTACCCTGGCGCCCATGTAATGACAATTAACCTTCCTCAAGTTCCCTTTTTCTGATCCTATGAATGCATTTTTTTTTTTCAATTGCCTAAAAATTGAAGAGTCAGGGAAGTGGGAGGCTGATATTATTTTGTCCTCTTTTAAAAGAATAGTGTGTGTCTTAGACAAATTTTTTTGTCCTTGAAAAACATTTGTTGCTGCCCTTAACTCATTCTCACTGTGATACCCCAAGATGTCAATTGACTTCCTGCAAGCCCATTAAAAAATATTTAATTTAATCTTAAACATAAGCTACACTCAAGGTTTGAACTCGAGGACAGCATCTTTTCATCTATTTTTAAATTTCAGTAGTCTGTTCATATAAGAATCATAAAATTAACTATTAAAAAATGATCTTAGAACTTAAGTACTGAATAGCTTTTGTCCATCTGATGATTAAATGTTCCTACGAAATTATAAAATATACTTTTAAATTCTTAAATAGTTTTTTTTTTTTGTGATTTAGGAGCTAAATTTTCCTTACATCTTACACTTTAAGGGTTTTACGAGATTTCAACTTTCCTTTGACTTCTCTATATCTGCTATACCACCATATCTTGGCTATATCGTCCAACTGCCAACATACCTCAAGGCTTTTAGCGAATTTCGTAAAAAATGTACATATTGTGATTGTTCTCATGACAGGTCTTTTTTTTTTTTTTTTTTTTTTTAATGTCGATGCTTTCTCCGTCCACAAGGATTTTTTATTGGTGAAAGTAATATTTTAGAAGATATGTGTTCTTACTCACCCTCTTCTCTATTTAATGACTGGAGTCATGGTTATGTCCAATCTCTCACCAATCATCATCCCGAATTCTTTTAAATTAACTATAGCTCATAATACGTTTACCTCCGTATAGCTGCACCTGAAATCCGGCTTAAATCTCACGTCCCTTGCTCCCTTTCTCCCTCCCCTCCTATATCCTTCTATGTCACGATAGGAAGGCCCGTATGTTCTACATGACTCTCCTTCTCACCATTATTCCCATTTTGAGTTCCTCAAAAAATTTCTTTAGTTTCCCCCTGAATCCTCTTTGCGATCTTTTATTTATCGTCCTCCTAACGTCTCCTCCTATAACCTATTCCTTCTTGCGAACATTTTATCCTTGCTGGTGATCTGAACACAAACTTCCCGATTCCCTTGAAACATCTCCTCATTTGCTCTCAACATTGTCTCCTTTTCTCCAACCTATTTCACTTCCACCTCCTCTTTCTTGATTAATTTCTTCTTTGTTGATGTTCCTGATTTTCTCCTTTTTTTTAAACAGTACTCAGCATCTTTTCTCTCTGCTCACCAGCTTATTTTAGTCCCCGATAATTTTCAAGTTTCAAAATTTTCTTCAAAAAATATTCTTCCACAACTTGAAATCGCTTACCTTCGAATCCCTTCAACTTGATTTAGAACCTACCGTTGACTGTCCCAGATCTATTCTCTACTTCCCTTGATTTGAAACTTGATTTCCTGACCACGAACACAAACTTGAAAAATCTCCATTGACTTTTCCAAGCTATACATATTTACCGCAGTAAATGACTCGGACCTGATGGCATTCCTGTATCATATCAAATTTTCACATTCCATTAAATTTCCGGTTCTCTTTCCCATTTATAATTTCTCCATGAAAAATTATATTCCTCCTTCCCCATGGAAAGAAGTTCTAGTTCATCCTTTAAATGAAATTACCAATCCCTCTTCACCTGGTTACTTTTGCCCAATCTTTATTATTTCTAACCTCTTTAAGCCCAATGAGCGTATAGATCAGTCTCAGATTTCTTCTTACTTACAGTCTACATCTTAACCCTCACGAATCTCATTTCCGTCCTGGTTATTCTATTCAGTTTCCCCTCCTTAAGAATACTCGACATATAGGCGACCATCAATAACTGTAAAATTCTCTTTCTAATTTTTTGAGTCACACTTAAATAGTCTTCCTACCTAAATCCACTTCCCCTTTCTCTTGGAGTTTTAATGCAGTCCAGAGCTCTTACATATCTCCAATCCGTTTTTTCTTCTATATAAATGACCTTGCATTTAGAATTCGACATTCTCACTCTAACATGTGCGCCGATGATTCCTAAATTTACCCCTCATCCCATCCCTCTGAGCACTATGAAGCTACTGCAATGATCCAGGCTGATTTGGATTGGATTACCTTGTGGACATGAACATACAGTCTATGACTGAATATTCATTAAAGGAATGGTTATGGGATCATTCCCCTACTTGATGACTTCCCTAATTTTAATAGATATAAATCTTATCATTTTGTTCAGTTTCAAAAACATTGGTCTTGACTTTAACCAATCCATATTCTGGAAATTACATGTCTCATTTTTTGGACTTTTTAGTCGTTACATCCTCCCTCCTTCAACTTTTGTTTTCTTTTTATGTTTTTCCTCACTTTGACTATGCGTGTCTGGTGTGTATGGAGCTTTGGGGAGCTTGAGGATTATCTTAAGAGTCTCATGAACAGTTTTCTTAGACTTGTCCTCTATATTACCAGAAATTCCCGTATTTCCCACCAGCATACTGGTTTAGGGTGGCTCTTCCCTTCCTTCCGATATCAATATTTTCCTAGTTCCCTCTTTTACCAGACCATTTCCATTAAATATTACGTCTTTGACCTCCACCACTTCAAATCCTCCATCCAGTTCAATAGCCCAATCACGAACTTCTGATCTCTATCCCTCAGCACGAAATGCTTCAACTGACTTCGCCTTTTAGAACTCCATAACCGACATCATCCATCACTCATTTTCCTTCTCCCTATTTAAATTCCGATCGTTTTCCTCTCTTCTAGCACTTCAAGAAGATGTTTAGCGAAGCTCATTCCTCGCAATATATTGTATTTTTTTATTGTTATTTCTTTATTGCATGATTTTAATTTTATTTGCTTTTTATATATAATTTTGTTTTATAACCGGATATTAAATATTATTATTAACTAAGGCTAGTTATCGACTAATCTGTAGGGAAGAGAGGAAAAAGCACTTAATATTTTTTGTCACATACATAATTATATGTTTTTAATCATTTTCGTGAAGTGTTATACAACATAATTATTCCTAGTATAAATTCTTCGCCTATTACATTATATATTACTTTTCTTTGTAACTCTAATAATAATGAATTGTTATCAAAATTGATGATTTTCAATTTGAATTCACACTAAACCCTTCTTTCCTCTCGACCACTTTTGGCCATTAACGAACTCTTTAACGAAACAAAAAAAGTTTGACCATGCTGAAAAATTTTTTTTGCCCCAGCCTTCGCGCATTCTGTAATGATTCTTCGGATATCGGCAAAAAATAACTTTTCGACACGTTCAAGCCCCGAAGAAGATTTTATAAATATTTCTGGAGACCGTGAAAGCCTATGTGAACAAAAATATAAATTTTTGCTGACCCCCATATGATTTTGAACCCGCGATATTTCTAGTTTCTCGACATATAAGCGATCGTTTCTCGCAATATGGTTGATCTGTGAAGAATCGAAGAAATATTTCAAAACTGATTCCATAGTACTAAAGTAAATAAATTTATTTCCTTACAGAAAATGTGCCCTAATATAGCTGGTAAGAGACTCGCTTTCCTTTGGTACATGTTAGTTTATTCATATTCTTGTCGGTTGTCTTGCATCTCTGAGTCTTCCCGTTTAAACATAGAACTCAGTAAAAAGTACTTTGACTAAAAAGGAGATCACCTTCTCATGTTCTTTTTTTTATCGAATTATACTAATAAGTAAGTCTAATAAGACGTTATAAAAGTGAATGTGTGCGTGGGTATGTATCAGTCAACACTCTACGGGTAACAATTTTCAGTTTTTAAAATTATATATATCAGAGAATTGATCTTTTTGGTACAGGATATGAGGCGCGAGTGTTTTATACAATCATCTCTGGGATGATTGCCTAAATATCGATCTCTGCAACCAGTACACAGTGCCCTGCCTCTCCCTCCCCCTTCCATTCCAGTAGTTAAATATGTTTATTTAAGCCTGCATAAATGTAAACGGGATATTAATGAACAAAACGTCATTTTTAACCATAGTTTCTAACTTTATAGTTTGTGTTACAGCTTTAAGTTTTCCAAGAAGCAATGAGCTGTTTTAACCAATTATATTTTATGTATATATACCTACAAACGTAAATAAAGGGGCGCCAGTCTAGTTGAGATGATCCGTTCGGGACTCGTAACCTGTAGATAGTTTCTCCCTCTATGACGCTAAGTTCTTGAAAGGGAGGCTAACACTATATAAATATGAACAAAGGGGGAAAAAAAAAAAAAAAAAAAAAAAAAAAAAGTANAAAAAAAAAAAAAAAAAAAAAAAAAAAAAAAAAAAAAAAAAAAAAAAAAAAAAAAACTTGAATAAATAAATATGCCTGAGCCTTCATAAACTAAACAGATTCCCTAAAGAGAATTGTTCCCATTTAATTTAATTAGAAAAGCAAGCCGAAAAGGATAATCGCGAAAAGAGGAGTGTATTAAGCTGGCTGCTAATGATTATGAGGAAGAGGGTTGGCCATCAACCTCAATTAAATTCCCAAGTACTTTTTTTTAATAATTCCTTAAAATTTGATTGAAGAAAATACAATTTATAAGAAATGTTAACTTCCAATTTTTACCCTTCTATTGAATTCCCTCCCTAGTATCGTGAATAGCTTGACTTTCCAAGGGATACAATCCGTAACCTGCTGAGGGCAATCTGCTGGTAGTGGTGGCTAAGAATACGAGCCCCGAACCATAATAATCACGCAAGCTAAAGATTTTACCATTGGTAGCCATAAGTGTGTGTGTTTGTAATGGTTGGTCGGTTAACATTCAGATGCTTTTATTTGATTCACAAGCAATATTAGTTATTTTTGAAGAAATTATAGAACTTCTTTATAATTTATGAAGCAATAGCCCCAGAAAAAAAAATTGAAAAAAAGGAGTCCAATGTGGATAACTTAAGAAATTCTTAATTGATTACCAGTTTACATATTTTATGACTATAGAAATGTTATACTTTTCAAATTTCATCAATTGTTTCATCATAATGAAGATAGCAAAAGACACTCAAAACTTGTAAATTGGTCTAACAAGATTTGTTAGAGTGGCCTGTTATACGAATTTGAACAAGATCAAACCCATGAAAAGGATTGGGTACATAGTAGACCCAGCTTTCCTCCACCTTTTTGACCGCGTGCTCTTGGCGGGGTTGTGGGCTTGTTTCGCGAACTATTGGTAAGTCAGTGCTGTGTAGGGGCTTCCTGCTGTGTTTGGGCTTCTTCCGTACTCCTCGCTATTGACGCATTCCTCTTAACATCTTTAATTCACTATAAATTTGGGGGCTTACATGTACATATTTTAAAATTATTGTTTTTTATTANATTGCATTAATGACCTTTTTTAAATCATAATTATTATTCCTCATAATATTATTTCTTGAAATATTTTATTTAAAATTAATCTAACATCATTATTACTTTTCTGAAAGTAAGAAATTATGTTCTGTGATCAGACTGGGGAAAGTTATAATTGTACAATTTTTGGAATGCAATGTAATATGAGGAATTGTTTAAATAGAAATTACTTGAAATTAATAAACTTTTGTTCTTTTATGAAAACCATGATAAAACAGAGGGACAGCTTTTGACAAACTAAAATTAGTTATTTTAGTATTTTTTTAAAAAATGTATGTGAGTTTTAACGAGAAAAGACAAAGTTCAGTGCTTAGTTTTCACAGGAAGTCAATCATAAGATGATTTAATAATGGCCAATGACCCAACAAATAATAAATAAAAAATCACTGGTGAGTCAACAAATAATTATCTGAATTTTACACTGCCGTTTTAATTTAATTTTAATCCAATGAACTGGCTGTGTTGGAAAATTGTTTTTGGGAGTAAGTTGACTAGATAAGGCTTCCAATGATCGACAAATCGACATGTTAATTTATTAGATGGGTCATAGAGCTGAGGAAGTTTTCCCCTCATTCAAACCTGAAACTTCATAAAAAGAAGTTTGAAGAGGTAATTGTTCAATTAGATAAACATTTTATCCTGAAACACATAATCTATGAATGAACAAAATTTTTGAGAGCCCGTCAAGGGTATGATCCTGGTGAAAAATGTATTCCTGATCTCCACAGCCACAAGCCGGTATGTGTGAATGGGGTAATCTGCATGATGATCCGATCCTGTTGGTGCTAATCATAAACATGAGGAATATTACAGTAAGTGAGCATTTACAATTAGACCTAAATAAGCCTAGAAAAAGTTTTTGTGCATCCTGTCCGCTATCGGCAGAGCCTATTAAGACTGGAGCCTTGAGGGGGGGAGTAAAAAATTACATTCTGTGATATTGGTCAGACCGGGGAAGGTTTTGATTGTACCATGTTTGGAATGCAGTGTAACATCCTCTAACTTGTGGAATTGTTTTAATATAAATTACTTGAATTTAATAAACTGTTGCTCTTTTATCAAAAATCATAATTTTTTGAGCAAAAATTCATGAGTATAAAACAA
The DNA here is from genome assembly GCA_000696205.2 of Oncopeltus fasciatus. NCBI lineage: Eukaryota > Metazoa > Arthropoda > Insecta > Hemiptera > Lygaeidae > Oncopeltus > Oncopeltus fasciatus. The sequence continues at coordinate 9,332 of KZ807213.1, read as the reverse complement.
TTACTTGATAACATCACGGCAGTTTTCTGAAGAAATGTAACATATATTTTTAATGTCCTTTTCTGATTTATTTTTATTTTAGCTCAATATTAAATAAATTTCTGCATTGATCTATTCAAAACTTCTTCAATTCTATTTTGGAGTATTGCAAAATTAATCATAAATTTAATTTTTCAATAATACCTTTCTTTTGTACCACTGTTTTAACCATATGCATTTGTTTTATTTATAAATTAAACCATTTTAAGAATAATTCATAAAAAAAAATATTGGCCTCTCTGTTTTTTAATGAAATTACTATTTAAAACATTTTTCAATTCCAAGGTAAAGTTTGAGGGAGAAATTGCAATGAAATTAGAAATGTAATTATAAAATTAAGATTTCAGTATTATAAACAGCATAGCTTGTGTCTATTTAAATGAACTGTCTATTAATTATTTTTTCAGATAATGATGGACCTTACTATTGGCACATTAAAAGTGGCACCATTCAAAGGAATGCACCTGAACCCATCACCGGAAATAATGAACCCAGAACTCCACTGGTGAAGGATGCTGAAACTGTGAGTATATTATAAAAATTTAATGTTCTACACAGAAAAATGAGAAGTATTCTTTTCAACCCCATTTTTCAGTAATAGTTTTTTGATGTGAAAATTTTCAATAATGATAAATACAAATTTTTAATTAAAATTTATGACTTTGGCATTCCACATAAAGAAATCGGGAGTTGTGCCCACAAGCCCTTGGTCTTACTGTTAAATTTGTTTTCTTTTTATATTAATGTAACAATTTAATTATTATTTGTTGTTTCAGAAAATGGTCTTCTTAGTTATGAGAACCCAAATTACCACCTTCCTAGGCTTGATGATGCTCTTAATTCCAACACTGAACTTTCATCATTCAGAGAACTGTTATATTCAGAACTTGAAACGATGTGTCGACCACCAGTTACTACATCCAATGGCCGAAAATCATATGCTGCTTTAGACATAGGTTCTATGGGGGTTGATCTGAATACTGGTCCTATTACCAATTTAGACACAGACAACAGCCACCTCAGGTTAACAATGGTTTTCTAATTTACCAGATTTTTTCCCCTTCTGTATTTTTTAATGAAGATATTTTAAAATAATATGTTTTGATGGAAAAAAGAAGACCCTGATTATAATTAATCCATACCATCTACTTTTGTTTAAATGATATTTTGATAAATGATGAGCTGTTATTTCTGGTTTTCATGCCAATAAGTTTTGGGCTATTTTTAAAAACATTAAGTATTTTGTGTAATATACATATTTTAGGTCTTTAGTATCTCTACACAATGATTTGATGAGTATGAGGAAGAAGAGTAAACACTAAAATTGGTAATAAAATATACACTGTAAGAACTGATCTAATGGACCTGGTGGTTAGATGATGCCAAACCCTGCATGCTCCTCCTTTCTTCCCAACCATAAGTTGGGTAGGGTGTGACTAGTCTATCTAATCGACATCTCTGCAGTTTTTGTTGTCTCTCATTACTTTCAGTTTTACATTTATTAAAAGTAATTTTCTCCCACCTCAAAACAATTCCCAATGAAATGTGCACTTTAACACACTCTCTGTATTATTTGGAGGTCATCAATTACATTTCATTAACGACTGTATCAAGCAAAAAATAATTAAAATTAAAAATATTGAACCCTTAACACTTTTAAATTATGAAATTAATTTCTTAATACGTACTTGCCATGCGTTATAAGGGGTTCACCAACTAAATTCCATATATGTCCTTATCATGCAGAAAACAAATACTAAACCTGCAACACATTTTTTAATGAACTTCGATCATTGATTGATCTCTGTTGTCATAAAGGGGTCGCCATCAAAATTTCACATAGGACTATATCTTCCTCTTTAAAAAAAAAAAAAAAATTATATACATATTAAGCCCCAAACTATTTCTAATAGAAATTTGTTAGTGCAAATACTCATTGCACCATTATGGGTTCACCAACTCAATTCCATATATACCTATATAGGACCTTTTTACGTAAAAAAAAAAAAAATTCTAAACTTCCTTAATATTTCTCAATGAAATTTGCTCTTTTACCCATACATTTGTCATAAAATGGTTACTATTAAAATTCTGTATTAAATCCTTGTAATTCTCTTAATTTCAAGAGACATTGAAACATAAAGTGCTGAAGCAGGGATGACAATACATACTAGTTTTTAGTATTTAGGCATTGTTTGGTATTTTATATTAATTTATCACTCTATGGACTATGAAAATAAAATTAGTTACAAATATTGATTATATTTGTATTTGTACAATTTTTGCTTAACCAATCATTAAGTAATGACTGGTTGAGCAAAATTTACTGAAGTTATTTGTTGTGTAATTATGCTTTATTAATTCAACCATTTTTTTTTTCTATTAAACATGTGATATACAGTCATGACAATGATTTCAATATACAATTTAATCTTGCCATGATAGTCATGAACAGAGGATCACAGCTCTCCTGTTGATTAAGATATTTGATAAGTAAACCTAGCTATAGTAGTGTAGTACGAACATTGCTTTCTGTCTAAACAGCCACAATTATTTTTTAATCAATTTTGACAACTTGCACCCTGCCAATCCTGTGCTGCCAAAAAGCTGTCCATCCCATTACCCCCCCCCCCCTCTAATCGATTTACCTCTTTTTCTCTTCCCAATTTCCAATCCCTTCTTCGTGCCCCTGCACTCACTCACTCCTTCCTTTTAGACACCTGGGTTTGACCCTTCTGACTCTCTAATAAACTCCTCTACCCTACAACTTTTGAATACATGTGGACTGAATCATCTAATTGTAGAAGAAAGAAAGAATCCAGCTGCCTGATCCAAGGCTGAGGGTGTGTACGGTCAGACCAGGCCATCTACACCCTCCAGATCAGATGTTATGTCCCAAAAGCACTGACTGGTCACCCAATACATTCAGTGCTCATATTTACTCAGCTTCATGGAGGAATAAAGTGGATGCAATTGTAATTATAGACTAATTCCATTAGACTATTTATAAATCAAGTTTTCATAAAAGTTCTACTGATCCAATACTTTTTCAAACAAACCTCATGATGTTTGGATTATTTAAATTAATACACAATCATGCAATATTTAAAATTTTGCCAAAATATAAATAACTTTTTTCTATGTTGTTTTGTTAAAACTAAGGGTTTCTTACCATTTCAATAACATCAATATATCTTGAATAAGAATTATTATTTTTTCCTCATGCATCATTTACATAACTTATCAATGTTAAAAAGTAGTCCTAAATTTATTTATTAGGTCTCTTAAAATTAATCCCTATTTATTCAACAAAAGTTGGAAAATAAATGAAAAATCTCTCGTCTCGGAATAACCTCCATTTTTTTTTTCATAGTGATAATAACAAAAGTTTTTAAGTCTAAAATTAATTGTATAAGAATTATTATTTTTTCCTCATGCATCATTTACATAACTTATCAATGTTAAAAAGTAGTCCTAAATTTATTTATTAGGTCTCTTAAAATTAATCNATATGTACATACATACACACACACACACACACACACATACATACATGTAAATACTCAAGTGGTGATATGGTGGTCTTCCTTTTTAGAATTTATATGAATATATTTAATCAATTTATACAGACACACAAACACACTTATTCATATATATATGGATATATAATCAGATTAATTAAATCGACACTACTTTATCATAGGCATTTTTGCTGAGTAAAAAAATTTCAATTTCTTTTTCATCATACCTTATGTGTTATGTTGTTTTATTTGTTAAAGGTTTTGTCTAGCTATCATCAGAGTGGAATTCTAGGAGGGGTTACCAGGAGCACTACAAGCTCTGCACTTGAAGAGGAATGCAAGAAGCGAGAAGAAAAAAAAGAAGAAATTTCATTGAAGTATTACACTTGTATTTTATAGTTATGATTTATGTTATTGAGTAATTAGTCAATGGAAAGATCATTTAAGGATTTTTATAGTTGGTTTTCAAATACAAATATTATTTAGAAAAACTTAACTACAATTATGCTTATTAAGCAGTTTAATAAAAAAAAAAAAAAATCATTTTTGCCTTTGGCCTTTATTAGAATTTCATGACTTATTTATTTCTTTAAATTTTTTAATGTTTTAAATATGCAAACTCGGATTTTTCATTGTATTCACCTTTAGGTTCATCTGCCATATATTTAGTTTTATATTGTAGAGGTCGTCTTTGCTTGACCTATCCATTTGTTGATTGCTCACAATTCACTACACAAATTGGGAGCATTTTCAGGTCTGACATGACTATGAATTCATGCAAGAGATGTGGTGGGACTTATGTCTGGGTCTGTGTTTTTTCCTGATAGTGGAATCTTTCTCTCTATTCTGATTGGCTCTTGAAATATGATTCAGAGGTGATGATTCATTAAAAATACTAAGGCTTCTCAGTGTTCTTGTTGCTCTGGGTTTTACCAAGATCTAAGAAGTTCTTAATTGATTGCATCCTCTCTGTTTTTGTCATTTTTATATTTGATTATTTCCCACTGTCCCTCTAATAATTCTTGCATTGGAAGATACCAGTAAGTGTGATTAGAATTTAAGGCAAAATTACATTTGATCTGTAGTGTCATGTAAAAAATTATTAATCCATTAAGTTCCACTGTCATTTACTATAGTAAGTAAACTTTAGTTAAAGTATACTTTAATTCCCAAATTCTCTTTTAAAAAAGGTCTTAAAAACTACAAAATTGATTTTATCTGATACCTTCTACATTATTTTGTTATTCTTTAAGTTATGTAAACTAGTTTTTCTTGACCCATAAAATATTTTTGCTGAGATATTGAATATAGTATTCTTATTTATAAGAATATTATAATCAGTATCAGAAATCCACTGTACTGCAGGTACTTTGGTCGGTCACGAGACAGTGTCTTAGAAAGGGCATTTCAAAGCAGAAATCATTTCATTCGTGATTTATTCTTCCTCACACCATTTCTGAATATTGTTGTGTAGACTATAAATCGGTGCAGAACTTTGCAAATAACATTCTGTTTAGGCCGCGCTACAGGTTAAGTGTTACAGAACGAAGCGACACTCGTCTTTAAATTAAAGCCTTCTCCACAAATCCATTATACTGCGGGAACTCTGGCCAGCGGGTAATTGCATTTTGGTGGTTCAGAAAACGAAACTTCCCTTTCGCTCAGCTCCCTCAATGCTGTAGCTAGCAAGGGAATTTCGAGCCTTATGAGGTCCCTTTTTGAGCTCGTGCTAAATGATGAGAAAACCACAGTGAGCGAGGCGAGTCAATTATCTGGTTGGATTGTGGCCGGTTGGTCAATTTCTTGTTACAGCACTTGCCTCGAGGAAACATTAGATTTCCCTGTAAATGGGGAACTTAGTATTTTCTGATATGTATTAAATACATCTGCTTTCATTAAAATGACATCCACTTATTTTATCCTTATTCAAAGTGTCGAATATAATAGGAAAAAATAAATTCAGTACGATTACGCACAAATATATTACCAAATGGAGATTTTTTTGACCGTAGATATTATTATAAGGTGATTTTAGTTGGGGTTCGGTCAAGGTAGATCCAAAAAAATCAGTCATGGAAAAGTTAACTTAGGGACTGGGTCTAGGCCTGCCTGTTAAGTTACATCTTTTATACTGTGGTGAAACGTTGTGTGTCGGTAAACAGCATTTAGTATTTCGTTACAGAACTAGAGAAGTGTACAGAACTACATAGTATGTTTGAACTGAAACGTTTCCTTATGTCTACTTCTGCTCCTACACATCGAAAGTGCGAAAACAGCCCTGATTCGTTTTGTTATATATGGCAGTTTTACCATTCCCAGTCAAAGGACAAATATCAGTACATTTGTCAGACAAGCATATTTTGCCTATTTTAAAGTGAAACTTGGTGAACAGGATAAAGCATGGGCACCTCATAAAGTGTGTAAACGGTGTTTTGAGGGTTTACGGATGTGGACCAAGGGAACATGCGCTAAGCTTCTATTTCGTATACCTATGATTTGGTGCGAGCCCAAAGATCATTCAAGTGATTGTTACTTTTGTGTAGTGAAAACATCGGGATATAACATAAAAACAAATGTAAAATAGAGGATCCTAGTTTACCGTCAGCTATACGCCCAGTACCGCATTCAGCTGAAGTCCCCGTGCCAGTTTTCAATGAATTTCGCTCTTTGGAAGAAGGGGAATACGGATATGGCATTCAAAAACATTGTTAAAGACTTTCTTAGAAATACACGTGCATTGAATTACTCCTAAATTGTCCAGCAACTCTAGGAAAGCTTCCAAAATCTAGGTTGCAACCTTGCAACAGCCACCTTGCTAATTTCCTGGACAATCTTGATGCAGTGAGTGATGAGCAGGGTGAGCATTTCCATCAAGATTTGAGGGTCATGATGGCTGACTATTGTTGGAACATCATGTGCGAATGTACACTAACTAAACACTCCAGAAAAAGCTACAAACACAAATTTTTATCTTAATTTTTAAGTACTGTTCATTAATTAAACAATTTTATATGTATGAACTCGATTTAACTTACATTATGTTTTGTAAACTGTATATTTGGTACGTTTTTACTTTATGTTCTTTTAAATGCATGATTTTTATTATTTCTGAGGATATCCTGTAGTTTTTAAAAGTTGACGTGATAGACAAAATCTGAGGTTATTCTCAGATTCAGACGCCAAGAATTAGTGAAAAAACAGTGTCAGATCTAACTCAACAAAAAATGTGTTCCCCAGTGTAACTATTATTGTTACACCATAATATTTTAATTAGTTTAAAATTCAGATATAATAGTATTTCTTGTAATTTAACTTTATTTATTTCTTCAATAAATTCCTTATTTATTTTGAGTAGGTATTTTGGATCATAAACCTCTATCTACCTTGTAATAATTTTCATTAATTAAAATTTATCTGTTGACATTCTGGTTGCATATTTACCATCTTCAGTATTTCTATGAAAAAAAATGTATTCAAAGACAATTGTTCAAAGATTTCATCCAAAATATACAAAATTAAGGACATTAGAAATTTATCTTAAAGCTGCCTGTGAGATTAACCATAATAATGATATTAAAGTAAATATTATTGCTTTTGGTTTTGTATTCTTTGGATGACAGATATTTGATTAGTTGAATTAAAATTTAAGATACAGATACATTTAAAATGTTTAATAAATGACTGAAAGATTGGCCTATAGAAAATAATTAAAAATAGTTTTCTTAAGTTCTTGATCCAATGTGCCTACTTGAAATTCATAATCTGTTTAATTTTGAATGGATATAAGAAATAACTCTAATAGAACTTTATATACAATTTTATGCTCTTTATAGGAGAAGAAGTTATCCTGCTCGGAATGAAAAAGAAAAGGAAAAGGCTATCCGATTTGCTGTAAGAAGTTTAGGTTGGGTTGATATTTCTGAAATAGATTTAACTCCAGAAAGATCTAGCAAAGCTGTTAATAGATGTATTGTTGAATTGTCTTTTGGTAAAAATGGACTTATTGACAATGTTGGAAGATGGGGTGATGTAAGTACTTATTTTTTGCACTACATTAGGGTACCTGCTTATTTACTATTAAACTGCAATATTTTGAGTTCACTTTTTTTGTTTAAAATAATATGTATTTATTCTATTTACATAATAGTACATTTCTTATTTTAGGGAAAGGATCTGTTTATGGATTTAGATGAAGGAGCACTAAAACTTATCGATCCTGAAAATCTGACTGTCCTTAATACTCAACCTATTCACACAATACGTGTTTGGGGAGTTGGAAGAGACAATGGAAGGTAAATTTAGAATTCAAATGATGAATTGATCAATTGAGATTGATGAGATAAAATGATGAATTGGAAAGTACTTTCTCATAATTACTATGTGCTATTTTTTTTAACCCTTTTAATGTTATTTTTTGTGATATTGATTTGTCGTATGTAAGGAAATAAATTTGTCTCAAATTTAAAATTTGTGAACCTAAGTTTGTGTTTTTCAAGTAGTACATTGAAGATTTTAAAATAAATCTAAGTTGTCCATTTAAAATTCTTTCTTATTGTTAAGCTTATTCACAAAATTACATTTAATTTTGTTTAATTTTTTCATTTTTTGTTATTAATAATTGGAATTTGTTTACTGCTTACTTGTTCTTATTGGGTCTACTTGTCTTTATCAACAGAGAAAGGTAAAATATCATTAATTGTTTTGTCTTAAATGATTTAGCTTTCTAGATTTTTAATATTGAATTATGCTTGTATTTTTTTTTTCTTAATATGTTCTTATTTCAATAAATCTCTTGGCTCAGACTGAAGAAAAATATTTATTTTCAATATTCAAGTCATGATAACAAATCTTTATACTATATTTAACACAAAGAAATGAGACTTTTTAAACAAAATATATTTATTGAGTCCTCATCCGGACTTAACTGTGTCAAAAATATATTTTTTGTTGAATTTTGCTCATCCTGTGATTGCTTCTTCAGTGCTGAATGGAGGATGATAATTTTAATAGTTTATTTCTTTAAAAATTAACCTTAAATTTGATTTTTTGTTCTTCTGATTTAATAATTAACATTTTAATCAGTATTTTATTGACATTTCTATTGCCATTTCAGTAAAAGCCTTCTATTAAAATGGCTATGTGCCATTTTTTTATATAAATCCAGTATTTTAAGATAGTCAATAAAAATTGCACCTACTAGGCTACTTATGGATTCTGATATTTAATATAGAGGCAAAAATCATAGTCTTAAAATTTTGAATCAAAAACAGTTTAAGGAAATATATTATACCCCTGCAGAAGAATCAATATTATTATAGACTTTCATTTTCAAAATGAATTTATTATATTTGACTCATAAGATATAGAAATTGTAACTTACCCCTTTAAAATTCGATGCTTACATTTCAGGATATGAAAATTCAAAGGAAAAAACTGTTTTCTACACTTATTTTTTTATTCGTCATGAAAATTGCTGAAACTATCATAAGAAAATGTGGTATTTAGGTTTCATTGTTTTCGCAGAATCTAATTTCATATTAGTTTGGTCATCACCAATCATTATGGTGTCAAATTAAGGGCTAAAAATTTGAAATTGCTATAACAACTTAATGATAATTTTTACTAGCACAGAAAGTCTAGAACAATAAACCCAATGCTTCAGAAAATTTCAGTTTATTTAAAGCTGTGCTCTTTCAAGACCCTGAAATTGTTAAAGAATTTGCTATTTTCTTGATCCTGTATAAGATCTTTGCTACAAAAATAATTTATTTA
>KZ807212.1:485195-503766 GCA_000696205.2 Oncopeltus fasciatus | reverse complement strand
ATATATATATATATATATATATATATATATATATATCTGCCATATGATACATGCATTTCATTTTATTTTTCACAAATTTGAAAAAGATGGAAGCAATGCAAAGTCTAGTCTCGGGCTTGCTGCCAATTACACTGGGGAACATGAATGTACACAAATTAAACACTCCAGTGTTAACTTGCATTTATTGTTTAAAAATAATATGGGATTAAATACCACAACAAAAATAATATTTATCATTGGAAAAAATATCTTTTAATGCATATAATGTTTTAAATTTTGATTTTATTCATAGATTCGTGATAAAAATAAGATGTTCCATTAAAAATTGTAGTAAGTAGTCTGGAGGAGAGGAAAAAAATAGACTAAAGCCTCAAGAAATGATACACATAATACAATAACGAAGAACGAGAAGTTAATTTAACATAGTAATCGTAGAGTATAAGGGGATGTGTATGAGTGTGTATGCTCGTGCCTTTTTACTTCACTAAAAATGTTATCTCACCGAATATGCCAACTCTGTAGTTTACGTCAACAATAACCACATCCTCGTCCATCAAGTACTGAGGCCCAGTCTTGTTCGCTCCGTTTCCAGAAATAAAACCACCTCCATGGAAGTGCACCAGGACTGGGGCTCTACCATCCAGCTGAAACAAAAAAACAGCCCTTATTTTGTAATTTATATGACAAGAAATAACACCTCTTCATTAACATAAATAAATAGCCGGAGAAATATAACTAATAACTGCCATGTTTTATGTTTGAAAACCCACTATACAAGCAAAATGAAGGGTTGAACTGATAGAAAGAATTTTTTATGGAATAGCAGCCAAGAAGAGGATATGCATAAAGATGGCTACCTAGATTTAGAGATAGAGGAGGAAGCCATCACAGGTATCAAGATGGTGAAAAAAGCAGATGTTGATAGAAAAACAAAAAAGAAATCACAGGTACACCAGAGATAACGGGAATTTTAAATCAATAATTAACCTCAGAAATGATGGTCCAAAAACGGTGGTGACGTAGGCTCTCCGGACTCCACCTCATGGAATGTACGGAGTATATGAAGCTTACGAGGTGTGAAGCACAAACTAGAGTGAAATAATTAAAAATATACACCACAGACAAGACAGCCAATCAGGTGCTGGTCTGGAAATGACGTAGAAGCCGTCGATGAATACACTATGTTCTACAAGAGCCAAATACCTGCATGATAGGAGCAGAGATTACGGTGTAAGCTGCGTGGGGTTCATCACAGTAAAAACCTGGTTGTGTATAGCACTAAGTTTTGGCATAACGTCTCCCATAAGATTGCTTGAACAAGCCCTGGAAACAATAGAAAGAACCGCTTCAGACAAAATAATAACTTTGAGAACAGATCGGAAGTAAATAAGGATATACACCGTGGATTTCAAAGCGGCCTAAGATTCGGTAAACAGAAACTGTCTTTGGTACTCGGTTTGAACTACAGGGAGATATTAATTAAGCCTATATTGTAGAATCATGATTGCAAGAGGAGACTGCCTCTCACCCTGTTAACGCTGTTAACTTTCTCTTGGAAAAATTAATGTGTAGCAAAAGTGGGTGCATGTTGGAAAAAACCATAAATTCCTATTACTCATCTCCTTTCAGATGATGTAATAACCGTAGACAGGATAACTTATAAGACCCATTCTTGAACTACATATGGAAAAACTCATAAATGTCGGGAAAATAACTTTTCCAAGAGTAGATAATTTCAAACTCCTTAGGTCCATGGTAGCTTTTATTATTAGCCAATTGAGAGAGGTCAATCAAAGAATCGTCAGCGCAAATCGAGCCATCTTCTGAGTTGCCCGTATCCGATAAAAATCCCCAAAGCACCTAAGTTAAGGGTGTACAATGTAAACATAAAGGCAGTACTAATCTTTGAACTACTAATCCCCATACTTTAGACAGCAATTTTGAAAGATTTGTGCGTCCAAACAGAGGATTTGACATGATAACGAACCACAAATTGAACGGAGACTTAGGACTATACAGAAAACCACATTAAACAAAGCGCGATATGAAATGAAAGATGTCGCGGTAGGAATGATATATGTCATCTGGATTCCTGTTTCTGACATTAAACGCAACAGTACCCGTAACCCTATAATGATCAAAACGAGGTGGAATGATATAATGAAGGTAGACGCTATGGATTTAAACGAAGGGAAGAGAAAAGTCATCACTCATGAGATACAAAAGGGATAGAGAAAGCTAGCACAGACACCTAAAGATCAATTAGGTTATATAATAATATACGAATATATAAATAAATAAATAATAACAGTCTTGTGGCTGTAACAGACAATATCCAAAAATCTGGATCCATTTTCAACTTTACGTTCAATAATATTCTTTACATTTTAAATATCATAGCATTAACAATAAGACCAGTTGCTACCATAGCTTCATTTATAAACAAAACCTCATCATGTTTCGAATTACATATCTGGTGGTTATTTATATAAAATTATAAATCCTAGGCAAGTAAACAATATTTATAGAAAAATTTCAACAGAAACTGTTTCTAAATAAATTTTATACTACTACCTAAAAATAAATTAAAACAGAAAATAAGTTTCAATTTATTTTTATTTATTTTTTTTTTTTAAACCTTTCAAAATGTTATCTCCCAAAATCTGGTTTTAAGGGAGAACAGTATCAGACTAAACCTCTCTACAGCTCTCTAAAGCGGGATTTCCGAAAAAGAAAGGAGAATTAGCGATAAACCAATACTTATTGGCTGAGGCAATAATCTTCATAGAAGATTGTCCGGAATGCGAAGTATGGAGTTGGGAGTGGGGGGTTGGATTCCCTGGTATTCGGGAGGAAGGGCACTGATTGCAGCCGTCCGCCCATACCATCGTTTTCTAATCCTTCGGACTCCCTCATCCTATCTTCCCACGGACAGAGGCGATCGGTCTCAATCCTATATCCTCCCCACCATCCAAAATCCACTCTCCTCAACATTTTCCTCCCCCTCTCCCACGCCCCCTACCCCTTTAACTCAGCGAGAAGCCTCCGACTTTCAACCCTCCGACGAATTTATTCCCTTCCCAGCTCACTGTTGCTCTTATTTTTGAGATGAACTAATGGCCTAATTATCTGTAATCTGGGGAGTTTTTTTTTAAGCTGAATTTCTACAAAGAAAANTTTATATATATATATATATATTTATATATATATATATATATATATATATATATATATATATATAAATTTTATAAAACAACATTTAAATTGAATTTTTCAGTTTATAGTTGAAACATTTCGACCATACAAACCTCTCGGCTCTATCTTTCCCGTAGATTTTTAGTTAATACCTTCCTCTGTATAGAGATCAAAAACGTAATTAGTAAACACACTCATCCACAAACATCAAGGTGAAGCTTTCGAAAAATGTTTAGGAATTTAAATTGAATAGATTTGATGAAAACTCGACTTTAATTTATATTTATCAATTTTTAATACAATATTTATACAGTTTCTTCAAGGATATTTATGCCTTATCTGTGCCAAAATATAAAAACGTCAATGATGTTCTAGCACAGAAAATATCTGCCTGTAAATTTTAAAATAACGAAACCAAATTCGGTTTTTTAACTTCTTTTTTTTAACCGTTAGATGACGTCGTTATAGACAGAAATCGGGAGGGGTAGGTTAGAGGGAAACTAAAATTTAAAATCTTAACATTAGTGTTACTCATTATTATTAGTGTTGTGAAAAAATTGATAAAAATAAAAAATTGTTAAAATATAATATTATATATTTTTAAAATGAACATTGCATAAATTACTTCAGAATAATTTTTAGTGCAAGGGGACAGAATAAAAAATCTAAAGGTCCCAGCCAGAACTGGAACGTGGATTTCCAGCAGGATAGGACAGTTAGGTTTTTAATTCTATTCCCTTGCACTAAAAATTATTAATATTTACGAAGGATTAAATACCACAAGAAAATAATATTTATAACATTAAAATTTAAAAGTAAATAACAAGTGTCATTTAAACAGCTTGATAATGTCAGCTCCTCCGAGCATAAGACGATATATTCGCCTGTCTCGGAGGTTAGACTATCGACACTAGTGCGGGGAATTTATAACTTATCAATCTTATCCTGATGGAAATAACAATTGCAACAAAACATTCAATTATTACAGCCCGTTTAAAGTCTGTAGATTCATAAAATCTTATGCACCACAAACAAAAGTTTTCATTATAAAAAACGGCACTATCCTTTTGGAAATTAAAAATGAAAAAGATTTTAATAATATAACACAAAATGTAACAAAACTTGATAAATATGATGTTACTCTCACCCCACATTGGGCTCTTACCTTCTCTAAGGGAGTTGTATATTCAAACGAACTACTCCATTTCCCTGAAGAAGAGATTGAAACAGAATTAAAATCACATGGTGTAGTTAAAGCGTATAGAATACGTAAAAAAGAGCAAGGTAAAAAAATTCCGACCTCACACATAATACTAACTTTTAAAAAATCCCAACCACCCGAAAAAAATTGTCCTAGATTTTCAAGTCCTCTAAGTACACCCAAACGAGCCCAACCGATAAATAAAATGGAATCCCACCGGCCTGGAAGGCAGGAGATCCAGGTTCGAATCCTGGCCGGGACAGTTAGATTTTTTTATTCTCTTCCCTTGCACTAAAAATTATTTTAATTTACGTGGGATTAAATACCACACAAAAAAAAAATACTTAAGAATGTATTTTCATTGGGTGGGCCCTCTTATTTTTATAAAATTTAAATTCAGTATTTATGCTATTTATTATAGCATATAAGGGAGAAGGGGATCTTAGAGGAAGAGGAAATTTTATAATCGTGATATCGTCCATTTTATTTGCGTAACGAACTTTATGGATCATATCAGGGGTAAAATGTATATCAAAACGATTATGGTGTACATTTTTTTAAAAATGAAAACGTTTCTTACAGAAAATAATTTCGATAGTAACTACAATTTATTTATTTTATGAGAACTTTCCCCATTGATCCTTCCAATGGCCAGTCTAGAAATTGGTGACACATTTTATGCTCTTTATTCTCTTCGGCTTATAAATTAAATTTCGTCAATTACTTTTATTTATAACAATTTTAAATGAAAAATGGGTAATTTGTTTAGAATACGCAGCTACTGCTAGTATTTCTAGTATTCGGAGAAGATAGCAAAAAAACTTTAAAACTCAGTCATGAGAATAATCTCAATGGCTACGATTCCGCAGAATTCGCTATAAATTGAACTCAGTAGTGGGAGAATTAAAGAAATTTGTAATTGGAGATTCCACACTCCTCTTTGCACAGATGTTATCCTGGAAAGGCAAGTTGGTAAATTCTATGGAAGAATGATTGTGTGAATTGTGTTTTCCTTATAAGAGGTTAAAATACACCTGATAGCCTATATTAGTATAAGATTTTAATTCAAATTTTTTGTTCATTTATTTGCTTATTTTAAGAAACATACACTTTTCGTATTTAAACATTCTTCTGTTCTAACATAATTGTGTCATTTTCTTTTCTCCAAAGAAAGGAGCGTAAGATAATAGGACAACGGATTTCCCATAAGCGAATCAAACTATTCACGTTGGTGTCATGTTGCGAACATTGAACAAAGTTTAAAGATTTTCAACGTTCCAATTTAGGAGAAGTTAAGAAATATTCGTCTCGTGGGAGTTGACTAAACATAATCTAAACAAAGCATAATTAAAGGATAAATCCTTTAAAAATCCTTAATAATTAAGGATAAAAATAAATAAGAAAATTTATTTTCAAGTTAGAGAGAACAATGAGTTAACAAATACTACTTCTAAAGCTTACTCTAGACTGGTCGGAAAGGAAAAGTGGGATAAGCTTTCACTCATCGTAGTTACATTCGAAAATTTCTTTTTTAATACGATTTGTTCGTAACAATGTTGTGAGAAATAAAATTGTAAAAATTCCATTTAACCTTCAAAATTTTCCTTCATATTTGGATTTTTTTAAATTCCATTTAATTGAATGGAATTTAATTGAAAAGTGAAATCAAAAGAAAACACAAGTAATTTATTTATTTTTCCAAAATGTTTAGGAAAATATTTTATTCAGTAATTAAGGTAAAATTTTATTAGTATTAATTGGGATTTAGATTGGTTGTATATAATAGACTGTTAGTGGATTAATATATATATTGTTTTAGTTTAGATAACTGATACATTATTATTAATATTATTATTATATAATACTTCATTATATATTAAAATCTGCTCACAATTACCAAAAAAAAAAAAAAATGCAGAAAATTTGTCAAAATAATTTAGGGACCTTACTCATTAACCTTTAGGATAGGAGAATCTGATTTTATATAAATGGCTGTCTGAATTGCCATATTGGAGCCTGCTTACCTGGAAAGTGAGTTTGCCTACTGGAGGTTTGGCGTAAGGTACTCCGGAGAAGGCGAGGAACTGTCTTCCACCCCTGGAGGTCATGGTGTGCCCCCTGAGCTTGCCGAGGGGTGTGACGACTTCTGGGTCCGCATGTCTACGAGTAGCACATGCAGTCTGTAGTAGAACTGCAGCCAACAAACCTTGGACTAGGAGAGCCTTCATATGTAGGCCTGCGATTGAATGCACCTATGTGTATACTGAAATATGAACAATCAATCTTAATGGGCCAATTATATAAACTTTTCCTGTAGCCCCCTCAACTTTTATCTCATAAAACCCATTATTTTAATTATTGATAAGAGATAAAAGGTTATCTAATGGTAGAACGAATGAAACTGGATTTTAAAAACAAATCAAAAATTGAAAACTATAAATACGTGATGCATTTTATGGAAGATCACATCATCAATTCGTTGCAGCCTTTTGGACTGATGATCTTTCTTGACGACAAATAGTGAGTTTTTAAGTAGGTAAATAGTTCTAGTCTTAACTTATACTGAGTTTAAGTCAAGTTTAACGATATAAAATGACAACATAGGAGGCTGTTTAGTGTAGGCTGTTTAATTTAAATTTATTAGTATTTATATCTAAGATTTGTGTATATTTCTTTGGTCCTTTTGAAATTAAAGTGTAAATATAACTAAATTATACCTACAATGTATTGATATTAGTAGAATAAATATTCTCATGAAATAATAATTTCTTGTTTAATTGAATTTCAATCAGGCATCAGTTTTCATCATTCTCTGAGCTCCTATTCCCATTCTACCCTATCAGTAGAATCATTCCGAATCAATCCAAGGAGAAATCTCTCCTGTTAGCAATTTTTATGAAATTTCAACAAATGAAGTGAACTTATGTTTTGAACGACTCTCCTTATATGTTAGAAGGAACGTGAATTTTTCTCGCAAATCTAATTTCTTAATGGGATTTATTAAATCATTAAATGTTGCAGTTGAACAGTATTTCTGAAGTGATGATGTATTCGGTCGACTTATTGCCTATGATGGAATGCTCTGAGAACATACAGGCGTGTATGTAATTTGTGTGTATAGACTATACAGAAGGAGAGCAGAGAGACACATACCTGATTCGCCGGCAGACTGAAACCTGCTTGGCCGACGGATCCCTTTATATGCCTCGTCCCACCTGTTCTGCAAGACGGGATTCCCTCTCACTGTTTTCCTTCTAGCTCCTATCTCACACCGATGGGGAAGATCTTAATTCAGGAGTTTATAAATGATTCAGTCCACACTATCTTTGAAAGAGTTTGTTATTCTGCTCTTATCTTTACCGCCCTTGTTTACTCTTACCGGTCGGGGAAATAATAATTAATCTCTCTTGATTTTAGGCCCGTGAAGAATTGTATTCCAGGAAACCTACAAGGAAAAAACTTAACTTATCGGAAAACGATGAAAGTGACAGTAAATTCGGGCACAGCATTTCATATCCAGATTCAGCTTCAGGTGATGATTTAAAAAGGAATAGTTAAAAATAGAATTTACGAAAAGCCATAGGATAACATGAAAATTTCCTCCGTGAAGTTATTGATCCGATTGAACCAAAATTAGTTTTTATATTTCTTTAATGAAATTAAAAATGAAATTTACTAAACTTCTCAAGGATGTGGAGGGAGGGAAAAGCCAGTTTATTCTAAACACTCATGTTACAGGGGAAGTTGTTATTTTTATTTCTCAATTAAAGCTTGCTCAGGGCTGGACTCAAAACTGAAGCGTCAGGCGCCTTTGAGAGGAACTCTTCGGTTAGACCAGCGCTGAAAACTCAGGAAGGAATGAGGGGTGGAAATTAGTCTACATATTTGGGACAAACAGGAAGGTAGGAAGGAACAAAATATAAAGAAAACCATACAGCATCTCAACAAAGTCACTTTTTGTTCTACCTCTACGAATAACTGGAAACTGTGTTTACTTTAATGGTTCCAGAGAGTCCGAGGTTCCATCTTTGATAAATCTCCCCAGTCTTATACCCACCGTTGGGGGTAGGTTCATTGAATATATTTTTTTTTCCACTTGCCTTCTCCTTCCTTCTCAGATTGATATGTAACTACATTTGACATTTTGTATACATTACTTTGCACCTTTTGGCACACTGGCTATGATGCATTGTTAGCACACTGTTCCGGCAGTCTGATTTCTCATTCAATGAAGAGTGGAACCCAATGTTATCACCCATTTCATAAATCCGCATTTCTTTGATCTGTTCCTTCCATTGAAACATGGGCAATAACACAAAAAAACAAACAAAACAAAAAAATCAAAAATCATCTTTTCGCTTCACGGCAAGTCATATAGCTTCGAATATTTGACAAATGTCTATCCCTTCGGATACAATCCTAGATGACATTCATCTTCTCCCTACCCTCCTATTTGAGTATTTCCTTACCAATAATAAGGTTTTTTTTTTTAAATGTATTTCTTCTAGTCATGCGTTCCACTTTCAGTATTATTTTATTTATTATTTCTATTACTAGTGTTATTATTATTATTGTTACGATTGTATTTTACCCCACATGTTGTGATATCAGTATAGTACTTGATTGGTATTATCAATATTGAAAATTTATTCTTTATTTTAGCTAATTGAGTTATTTTAGAAATTAAAAAAAAAAATAGAGAGAAGTGACATAATTTATGTTCAGCTTCATTTGAGTATGTCATGATAACATGGCAAGTGAGAGTTTTGTAAGGCAACCGAACAAGGACACCATTATTGATAATGCTGGAGCTATTATTATGTACGAGATATTTTTATCATTCTGACATTGACAAGGATACTGATTTAATACTCTTCAAGCCATCAGCTATGTCGGGTTGCTCTTCTCTTCAATGTTATGTGCCAGGTCACTGTCATTATTTGGGTTTCGTCATTTATCGAAGAACCAGTTATCTTAGCGAATTTTCTAAAATAAATAGAGGTGCTGGTATTATCTAATTGATGCAGTATAATAAAAAAAAAAAAACTTTAATGAATTGAAAATTATTTTCTTTTTTTTTGTATTAAATTAAAAATTATAAAACTTGAAAATGTAAAAGTTCTTAATTTCTTCATTAATCTTAGAGTAATTCAAAATTATCAACTCACGCAATTCTTCTTCTTCTTCTTCTTCTTCTTCTTCTTATTATTATTATTATTGTACAATAATATGTTTATAGTAGAGCACACACACACATTTGTTAACACTCTAGGACTTTCAAAAGAATTTACTTTTTTTTCCCTTATTTAAAGGTTTGTCAACTGAACTAAGGGATGAGTTTGTTAATAGTTTGAAATGTAATTTCCTCAATTACTTTGTAAGCCTCGTTTACAATATTTATATTCTTAGAGTATTAATTACAGTAATAATATTTTCCAAAAAAAAAAAAGAAAATAAAAGTATACAATAAAATAAATCCATGTTTAAAACTACGTATAAAAGGATGAAAAAATTATCATTTACTATAGAAATAATAAGTAAAATAATGATGAATAATTTTTGGTTTATCTATAAAGTTCTACGGAGAAAATAATTAAGGACAATTGGTAGAGAAATTTTTAAAAACATAATAATTAAAGCGACATAATAATGGTTATTATAAAATTTAGATAGCTTTTTGTGTCAATAAAAAAATCGTTATCTGTTGCTTAGGGTTATTGTTATTAAAATAAAAAAGTTTGAAGAATTTGATAACAATGTAGCAAATATCCTTATTGCCGACGGGTTATCATATTATTTTATGACAAACAGCGAATTATTGCATAAGGCAGATAATTATTTATGTTTTGACCTTCTATAATAATAAGCTTAACCTCTAAGTTTGACTTGTCACTTTCGTTTATAAATATGTAACGTAAATTTTCCCACGAAAATAAAGTTCAATATNATAAGACAAATGAAAAATTTCTTTAATTTTTTTCAGAGATCCTAAACAGGGTAAACTAATTTAAAAATAATTTTAACATCGAAAAATCTTACTAAATAATATATATTTTGATATCTGGAGCGAAGATAATTCAAAAAGGTAATGAACAATTACCAATTTTTTGAACTTTGTTATTGGTATAGGCTTAGCGCTTTCGAAACCGAAGCAACTAAATAAATTTAAAATATTTCTTTATTTGGTAAATTAAAGCTCTGTACGTTTCTAAGTGAGGAAATTGTGATTAGACAGAAAGTCCTACTTTATTAATGCAGTTTAAGACATCTCATCTCGATTTGGTATAAAGTTTTTCGGTATATTTTTTGTCTCTGGCACTATCAATGTAGAAAAACTTTGTTTTTGTAATAAATTTACTTCAACTCTACACATAAACGTTTAAATTTGTTTTTGTTACCAAAGGCTCAACAAAAGTTAAGTTTATTTATTAATACTAATTTGATGGGAGTGAAGGATAACAACTCAAAAGTACCTTCTCCAAGAAATTTCAATTTAGGAGGTCTCTCATCCAGGACCTTTTCAGTCTCCGGGAAGTATTGTCTGTAAAATTTGAGGTGGCAGGAAGGTGCATGAGGGTGTCCAGTCAGTCTGCCATGGAGCGTAGAGTAATGTTTCTGAATTTGGTTGCTTACTGTGGGAATGTGTGTGTAATCAGTGTGTTATAAGTGGTGCATGTATTATATGTCTGAGAAATTTTGATTGAAATTTTTGTATAGTATTTACTTTGGAGGGCTTGGCTGAGCCAAATATTTGTGAGCCCTAGAATCTGATTGGTTTTAATTGTTAAGTGTAAATGTTAATTTTGTGTTTTAACTGTAATTTTGATTTATGATTCAGTGTCATGCGTATTTTGTTAATAAGTGGTTTTCATTTCAGCCTGCTGTCAAGTAAAGTCCAAGTTATTTCACAGTGTTTGTCTGTGGAATGGTTATGTTGTTGAAAAAATGTTTCTCTCCGGAGTATGTTCGTGTTGTGAGTTTTGTTTGTTTATTTGAATTTTCCACAGCTTACACCAGGTTTCGAATTGGTGTAAGAGGCTTAGTAGAGAGTAGGATTGAATGGGCTCTTTAAAGACCATTGCCTTGTCATCGACGAAGACGGCTTTAAGGATGTCTGGGGATATAGGCGAGTCAGACTAAAATTTGTATGTAATTTAGTGAGAATTAATAATCAAATTACTTATATAATTATAATACAATTAATAAGTAAAAAAAAAAAAGTCCCTTATCTATGGTAATCTGCAGTAGCTTTTGTCTACACTTGGCGTTAACGATAAGACCGTATGTATATTTGTGCTGAGGCTCTTCTAACCGAGAGTCTCATGTATAGTAGCCATTTGTTATGAAAATAAATGGGGATGTGGTCAGTGGTTGGATGGCCGTCGAGTATTATGTGTGAGAATATTGTTAGGGTTTCGTCAAATTAGAATGTCGAAACAGGTTACGGTGACAGTCAGCTTTGTTGTTAAATTACTGATAAACCTAATAGTCATAGCTTGAGAAATCTTTTGTTTTAACGAAAAACTAATTGAGCTCTGCTTTTTTAAATTGGCAGAGATATACGATAACGTAAAACGAAGTTTGAGAAAAATTCACATTCATTCTGATTCTGAAAGTGTCACCTATTAGGGTACAATAGTGTACGGTATAAAAAACATAGATAAATCAATTAATTGCATTTTAAATATTATTAACTATTTACCGTTTCTTCTTCCGGGTTGGACCGTGTCAAATTGGTGTTATTTGCCGAGCTTTCGCACATCATGTGATGGCTTCTTCAGGGCTGAAAAGAGAATTTTTTGTATAGTATCTACATTTGGAGGGCTTGGCTGAGCCATTCTCTTTTCAGCCCTGAAGAAGCCATCACATGATGTGCGAAAGCTCGGCAAAAAACAACAATTTGACACGGTCCAACCCGGAAGAAGAAACGGTAAATACATCTGACGACCGTCGAAGCCTACGTGAACATATTATTAACTAGTTAAGAATGGTATGTGTGTATGTATGTGTTATATCAATTAGTACTCACGCACAGAAGTGTGTAAGTACAAATTGATATAACAACATTTCAAGATTCATATTCGATTTAAGAGTTGTAAAATCACTTTTAGTTCTTGAGCGTCTCAAGACGTAGAAAAGTCACTTTAAGGAACAAAGTCAGAAGTAAGAAAATAGTTTTCTTTGAAAATTGCTTCTTGAACTTTTAGGAGAAGACTGATTTCGGGGAGCTGTTCCTAAAACCACGTATAAAATGTCCAACCGATACTTCTGTGGTGATTTCCATACCCTGTCTCCACAGACTGGATATACTTTTAAAGAAATAATTACTGTGCAGATATGTCCTTCGTTAATCCCCAATAAAGCTCGGTGGATGTCTACCGCATGGTACCAAGTCTTTTCCTGGTTCGTGAGGAAAACTTCATTCTCGAGAAGAGATATAAATAGTTCGAGTTCTTGGCAGGGAACTCACAGGTTTGCTCCCTTATCTTGGCGCTTCTTGCACAGCTCTTGGTGAGTCTTACTGCAATGTGAAAATTTTTCTAACAACGTTTATCGTAGGCTATCAAGGTATTGAGTTCGTACTCGTGACTGGATTTTGGAAAAGCCCTTTTAGTTAGTTCCTGGCTACTATAAATAAAGGTGCTAGCCATTATCAATAGCATCACGTGTTTGTGAGTCTGATCTTTTCTAGCTGTTTTTCTTTCTTGCTTCAGAACTGTATAGGGTTTAGAAAAACGGCTGAGTATGTGTATAAGCAAAATTGAACCAATAAGAGTGCTTATTTACCTACCAAGCAATTTTTTTTATACATAAAACAAAGATATTGGAATTACATGCGAAATAGAACTATTTCAAAAGGTTTATAACCAAAGGTTTAAACAAGTATTGGGGTTTTTTTCTGAGTCACATAAATTAAAAAAAAAAAAATTCGTATACTTCAGCGGCATTAGAATCTTTTATTAAAATAAAATAATGGATATACTCTACCATTTATCTACAGGTAGCCATGCTGGATAGTATAAAACTCGACCAATGAGAAATAGTGGACAAAATAATACAATAAAATATCAAAAAAATTATGACACAATTGGTTATTCAGAAAAACGTATTTATTTATTTTTAATTATTTAGTGATAAATATTATTCTTAAGGAGTCTTAAGAACTGAAGATTTTGGTTATTTTATCAAGTTTCCAGGTTAACAGTAATTGTTTAATTATTATTATTAGATTATTTTAGTTGGGGTTCGGTCAAGGTAGATCCATAAAAATACAAATTTAAAAAAAGTTATTTTTTTTAAAGATTATCTGCCAACGTTTCGGCTTAAATTGTAAGCCATCTTCAGGGCTGCCTATCATGAAGATGAGAGAGGACAGGACGTCCCTAAGTTCACATTTCCACTTAGTAATTGTTTTATTTTGATTTCAACAACAGTAACTCATTTATTAATATCTGGGTATTGTATTTCTCCCAATTAATTATGTCACTTAACTCAAGAGAAAATATTATTTATCTGTTCTTTTGAGACTAAAAATTTTAGTTTTATCTAGAATAATTGTGAATACAAGATACGTATATGCAAGTATTTGAAATATTGATAGCGTAATTTTTTAGATTATTTAGAAATCTAATTGATAGCACAGGGTGAAGCCTTCAGTGCTCACTCAACACGGGTGCGGGTGTGTTTAGCTCTCTTATGTCTATTAGAGTGTTGACAAATGTGTGTATGTGCCCTACTATAAACATATAATTGTACAATAATAATAATAAGAAGAAGAAGAAGAATTGCGTGAGTTGATAATTTTGAATTACTCTAAGATTGATGAAGAAATTAAGAACTTTTATATTTTAAGTTGTAAAATTTTTAATTTAATACAAAAAAAAAAGAAAATAATTTTCAATTCATTAAAGTTTTTTTTTTTTTTATTATACTGCATCAATTAGATAATACCAGCACCTCTATTTATTTTAGAAAATTCGCTAAGATAACTGGTTCTTCGATAAATGACGAAACCCAAATAATGACAGTGACCTGGCACATAACATTGAAGAGAAGAGCAACCCGACATAGCTGATGGCTTGAAGAGTATTAAATCAGTATCCTTGTCAATGTCAGAATGATAAAAATATCTCGTACATAATAATAGCTCCAGCATTATCAATAATGGTGTCCTTGTTCGGTTGCCTTACAAAACTCTCACTTGCCATGTTATCATGACATACTCAAATGAAGCTGAACATAAATTATGTCACTTCTCTCTATTTTTTTNATATATATAATGATATAGGCTGTTTTTTTTTGTTTTTTTCTTTGGCTAATGCTTTGAAACCCTGGGCTTTCCCATTGCAGAGGATCCAGATTCCGATCATGGGATTAATTTTTTTTTCATTTTGCTTTCTAATTATGTATTTCTTTTTCTGAAAGATAATCAAAATGACTGAAAATACGATAGGAATATGCTTGGTTATTGTTGCCAGTTCGTCAGACTTTTAAATTTTTAGTAACACTTTTAAGATAGAGGAGTAGATTGAAGTGAAATGAAATAAAAGTAAAAAAGTTGACTCAGTCATTTATTAAAACAGGGATCAATGGATATTTTTTTTCTTCTTAATTTCGTAAAAGCAAATCATTTGAGTTTATTCCAAGAAGAGAAATTTGTGAAATAGTACAGCAAATTAGCTTCAAGCCTGATTTATCGCGGACTCTTAGGAGATTAAAGCAGTCAGTCGCATAGTTTTATCTCGCGAATCTTTGATCTACGGCTGGTTTTTCCCAACTCCACTAGACAAGTCTCCAGGTCATCGAAAAACTTATCCTGGGAAAACTACGATATGTTCTCCGAGAGAATCAAATCTCTCCTATTTTGTTTAGTTTTAAATATAAGATTATTTCATGCAAATAATTGTTTAAACTAGCTATTGAAAAAAGAATATATATATATATGTAAACATTTAATTAAAATGCTATTTAAGTATATATTTTTTTTTCAGAAATGTTTAAAGTAATTGTGGCAGTGTTAGTAGTGACTTTGATCGGACATGAAGCTAATGGAGAAGAGGACCCTCTTGCAGACACCCCTCTTGGGAAACTGAAGGGCTACTGGATGACTTCAAGATCTGGCAGGAGGTTCCAGGCCTACTCCGGGGTTCCGTACGCCCAACCACCCGTAGGCAATCTCAGGTTTCAGGTGGGTACCTAAGAACCCGTGGAATATGCTGATAGTTTCCGAGCGGTTAGTTGTAGTTTCTTAGCTTAGCGGCTACTTGGGGCTTCCAGAAAAAGCGTCCGAGCTTATTAGCTGCTGTCAGAGAGTGAATTTAGGCCTAGTCAAATTTGGTAAGTTTGTTAGTCTTATGACTTCAAGTCACCTATTCTTTAGCGACACAAATAAGTAACTAGTATGTTCTACATGAGGTCGTATTAGCATTGAAAATATAAATGTATCATAAGAGTTTTTTCTGATCTTTTGAATAATTTCATTAGTTTATAAATTATATGAGAAGTATAGACAAGAAAGATTAGTTGTGGAATCTTATATCAGGTTTGTTGTTTTCCAGTCTCCTAGGGCTGCTCTTCCATGGACAGAGGTGAAGAGTGCAAAGGAAGATGGTCCTCTTTGCTTGCAAATGAACATATATCAATTGAGACCTAAGGTAGCTGGAGTTGAAGATTGCTTGTATCTATCTGTCTACACGCACAGCGTAAGTAAATCATTTCAAATACTAGATATAAGATAGTAGTGTCAGAAATTGAAGTGTACAGCAAGAGTGAGCTGTTCTATGATTTAATAATATAATATTGAGCCTGTGAAATCAAATAATACCAATTGCTCATATTAATCTTGTTTTTTCCAAAACAAATCAATAACTTGAAATGGGAGTTTGCATGAAATTTCTAATATAAATAAAAATATTCAATTACTACGAAAAATTTGCTTAATTAACCCAGTTACTCAGTGTTAGATTTTAAAATGGAAAATTATGCCAAAAACTTCTGTATCAGTGGAATGAAGATGAATTACTATACCCTATTTTTTTTTATTAATGTCAGTTATATTTTAGCCTTCTTATTGAAGTCGAATTATTTAAAAAAAAGAAAGGAAATGTTGGTTGTTTAATCAGATTATACTGAGGGTTTTTATTTTATTTTATTTTATTTTAATTTTTATGTGATTTTTGAGTTAACCTATGATTCTTAAATTAACATTTTCAGGTCAGGGGGAAGGCGCCAGTAATTGTTCATTTTCATGGCGGTGGATATGTTTCTGGAAATGGTGCAAGGAACACTAAGCCCGAATGGTTCATGGATGAAGACGTTGTTATTGTTAATGTTAATTACAGAGTAGGTATAATGGGTAAGTAATTTCATAAATTGGATAAACGACTTTGCCTAAAATATGATCCATTTCTAAGTCACAGTTTGACATATTTATTGCCCCTCAGTTGTTCGACCCCTCTTGCTCGGATGGCGAGGCTGAGAGTGGGGAGTCTTCCTCCGGTTGCCTACGAACTAGAACTAAAAATAAATCTGTGGAGCTCAATTCATCATAGTAACAACATTAACCATAGCTAAGCTTCAGAAATCATTGTTTCTCTTTATTTATTATGTAATTAGTAAATATAGGAAAGTTTCCTATGCCAAAATCTTCAAATTGTTTTAGGTTCGATCAAAGTTGAACCGAAAATCTACAATTTCAAAAAAGTATTTTAACTATCTTACACTGTAAGCCATCTTCAGGGCTATTATGAACGCGAGAGGGGAAGTAGTCACCTGGAACGAATCTTCATGACTGAATTAAGGCTAAGGCCTACTCCAGGCTGCTTATGAAAAAAACAAAAAAAAAAAAAAAATTGTGGTGTGTGAAATGTATACATTAATTTTATTATACACATTAAGACTTTCGATGCAGCGGGAGTAATATTAGCTTACACTAATGAAAATTCACACAAATTTGATTATTAATAAACTAAGTATTTCAGGAATTGAACAATTAGAAATGTAAATTTACCTGTACCGTAAATTGTAATTTTGTGGTTTATAAGCCGAAATTAATTGTTTTTCTAATGAAATTTATCATATCACTTTTAAGTGTAAATTGGTTTGCTGATTTCGATTAAGTGTGAAATCAGATGAATACGAGAGGGGATTATGTAAAATATTAAGTGCGAATACACTTAGTTGTTTAGAGCAATGATATTTAACACAGATTTGCATTTTGATAAAATTTACGTGGAATAAGAATGTATATAATATGACATGAAAGATTCAAATACAAATATTCATCAATATTGTATTTGTTGTGGTATTTAATCCCACATGAATTTTATACAAAAAATTCAAGGGAATAGAAAAAAACAACTTTCTTTTTTTAATAGAATAAAAAAAAATTTTTTATTCTATTCCCTTGCATTTATTGTATAAAATTAATGTGGGATTAAATACCACAACAAATACAATATTTATAAAAAGAAATAAAAACAAAAAACGAGAGTGTATTAAATAGCTGGCAATGTTAGCTCCTTCGAGCATAAGACGATATATTCGTTTTTCTCGGCAGGTTATACTCCCAGTAGAGCGCGGGGAATATAATATGTTATCTGGCAAGTCTCGGTGGTGTAAGGGGTTAGCACGACATCCCGGTAAGAATATTTATCATTCATCATCTACAATTCTGAGGAAATCGCTTAATCAAGCTCTTGCATGAAGAAATTATACGGAATTTTTTCATAAAGCAAATAATATTCTTTGAAATTCATAAACTCAATTGGGTAATTCAATTTGAGATATATAAAGCATTTAGTTCTCTCTTCTGTTATAAAATGCTATTTTTGTTCCCCTTTATATTAAGGTTTCTTAAGTTTCGAAGACGAGCACATGCCCGGAAATCAGGGAATGAAGGATCAAGTGATGTCACTTCGGTGGGTCAAAGAAAATATCGCTAGCTTTGGAGGAGACCCCGGCTGTGTCACCATTGTTGGAGAAAGTGCTGGATCTCAGAGCGTCTACCATCACACCGTATCACCACTAAGCAGAGGTAATTGTGTAAATATGTATATTTTTCTTCGTGGTATTTATCTTTAAATATTTTAGTTATATTAATTGAACTTAAGTCGTGGAGCTATTGATTTACTGATAGACTGTAATAGTGGGAGGGAAATTAGATCTTATATATAT